>NW_022983878.1:0-547914 GCF_010724455.1 Aspergillus lentulus | reverse complement strand
TCCTATATATTTCGCCCGCCTCTCGGCAACACCTAAACCACAACTGACTGTATAAAGATTGATACACAATGTGTCTTGATAATAATAATATATAGAATGATAATAGTTCTGTTGCTTAACAAGTAGATTGTGTAACTCCATCCCCAAGAAGTGTCTGTGTAGAATTGAAGAAGACCCATCTATGAAGATCAATAGTTCATATTAATTCTTAAGCACTGAGCTTAAGGCTTAGAAGAACCCATCTGTCATTCGCCACCTGAATGAAATCCTAGAATCACTGTCACCTAGCGAGAACAGTAAGAAAGTGGCTGTAGTTAGCTGATTCTCCCAACATTGCAGGAGAATCTCGCCCTTTGTCAGTAGCTCTGTTTTCTTTAACAATTCCGGCTGCAGAGCCAGTCTCTATACCAGCTTTTTGCCATGATATGCAGCTTCTGAGTGAATGAGGGTAGGTACGCTGATCTATGCTGATGGGGTATAATCGGCCATGGCATTGGACAGTCTATATCGCATGTCTTTCAAAAGACTGGTTCGCTACATTAAGGTACTCGTTTAGATGCAAGAACTAATGGTAGAATACCCTTATCTTTCTATACCCAACCATTGATAGAAATAGTGCCGGGAAAAAGGTTATCACTGAGGCTACTCCCAAGGTACTCACTGACGGTCAGTAGAGCCCATATCAAAACTTCAAACGTTCCAAACCCATGTAGGTTATCTGTGGACAGTTCCAAGCAATTAGAATGGCAGCGAGTCAAGTCACCGGAAAATGGACCAAGGTCCTCGACGCCGAGATTCTCCAACGGTCCTCCCAAGTCGTCGCTGTCGTCGATAACGTGGCCCACGTTTTTGGAGGAGAGCTCCGACCCCGCGAACCCCGCGATAATGACGTCCATACCATCGTCCTTAATGGCACAAGTAAGAGAATAACATCTATAAACCAATAAATAAAGCAACGGCTATCTAACAATCAACCCACAGGCTCAACATCAACCATCGCCAAACCATCAACACCAGAGGTCCCTTCCCCTCGCGTAGGATCCGCATCCACAACCCTCGACAAGAAGATCTACCTCTTCTCCGGCCGTGGCGGGCTCGCCATGTCCCCCATCGACGAAGCCGGGGCAGTCTGGAAATTCACCCCCCAGACCTCATCCTGGAGACTCATCACCCCCGCCTCGGCAATCCACCCCCCGCCCCGCAGCTACCACTGCATGACCAGCGACGGTACCGACACGCTCTACCTGCACGCCGGCTGCCCGGAAACCGGCCGCCTCTCCGACCTCTGGGCCTTCCGTCTGTCTACTAGGGAATGGACTCCGCTGGCGTCTGCGCCGGACCCGCCGCGCGGGGGGACCTCGATTGCTTTTGCTGACGGGGCGTTGTACCGGATGAATGGCTTCGATGGGAAGAGCGAGCAGGGCGGCTGTGTGGATGTGTATTCTCCAGAAGCGAACACCTGGTCGTCTTATGAGTTTGTGGCCGATGGGGTGCGTGGGCCCGAGGCGCGGAGCGTCAGCGCGTTGCTTCCAGTGCGGATTGGGGGTCGGGTGGCGCTGGTGACGTTGTTTGGGGAGAGGGACCCTAGTGCGCTGGGTCACCAGGGGGCGGGGAAGATGCTGGATGATGTGTGGGTGTTTGATGTGGAGGACAGGTCGTGGAGGAGGGTAGATGTGCAGGGTGCTGAGAGGCCATGTGCTCGTGGGTGGTTTGCTGCTGATGTGCTCGGCGAGGATGCGATTGTTGTGCAGGGAGGGTTGGATGAGTCGAATGGGAGGCTGGGTGATGTTTGGATCCTCTCGTTCTAGTATGTCTCCAGAATACCATACATAGGATCAGGATCCTGTCACAGCACCTGTACAGTTGGTGGATAGGAGGCTCTGGTTCGGATTGAGTCTAGATACCATTTATTTAAGAATACACGTAGATAAGATACAACCATATGCACAAGCTCACATATAATTAATCATTCAGATATTGCACTTCTTGAATTACTCCCACCGCAGACCTTCAGGAGTCTGTACTGTTCGTCTAGCCAAAACCTCTGCAACCTTCTCTCGGACTCCCTCCTTGTGACCCCACTTCTCCACGAAATCGGCCACGGTCTTGCTGGCGGATTCTGAGCTGTCGCGGACAAACTTTTCAATTTCCGCCTCGCTGGGAAGGCCGTACGAGTGAGGGTACTGCTTGTAGTCGGTCTTGTTGAAGAGTGCTAGCCGGGACTCGCCCTTGGGAAGCTTGAAGAAGGCATCCACAGCATCACTGGTGACTTCCTCCAGGGTAGCGGGCTGCCATGTAGCCTGGCGAGGGGGCTTCGACATCAAACGGGCCTTGACGCCCTCAACAAAGTCGGGGTGTTTCATGAATTGAGCCGCGATCTGGTACTCCCGCTGGAAGGTCTCGGAAATCGACCATTGCTTTCCCACGCGCATCTGGCGCAACGTCACCTTGAGCGATGTGGGCGAGCGAGAAGACAAGGTCTCTAATGTCTTCTGAGCCCATTCCTTCTGCACGGTCTCCTGCTCGAGAGCCCGGAAGATCTCCTCGACGGTCTTGTGCTTGAAGCAGCGATCGATGGCGGCCCGCAGGCTACCGGCAAGGTGGATAGGCTCCTGTTCCACCGGCGGAAGGCCGACGGAGAACTCGGCCATGGTCTTGTTGACCAGGTCCAAGCGCTCGGCAAGCGACGCGTGGTCCCTAAAGACCAGCTCCGCCAGACGACCTGTCAGGTTGCTCAAAACGCTGGAGTGGAAGTAGTGTGTCGCAACACCGGCGTACAGCGCCTGCACACCGTTGAGGCGCTCCGAGGTGAGTGCCAGATATGTGCCAAGCTCACCGTCGAGACGGGGAAGGAAGAACGAGCCACCAACGTCCGGGAAGAATCCGATGGTAGTTTCGGGCATGGCGAACACAGTACGCTCAGTCGCAATGCGGAAGGGGGCATGAACACTGAGACCCACGCCGCCGCCCATCGTGATTCCATCCATCACTGAGATGAATGGCTTTGAGTAAGTAGCGATGATGTGGTCCAGACGGTATTCGAGGCCGAAGAAATCGGTCGACTTTTGCTGTCCTTCCGGCCCTTGTTCGTTCTGCAAAGCCAGAGAAGCGACGTCGCCTCCTGCGCAGAGAGCTTTTGTGCCGGCACCGGAAAGCATGACAATGTTCGCGAGCTGCGATTTTTCCCATTCCTATTCCGCCGCTTAGCAACCAACGCATTATCATACTGTGCAGATCCGAGTCGCTAACCTTCAATCGAGGGAGAATCTTCCGTGCCATCGACCCGTTCAACGAATTGAGCTTTTTGGGGCGATTGAGCTCAATCAATCGTACACCGTAGAGGGAGCTGAATAGGACATCGTCGGGCTCGTCTCCGGGGAGTTCTTTGGGGAGTTCGGGGGCAGTCGACATCTATACACCTCAATTAGAACCATAAACCTCAGACAGACTCAAGCTATAGGGAATACCTTTGCAGCAGCCCCGAATGCTGGATTCGTCACTTTGGCGCGGAGAGGCATTGGTGGTGAAACCCGCGAGATCCAGCTCGCCGGCGTTGGTAAGCGGCAGAAACTGCGTCGAAGTAACATCTAGGCAGACGACAGTTCGTCGTTGAGGAGAAAGCGACAATGAATGGAAATGGAGAAAGTTAGTGCTTATGACTCGGGAAAGAATGTCGTTTCTCCGCTTTGGATGGACGCTAGACCTCGGAGTTTTTCGCGCTGATTGATTTTCCTCCGCCGGCAGCTTGGACAAGATGGACGGTTTTGCTGCCGAGCACATCCCCAATTCCGCGGTTACGAGCGGTTCGACAACGGAATTAGCTGCGCAACGGGAAATGAAGGTTTAAATCGAGTAGTGATATCTACTTGATAGCGTTTGACCAGGGATTAGGGAATTGATCCGAAAAATTGAAGTAGACACGCTAGGAAATTCACATGGAGGGTTTAAAACCTCAGTCACAGATACAATACTGCTAATGACGATAGTCGTCGCTGCTGTCTCAAGATACTCATGTCATGTTCAATCTATTTATACACAAGGATGCCATTGTTTTAATACAATTAAAAACCATAGATAGTAGCCCCAAACTTATTGCACTAATACACAGCCGTGGCAGGCTTGTTGACCAAGTCCCTTGAATGCTGAGACAGAATGCGGTCCAGCGCCTGCTTTTCAATGACCAGTCTTCCTGTCTCCAGGAGATCCTTGACATCCACGTCCTTCCGGTTCAGGATCTTTGCGTGCTCTCCCACCTCACGTACCGTCTCGAACAAGCTTTCCTTCAGCTGGTCTGTGATTAATGTTGAGCGTCCAAACTCGCGGCCCCAGCAGTTGACCTTGAAGATCTCTTTGATGAGGTGTGGGGTGGCACCTTCGGGAATCGAGATTTCGTTGTCGATAATGATCAGCTGGCCTCGCTTGTACCGGTAACTCAGGGCTATCCGCCAGGCCTGGTCGTAGATCTTCTGGGGGAGACTCGTAGCAAAGTCGCGAGGGTGAGGACCGAAAGCGACACCTCCTCCTCTTCGAATTGGGGACTTTTTGTCTCCAACACGCGCCCGACCGGTGCCTTTTTGCGCGTAGAGCTTTCTACCGCTGCCATGAACGTCGTCTCTCCACTTTGTGCTTGCTGTACCCTGCCGGGTCATGTCACCTTCGTAGACGACGGCTCGGTGAAGAATGTCTTTTCGTAGAGGCATCAAAAGATGGTTTCGAGGATATTCGACGATACGCAGGGGTTCCATTGACGGAAATGAGTAGGTGGTGGCTTTGGCGGGTGTGTCCCATACGGGCCGAGGACCGGTCGAAGACTCTCTTGTGAGGAAATCGGTCGTAGGCTGGGCCTCTGTTGCCATTGATCTCGAAAGAGGTGTTGCCAGGCATCTCTTCTAATGGTAAGGACGTATGTCAGTATGCGAATTGTCAAGTGCTCATTGCGATTCAAGAAGGGAAAAGTCATACCGTTGTGGCTTCAGCACCTGTCAACAGGCCACCTGAGCTTCTTGAAAGCCATCTGAGAGCACGAAGAGCGTCAGTTCCAGGCATTTTGCTGTTTGATGCCCTATATTGTTGTGTGATCGAACCAGGGCAGGTGAAGCAAAAGTTCAATCCGGGGTTTTGCGGCGGTCCGCGCTAGTTGGGTGAGGCTTGGCTGTGCCGGACTGAAAAAAAGAGTTCCGTCCGACCCTCTTCCACCTTTGCCCCGACAACACGATCACCACCTTTCCTCCACCGCATCCATCACCTAATTTTGCCAACAATGGCTCCTTGTGAGCGGGCCTCGAGGCCTTTGATTCAATGCATCCAAAAAACCTATACTAGAGGTTTACCAGGCCTCCAGCTGCAGTCGACGCGGACCTTTCAGTCGACCGCTCTGGCTCGCGAGGAAGCTCAGACCGAGACCCAAAGCCAACCCTTCTACAAAAACCCGGATCCGGCTCTCGTGACAAGTCCGCGATTGGAAAGGAAACTGCTGAAGCAAGGCGTTACGCCCATTGGATCCCGCCGTCGTCGAGCGGCACTGCAGAGCTCCGCCAACATCCCCTTTGAGCAACTGCCCTATCAATGCTTCCAAGAAGCCCGGAAGGTATTACTCGCAGATCGCGAGGAGAAGATCAAGAAGATTACGGCCATGCGGGAGAAAATTGCGAGGCTCCAGGCTATCCCTGCGGACGAGGCTGGCGGCGAGCAAGTGCAGAAGTCAAAATTGCGGGCAATGGAGCTGGAGCTTGAGCGTCTCAAGATCCATGCCGATATCAATGACCCTATCGTTAAGAAGAAATTCGAAGATGGGCAAGGTACGAGTGAGTTAAAGAAGGAATACCATTCACTTTCAAGTAGCCATATGCAACTAACCTTGAATTGCAACCTAGGCGACATGACCAAGCCTATTTACCGCTTCCTGGCCGATCGAAAGTGGAGAGAGTACCGTCGCAAGATCTTGGTGCAGAGAATTACCCAAATGAAGGTCATTCCTGATGTTCTGCCTCACTGCGACCCTGTTGTGGACACCAAAGTCTATTTCGGCAGACACACGATTCAACCCGGAGAGTTTGTCAACTCTAGGGTCAGCTCGACGGCCCCCAAACTCGATGTACAGCTATTTGAGGCTGGTGAGAAGCTCGTGACGATTGCCGTTGTCGACTCGGATGTTCCCAATGTCGAGAATGACGGATTCGACTACAAGATGCACTACCTTGCTGTGAACGTGCCCATCTCCGCTACTTCCACCAAGGTTGATCTCGGCAACCTGTCAGCAGATTCGCAGGTTGTTCTTCCCTGGCTGCCCCCTGTCGCTCAGAAGGGCAGCCCCTACCACCGACTCTCCATCTTCATCATGGAGCAAAAGGATTCGGCTCCATTGAACTTTTCTCTGGTCAAGGGCATGGAGACGAGCCGTGATGTCCTTCTTCGGACACTGCAGGCCAGGTATCACCTCAAGGCCATTGGGGCGCACCTGTTCAGAACCCAATGGGATGAGAACATGCTGGAAGTCATGAGAGAAATTGGCTTCCCCGATGCAGACGTAGAACTGCGCCGGAAGAGAGTCGAGCCTTTGCCTTATAAGAGGAGGAATCCTTCCACCTTCCGGTGATCTGCTTATGTATCCTTTTGCGCTTCTTTTCCGTCCGTTACAGCTTTCAGGTGATAGATCTGTATTGTACAACCGACATGTATGAATATGTACACACAAGTTTAACCAACTCCGAACTCCTAACCTTTGCTCCAACTATACGCCGCAAAGCAATCATTTTGTAACAGTGGTAACCCGTCTATTCCTCGTCCAACTGAGCTGGCTGCAATGTATTCTCCACCCATTGCATCTTCGACGGTGGCCAAACCCGAGCGATAATCTTCCCATTGATCAATCCCATAGGGATGGGTCCATAATTCCTCGAATCCCTCGACCAGGGCAGGTTGTCCCCGCCGAGATACACATGGCCTTCTGGTACCTAAGCACAGCACCCAATTAGCAAACTGCCAGTAGCCCACAACCACCCACTTCAAATCCCTACCTGTATCATCTCCCGACTCGTGCCAACCTCCGTACTAAACGGCAAATCCCGGCAGACAAAATCCCCCGGCATCCCAATCACTCTCTTCGCACCATTGACGCCCAGGAACGTAGGATGGTAGAACCGAACCACATCGCCGACTTCAATCCCCCGCCCGTACTTGTGCACCCGCGATATCATCAGGTAATCGCCGCGCGGGTTGAACGTCGGGTACATCGAGGGTCCCTCGCTGAGCTGCACGGTGATCAGGTGCTCCCAGACCAGCGTGCATGCGCAGAATAGGCCCAGACCGTCGAGGGTGAGGCGGAAGACGGCGCCGGGCGTTGCGCTTCTCAGCGCGGAGCGGAATATTCGTTCCATTGGTGTGGTCAGAGCATTTCTGGATTGTCTGGGTGTTCTGTTCTGCCGGACTGATTGGAGCTACACTATATTATTGCTTGTAGGCGGAGAGGCGGGACGGCCGAGGAAAGTCACGTGCTGTGGTTCTTCGTTTAAAAATTCGTTTCGCACTCCGGTTCGTTCTGCTTTTGTTTTCATCTCTTCGGTTTGGAGAAGCTGAGGCTGATTATTTCCACAACCATTATGTCTGGTAAGGGATGATTCAGCTGGTCTTTGCTCTACAGTTCTGAGTGATCTCATCTTCGAGGATTCACGTTGCGTAATGCCTGTTTTCAATGTGTTCTCGATTGTGCAGGATCTCAGCTGAATTGCAATCAACAACAATTCAATGATTCAATCATATTGGAATCCCCATCAAGCACAGTTGCTAGTCTCCATACCTATCAACACCGCTTCTAAATTGCTAGAGCTCGCCGTTTCCGAAATACAACACCAGGACGCGCGAGTGTGGACAGAGAAGCAAGATGAACATTATACGTCTCGGCTGACCACAAAGTGGCGAGATATCCCCGAACGCTGTCTTAGCTTTGACCCCATTTAACTATGGGACTGGGATGCTGGACAGCGTGGGTGGGAGACAATTAGATATGAAATAGTGTCCGTGGTAATGATATTTTTTTCAGACTTTCGTTCCCTTCCTTCGTCGTATGATGAGACCCATGCTCTTGATAGTACTAGGGAATCCATTCTCAAAATGCTCCAGGGAGAATTTGCTGCGTGGCCATAGATGGCTGAAGATCCTCAGATATACTGCTCGGTAACCAGCCGTGCACACCCAAGTCATCATACTTTACAAGTATCATCTTTTTCATCAAGGCCTATCTCTCGGTGACCCAGCTCCATCTTACATATTCTACACCATGGCGTCGGCATCTGAGACAATCGTCAGCAAATTCACAGCTTCTCAAACATGCCCCAAAATACTTACCAGGACTCAGGTTGGGCGGCTCGATATCCTTCCTCTTCTCCGCCTTGGCCTTGTAGTCAACCCCGAACGCCTCGTCCCTCTCCGCAAGTAGCCCATCAAGACCCTTCGGATGAGCGAGCTTGACTTTGTCTTCAGATGTGAAGCTAGCCATGAGCTGTGGAGCTCCCAAGGGAAGTGGATCGCCCCTGTCCACCTGCCAAAAATGATACGTTTTTCCGTACAGCGGAATGATGTCCCTCATCTCTGATGTTTCCGCTGCCTCCCAGGCAGGCTTCGGCACTCCGGCGGGAGCAGGCATAATTAGCATGCCGCTTTTGACCTCAAACTCATGGGTGTGCCATAATTTGCGTTCCTCGGACGGGAGGGTCTCGAATAAGCGCGGCGAAATCATGTACTCGACGCCGATCAATCGGGCATTAGGCTTGGTGGAATCGTATATCAGACACTGCCTGAGGTCTGCATTTCAGATCAGCTGTCTTTTCTTGCAGAAGCAAGGGAGCTATGAAGACCTTCTGTAACATGAGTACAATAATGATTCGCTTCCACGGCTCTTGTCGGATCCGACGCATAAATGTGAAATGCATTTAGATGGGCGCAGATCTGTTTGACAGGTGTGAAATCTTGGACCATGCTGGCGCCGCCTTCCAGGACACGGCTTTTGGTGGTGAGAGGCGAGCCGGGGATCCCATCTTGGTCTCTGGGAATGTGTTGATGACACGACATGGTTGTGCGATACAATTTTGCAATTGCAAATATTAAGCTGGGGGATATGATTGTAGAACGAAGATTGTTGTCCCAATTTAACTGCAGCTCGCCTATTGCTTCGGATGTCTATTCCGTTGAAAACAGGAGTTTCGTCCATAGTTGACGTCATGATGATTGCGGGTCAGACCACATTTGTGATATTCCCAGCTTCACCTCTGAGGAGAAACAATAAACCTCTGGAATTTCGCGTTGCCAACCGACTACTTAGCCCCGTGCTCTTGACATGGATCCATCAAGGCTTCCAACGTCTGTGCGGAGATCAGGAAGCTAAAGGTACTCGATCTACCCGAGAGTACCTGACTGCGCGGACGCAACTATAACCAATCAAATGTCATATCATGCCTCTGCAAAATCCTTACTGACTGAGAAATCCAATTGGCCTCGGTGTTGTTATTGTCATAGTAAAGGGGCCTATCTTCTGCTAGCCGAGCCGCGAGATCCGAGGTGGCATTCCAGAGCTCATCGCTGTCAGGCAGTGAGAACTGCAAGTCTGCCAGGGTGAGAAGACTTCTCCCCCTCTGAGTCCTGTGGAGGTTATTACGCGGGCCGTTCTTGCATTGAATATGACACGACCTGCAAACTTTGTAAAGGGCGAGTGCAAAGCGCTTGACTTCCTCGATGCCTACCCAGATGAAGACATCCGGGACGGAGTCGCGGCTAACCTGGGCTAAGATCTCTGGGTAGAAGAACATGTTTTTGCGAAGGCAAGTGTCAGTCAGTGTCGTTAATAGACGAGAACAGGTCGTGGGGATGGTTCGGGCGAGACAAATGTCAACCTGGCTATGAGTGTCTTTGAGGAAGGCGAAAATGATCTGAAGAAGGATGGCTTGGTATGTTGCCATGGGCCAGGGGCTTTGGACTTCGGACTCTGAGTTTATGGCTGCCCAGTTGTCCTATCAGATTGACATCAGCTGCACGACTCGAGTACATTGCCTTTGAATGCTTCATTGGGTAATCGAACGGGAAGGCAGGCGAGTTACTCACTCGCTGTTCGTAAGCTAAGGAACTAAGCTTGTCATGTAGTTTGACTGCATGACACTGCATCTCCTCGTCCCCAGTCATCCAAAGTCCCATCATGACAACAGACTGCAAGAGAATCGGAGGCTCCAGACTAGGCTCGAAAGTCGCTCTATGCAGAAACGGCCAGACTGGGTGAAATTCCTCAAAATATATCTCAACATACTGCAGTACATTGGGCCCCTTCCATGGAAGCGTACAGTCCATGCGATCTTCAGCAGTCGAGCACGTTTTCTGGTCATACTGCTCATCTTGAAGTTCGTTGATTATGCTGTCCATACGCATGGTTCGAGCGTTCTTCGGATTCCCCAGATGTGACAAGGAGCATTGGAGACCTCTCCGTGAACATGCTTCGCAAGGGGCCCTACCATTGCATCGCGTCTTTCTCGAGCGACAGTGACTACATGCTATAACCGTGCGACTAGATTCCAACACCCTGTCCTTATGAAGGGCCCGAACATGTTGACGTAAAGTATCACTATATATCATATTAGAGTCAGTTTCATTGCCGTTGCGAGAGAGGTGGTGCGTGTGAGCTTACGTCCTGGAGAAAACTCTGTCGCAAAACGGACACTCGCACGCTGGCGCTTGACTATGAATCGCAGAGTGCCGAGTAAGGTGTTCTCTGCGCCTGTAGCTTCGACTACATCCCCGCTGGGGACAGCGAAATGGGCCTTCGTTGACGCTGGCAGCGGTTTTCATGGTAGTAGATCTGGTTTGGACTGTGCTGCGGGGGACCATTGCGTGCCATGTGCTGGCTGTATACTTCTTGACAACTGGTAAAAATTAGTCAAGGCTAAGAGTGGGTCGGATGAGGTTCGTGAAAAAAATAGCTGGAGGAGTCGTTCACATCAACGTAGATGGCAGATGGGATGCCGAATATGGGATACCGATGGATGAAATAGAGATGAAGTTAGGGGAGCGACGGAAGGCACTATTCCGTTTCCTACATGACTACCACGACTCCAATGCACAAGGCTTACAGTATTATTTAGCGAAGAGGATTCTTGTCATGGAATTCATCAATAAGATTTTAAATCCCATCTTTCACAAAGGCGAGTAGGAGTATAGTCATGTTTACGCAGAGTTCAAACAATGGTGTATTCAGACTATTTCCCCATATCACTCGCTACATAGCATTCTTCATCTCTCTCAAAGCTGCCATCACCTCCACTGGATCAGTCTTTCCGGTTTTCTTCTGGATCTCAGGATCCTATGTAGCGGTCAGACGATAAGTATAATTAGAGAATGAATCTCTGGATCTTCTTACATTGACTCTCATAAACACATTGTGCAGCTAGACAACCTCGTCAGCTAGAGCAATCAAACGGGGCGAACAACTCCATACCTTCTCGTCTCCGATAGTAAACTTGCCCTGGGTCTGTTGATGCTGATTTGCGTATGCTTCTAGCCTCTTAATCGGTTCTGATTGAGATACAGCAAGACAGAACTTGACGTTACTCTTGGTGTACTCGTGGCCGGGCTACACGAATCAATAATCTGCATCAATGAAAAATGGTCTCTTAACACCTTACATAGACTTTGGTGTCATCGGGAAGCGAGGCAAGAGTCTCGTTCAACGCTTTGTGCATCTCTTGAGCATTTCCCTCGAAAAAGCGACCACATCCTGCTATTGTGAGATTCATTCGAAAACAGCTGTGAAACGGACATCTCACCTGCGATGAACAAGGTGTCACCTGTAAACACCACTTTTTCGTCCCCATCCTGCATATAATAGCAGATACTATCCTGAGTATGGCAGGGAGTGTGCAGTGCTTTGACGGAGATCCGCTCTCCGATCTTAAATGTTTCCCCATGTGCAGGAGTCCGCGTGACTGATTGACACTTCTTTCCTCCGATGACTGGGAGTTTACCAAAATGTTTCAGCTGTATGTGTTAGTCAGAAGAGCGCATAAACATAGCTAGCTAGCTCACCATCTCATCGTTGCCGCCAGCATGATCCCAGTGACTGGAAGCGCACGTTAAATACTGGTCTCCCTTAGCGACTGGATGCCGGGACATACTGATGCGTGTTGACGATGGCCGTCAGTTTGATCTTGCCCGCCTTGAGTTGAGCATCAAGCTCTGGAGCTACTCTAGCAGAACGTCAGAGTCGATTCCACAGGCCAATTTGACGAACAACATACTCTGGCGGATTAGCCGGGTCGATGATGACGGACTCTTTTGTGGGCTCGTCCGTCACGAGGTAGGCATAGTTATTGCCCTTCCCCGTCCCTGTACATAGCGTGAGCGTCAAATCCGCTTGGGTAACCAATCTTGAATCAATCAAGACCAGACACAAGGCATTGGTACATCCAACTTACACATAGGAATCGACTGTACATGCATGGTTCTGACGTGATGTGCCCTTAAGTATCGAGATCCACAGTATGGTCTGATCGCTCTGAGGAGGTTCATTGACGAAAGTGATAGAGAGAGAAAATGCGGGGTGATACTGAGATCATTTACTAATAGGCGGCATCTCCATGAATGAAGACTATTCGGAGCATTACCTCATAGTAGCTCCGGGTCATGTGGTTGGCGCTAAGCCGTATTTGGAAAATTATATACATCGCTCAATGGTCTTCCCTACGACTTGCACAAAATGACATTAATATAAAGGGTATTCCTTGATGGATCATGCGAGTGGCTACGATCTCTTCCGATGTCGGTGAGTCGGGCGAGACGGAGATGGTGGGTTTTACACAGTCGCTCACTTCGCTCCATTGCTCCAGTCAAACTATCCCTATTGGTCTGGTATCCCAAGTGTCTAACCTTTCCCACCCGAATTTCTGCAGCCCTTGTAGTTCATCTTCGGTGTGCTGGGCATGTGTCGTACTTCCAGATTTTTTCTGTGATCGAAGTGGAGCGTTGCTCTGATCTCTAGCAATAGGAGGCAAGCGATTATCCTCTGAGCGAACAGCGCCTCTGAGCAGATCTAGCCAGCGATTCGAATTTTGGTCGCAGACACTGAGAATGTATCCGAGAGAAAGAGATTGCCGAGCTGTACTCCACTCTGCTGAGTTCAAGATGTGGTCCAGCCACATATAAACCGCCTCGCACCGGGGATCATCTTTCGTATTCGGTCGTCTCGTGAATGCCAGTTCATTGACCAGTTCCTCGGTCAGAGCTGGTAAAAATGTAGGATGACCTGCCGCTACACACTGTAGTGATCTGTCCCACTTGGTGAATGCTTCATCCATGGAATCGCCAAGCCTTGTAATATGTTAGCTGCGGGTAGTCCACTAACGTTGCATGAAAGGCACACTTACTTTCGTCCCTTCGGTACAATTATTGCATCCTCAATGAGGACTCGAGAAAGTGAGTGAGGACTCCTGCTAGACGCCTTACATACCGCTACCAGCTGCGCCGCAAGGAAAGACGATTGCTGATCTGACTTCCTCTTCTTCCGTGGTGGCTCTGTAAGGTCGCCCTGGCTCGCTGGATGCTCGAGAACGGTTCTGACGATGCTCCTGATTTCTTCTACATTGCCATTGTCGGCATCGTTAGAGACCGCAGAGGCAGGCCTTCCTAATACAAGCGCAACGTCAGAGTCTGTCTTGGCCCAGTAATAGTCCCAGAGCCACTCTAACGAGCGTTGCGTCGCGTTGCGCAATACCACAAGAGACGGTAGCTCTCTATGGGTCGCCTCGTGGCGCAGCTCAACAAACGATGCCGGAAGCCCGAGGTCAATCGCTCGTTGAAACATGGTCTTCCTCTGTCCATGGAGTTTCGAGTCAACAAGACCCGTTACGAATCTGATAGGCCTGCGTTAGAGATGCCCTATGCGTCACAAATGAATAAAAAGGGACTCACCGACAGAAAGCAGCCGAGTAGGTGGCTCGAATCGAGAATATGGAATTTTTCTGAGCATCGTCGTGAAGAATCGCGTCCGTTAATAAGGCGGTAGCCTCAACCGGATGTGGAAGGTTGCCACGGAGCTTCCAGACTCCGACCTTGGGGGTGTTAATCATGATATTCAAGCGTAATGTAGAAACTACGTACCGTAGCGCAGGCATTTGAGCGCAAATCTGGTCCATCATAGGCGGGCGGAGGGTAGAATTGATTCCGGACAGTGAGTAACTGGGAATGATCCTTCCACGGTGTAAAAAATACTTTTGCCATTTTGCTCCCTGGATCTTTCAGTGAAGAAGTATCCGTAATTCCCTCGTGAGTTTTGTTCTATTGTTTGTCCACTGTATCTGATCGACGGGATTTTTATACCGGGGAATTGTTTTTCCCTCCGAGTGTCCCTAGATTTGTGCCTTACCCATTAACAGTCCAACTACAGTACTCCGTCCATTCTACGAAAGGTCAACAGTTGCTCAGTGTGCGATATGGCATGACATGTCCCAATTCAGCACAGGGCGCAGAGGCAACGGCGGTCGACGACACTGTCATTCTGTGTCTGGAGCCTGTACGTGGAAGTCAAAATAGACCAAGTACGAGTCTAGAATGAGGCTTATCAGACGAGATGCATGCACGCTATTATAAGTATCCATACTCCTCTTCAGGTAACGCAAAGGATGCTCTAGAAGCGGCGAACTGAACTGTCCACCTGCGACTCGCCTGTCGAAGAGTGTTACACCACACAAGGGTGGTATTCTGCGCAAGGGATAAGGGAGTAACAACTTTGCAGAGTTCCAGACTGACAAGAATTATCAGCAAAAGGAGGGGGAGGGCAATGAGACTCTGGATGTGGAGATTTGTCCCCAATGAAGCATTCCTCAGAGACATGGCGTGGACTGTCACACAGAATCCCCCTTCCTCAGTATCCGGCGGCCAGGGAAGCGAAATCAGATGTGGAAAGGATAGAAAGAAGGCAACAGTCGAAGAGTATATGGGGAGAAGGCAGGAGACCGTAGTCACGAGACTGGCCCGAGAATCCGTTCAACTTGGAATCCAAGGGCACAGAGCATGGAGTCATCACTTTCAAGCAAGATATCAGCTTACATTCATGCAGCTTATCGGTGCCTCTATTGTCCAGGATGAGGAAGCATTCAACTGATTAAGAGAGTAGACTGCTCGTCTCAAGCTCTGATAGAACATGAGGCATAAGGAAGATATGAAGGACTAAATCAAGAAACCCCTTTCGAGTCAGATCACTACACAGCTCAAACAAATTGTAGTCTTAGCAAGTTGCTCGTCTATTTGTTGATTGTCTATCTAATGCATGTAGCTATTCGTATCATTGTACCTTCTGTTGGGTATCCTCGTCACGGTTCGTGCCTCTCATAAAAACCAAAACTCCACGCTATGCCATGAAACAAAGAGATAAAGACAAACGAGAGACAGGATATGTCGAGTGGGAAAAAAGAAAAGGCAAAGAAACAGATTCAAGAGTTCATATCCACCCATATGCATAGTTCATGCACGGCTGATTTTCCAGACCGAAGAATTGCTGAGGGACTACCCCGCCACCTTGGTCTACACTGCCATCGTCCTCGAAAAAGAATGACTTGTTAAGCATATTCTGTGCTGATTTCACAGGTTGCGCATGTGTCTGAGGCCCCAGTTGCGGTTGACGAAGATCGGCACTGTTGCTGGCTTGCTTCTCTGTGGTCACTTGCGAATCATCATCCTCTCCGTCAGCGTCCTGATTTTCAGTCTCGTCGTCCGGTGACGGCGTAAAAGTCTCCTCCAGCTTCAACCCCTTGCCGTTTAATCCAGTCAAGGACGCATTCAGCGATGGATCAGGATGACTGTACAGGCCCATCCCGACAAGCTCGTCCTCCGGCTCCTCCTCAACCGCCTCCGGCTCATCAAATTGCTGAATTGGAAGAAATGGCGTTGGAGGTCCAGAAGACGGCGCGCTCTCGTAATTCGACCCCGCAACGTCCGCCCCGGGAATACTGCTGTTCATGGACATCATATCGAAGGACCAGCCTTCAGACATGGGCGGAGCCATCGCGGATAAGCTAGACGCACTGGCGTCCCAAGTGACTGGCTCGGCCTGCGAGCCGTTCATTTGCAGGAGGTACTGTTGCTGCATAATTGTCGGATCTTCTATGCCGGACAAAGATGAAAACATCGCAGCATCTGAGGTGGGATACGCAGATAGAATGTCCTCGCCACCGTAGGTAACCGGAAGCGTGTTGGATGACGAAGAGCATAAGCCTGTGCCAGCAAGGTTTCCAGACATAGTGGTGGCCGGTAAGTACTGCGAGGTGGAATATCCTGTTGATTGCAGTGATGCCGGGTGCCAACTCATTGGTCGCGGTTGGCGTGTTCTGCGCATGGCGGAAGCCGCGAGAGCAGCTTGGATCTGAGCCTGATAAGACTGCTGCGGCAGGTGCCGGTACATTGGTGAAGTGTGCGACGTGGTGGCCCTTCGCTTGGCAGCAGAAGAAGGACTGTTCCCAGCACTCCGAGGCTTCATCACCCGACTAGTGTGCTTTGGTCTGGGGAAAGCATACATCAAGTCACGAAACGTCGATGTTCGGAAACATGGCTGGTTTTCTGGGGAAATCCAGTAGGGGCCTGCTACGGAGGCTTGTGGTTGCCAGCAGTCGGCCATTGGTTGTGATGTTGAGAGTATCAATCGGATCAGAAATGGTTAGGATGGTTGTCTGGAAGAGGATGGAGGTGTTGGGCGAGAGAGGGATAAGGTATGTAGATAGAGCGTTGAGTTATATGACAGATGGAGGTGGATCGAAATCCATGGATGACTGCAGTAAGATACACAATAATAAGGTCAGAGATCGAGACTCATCATATAGAGATGACACAAGGGGTCACAGGGCGCTCATGGCAAGGTACCGAGCGAGTAGTCATGCAGAAGGAGGGAAGTAAGTAATAAAGTAGTAACTTTAGCCAGATAGTCTAGAGATCTTCGTTGTCTCCATAGCATCAAATTACTTTCCCTTCTTAGAAAAAATAATTATTCATTAATGTGAAATAAATAGAAAAAATAAAAAATAAAAATAAATTATTTATTAATTTTTATTTTATGTGATGAATATGGGGTCACTTGTTACTCGTGGCATCAACTTACATTTCCGATCTACCGTCCGCCCCAGCTCCACGATCCAAAGGTTGGGACCCCATAGCTGACAATCTATTGGCGGACATGTGTTCAATAGTGAGATGACACAACGTTGACAGTAACAAAATAGGTGACTTGGTCCGCGTCTCACAGGGGGAAGAATGGAACAAGCAAGTCGGCTAAGGGACGGAGGAGGCAGGCTGGTCTGGTCTGGTCTGGTCTCGTCTGGTCTGGTAGTGGTAGGGATGGAACTGGAAGGATGTGACGATGCAGAGCGCCATGCCTCAGCTCAACGGCTCCACTGCCTTTCCATGGTCCATGTCCGTAGCATTAATTCTTTCCTCTACCTGTACTACTCGTGTAGAATTCTTATTTTTCTCTTCTCTAGGCTCCACCGCCTTTTTCAGAAGTCCGGCTTGATTTCTGGACCCTCTGGATGTGCTGGACGGTTGGACCCCATGCTAGTGGTGGTAACCATGGTGCCGCCATGTTGGTGGAGCCGGAAATGCTCAATACCTTACCACTGGCGGGGATGATCAGACCCATGAAAGGCTTGCAAGGAGTTGGGTTTTCATTGGATGGGATTTCAAGGAGAAAATAAAAGAGGAACGCTTAGAGCAGGGTAGGAACCGGGAAGACAGAGATGGAACCAGAAAGATAGAGTGTCCTCCGTAGTACTTCGTAGTACTTCGTAGTAACAACTAACTTAAGTTCAAGGCCCGAGTGTGACTAAGTGACTGCTATGTAACTTACGGATAAGCGGCTACCTAGATAACCCAGAAAAGTTACCTTTGTGATCGGGTCGATGGTTGCACATGCATCAAGCCAGCCTTTACTATTTGAATATACAAGTAGGTGTTAATGATGGACCTGGAGATCACCGCCCAAGTTCCAATGCATATGCAACTATACATCAAGCTAGGGCTCATGGCTCTGTGCTATTATCATCAGTAGTGCCTGCTTACGGACCTACGGAGTACTGCTGATATGATCAACAAGCCAACATTCAGATGAAGTGGTATCCGTACATATCAGGGATAGAGTCGTTCAAAGGGATCATGGCTAAGGTGTTTGGCAGAGACATCTGAATTAGTGGGTTTCCGTATTTTATTTTTAATTTTCCTTTTCCTCTTATTTTTTTTTAACTTTTCTTCTCGCCCGAAAATTGGCCCTATTAATAAGTGGCTGCGATGCTGTGGAGAGACACGCCCGGTTTAGTTTAGCAGGTTCGACTTAAAGGGTCCCTCTTTTTCTGGAATGTTGTCTCTTGGTGTTTGAAGCCACACTAGCAAATTTCGACCTATCATCGCTGGCGCCCGCTGCTTTACGGTTACGGCGTTCGGCATTCAATGTCTCTTGGAGTTGGAGGCTGGTCCACATACTAATAATGTTTCTTCCTTCGCTGAGTCTGGCCTTACCTCTATCCATCATCATTATTACGGCGTAGGTCCGCATTATGTATTAGGGTGCACCTAAGGTATCTCTTGAGTGCCTCCCCGCAAGTTCATTCCTTCGATGCGTCACATCTTGCTATGCTCAATACCTCTTACGCAAGGGTTACAATTGCATCGTCGCTCCAAACTGAACGAGGTCAGCCTGCAAGGCATTTCTATATGCTGTCTATGATATCCAGTTGAGCATTGCCTTGTTGCCTGTGCTACACCCTTGTATCACTATAAATAAGGCATTCTTCGGCCTCACCGGGAACCTCTCTAAAGTTGTGATCCGCTATCTTGTTTTGAAACCAACCGCTTGGGGAGAGTTCATCCACTATCGTCATAGGCTTGAATTCACGTTTCTAGTGCTGCGGTGGATAAGGTTGGACACTTGGACTCATAGATTACTCATGAACGGCTAGACTTCGTAACTTCGTAATCTCGTAATCGGGGGGACGCCAAGCACTCCATACCAAGCCTTCGGCCGTCTGATTAGGCGCAGGATTTCGGAGAGACTAAGGTAAGATCAAAGAGTCATGTGGATGGTGAGATTTTATCTTTATCTTTGTCACAGCTTTACTATTATTCTATGTGGCTTGTTAGCCCAGGACAAGGGCGTAAGACATTTAGTGTTATTGAAAATAGAAAAAAATGAAAACAAATATTGATTATCTATGTGACACTGGTTGTGATCAGCATTAGCGTATGACTTTCAGCGTCAATAATATCATCTAATGCACTACTCCGTACCACCAGCAAATATCCAATATTACCTGTTACAGATAAAAGAATTCTGCAGGGTATCAATGTATCATCTACGAGCCCACTATCTTGTTCCTAGGTTTGACGGAGAGCCAAGGACGAAATATGCTCAACAATTTAAAGTGGGGTACTATTCATTTATCAACTGACACTTCGGCTAGGAGTTGAGTCGAGGCTTAGGATTGAGTATCACTTTCTACTTCGTGTCTTTGTACTCCATAGTGGCTCCATAGTGACGAGGGGCCAACGCAGCCTCAAAGAAGTTGATACAGCGTATGAAGCACGAGTTTCTTAAAGGGGCACATGATTAATAAGCTCCGACAACAGTTCTGAGAGATCGACCAACGTCACAAAGACATCAAGGCTCAATCAAGGCTCAAGGCTCAAGGCTCACGACATAAAGTTCGAGGTTACAGCATATATCTCGGACCTTCTGCTCACTTCTAGCGGTTTAGTATGCTTTATGGAGCATGGAACCGAGTATCAGCCATCAAGCCATCGGGCAAGGCGGACTCTCATGCTCCTTCCCCCGTGTCGTCCCAATCCCTGCTTCCAAGGGCGGTTACCATGATTGCCTGTGTTGGCTCAGGCGATTGTCATCGAAGCTCAGCATAACGGACATGTACACGAGATAGGGCGGGCGAGTCCGTGATCTGACCTCCGTAAACTCCGTACTCTGCGTGTATCCAACATTTCTATCGAGTATCGACATCGACATCGCTAAGAACACTACCAAGAAGGTACTAGTTGATCGGATGGTTGAGATCATCGTTGGATTGCTGTGCGAATCAAAGGCCGCGGATTCCAGGAAGAAACCGCCGAGTAGTTGGAACGCATGTGCGGACCCACGGGTAACGCAGGGGGCTAGAAAATTAATAGAACAAACGGGGGCCTGAGTCAGGGGTCGGTACGTAGGTAACAATTCTTACGAATTTCTTGAAGCCTGCTCCTCTGTGGGCTCTGAGACGCTGACGGGCAATGCAAGTGGGTATGTCTCCTGTACGGAGTATTGTGCTTAGTCTTACTGGTAACCGCTTAGTGTGCTGATGATCTATCCATTTGATCGCTGGTCTCCACCTTGAATGGCGTTGTGCAGGGATCCTACCAGGTAAAAGGGAAGGCCGACGCATACTTTGCTCCCTACTGATTTGCCCTGGACTTGGACCTGGAGTTAGTCAGACAGTTTGTCTCAAATAGCAGTCCAAAATCAATTCCATCTCATTCCATTCGCCGATCGCTCGACAATAACAGCCCGCTTGCATGCGAGCTGGGGCCTCGGGGAGAAAATCCATCACAAGAGATGATCTTATCAAACACCCACAGGCCACATTGATGCTACAGTATCAGCTGGCCTCGAACTAGTCTAGCCCCTCTAAGTCCATACACTATGTCTTGACTGCGGGACACGGTCGGCATCTCTTCACACCCTTCACAGGATCAGGGACAACTGCCTCTCGTTGTCAATAATTAAACACTACAAGACGAATCAAAAGAGTAATCATGACGATCGAACTGATCGTCAAACACACTATCCTTGGAGGTGTAAGTAAGTAGTAATCAAGTCTCCAAGACTCCAAATGGGGTTGACTTGGCTGTCTCCGCCTAATTAGCGCCTCGCTGCTGTACCAGGCTCAATCCAGCAACCCCGAAATGGCGGTCACAATCCGACCGTCCAAGACAGGAGAAGCCTGGAACTGGGCAATAATCGACGACACTACCTTAGTTAAATTCCACAGCCAGGTAGAGATCACCTCCAATAGTTACTTTCTCGGACTTGATCCACATAGCGAGGCACAGGCAGTAAGCATCACACGGAGACAAGGGATGTCAGATCAGAAGACATTCAACTTGTCTGGTTTCCATCAAGGTTCGCTGAATATGATTCAATCCTGTTTTGAAAGAGCACTCAATCCAGCGCCAGATTCCAGCCACTCAGAGTCTCAAGAGCGCAAAGCTCAGGCATTGGAACACCCGCTAATTGATTTGACTTGCCTTAGTTCCATGTCATCGGGGGCCAGATCCTGTGATACTTTGGGAAAGAACTGTAGCCGATTGCATTATCATTGGTCAAACGATGTGTTCACTGTGGGCTTAGGCGCCATTCAGCATTTTTAATTTCAGTGTTTCCAAAAGGTCTTTGTCATCTCGCCTCGGCCGCGCAGCCCGCGCTCCAGCTGAGTAACCACTAAGTTCATCCTTGAAGGATTCGTGGCCCTTCAATTACCATGTTCGGCCGCGTACTCCGTCTACCACAGCCACTCACCGTTTAGAATGTATGTGTCCTCCGGCGACTACTGCAACCACGCCGCCCACCCCAAGCTGTCACTATAAGACATATCAACCGCAGCAATATGATGACACAGAGTGTGCCTCATATGCCCCGAGATGCAGCTGCATCCCAGCCTGCAGTGCCAGTCCCCTGTTAGCATCCTTAGCGGGATGCATCGTACTCAATTGTAGGATTAGGTTTATTTCACTGAAACCAAATTTTCATTCCTCCCTGCCGCTGCGCGCCGCGTGCTACGTCCGAGCGCCACAACGTCTGAGCTCACCCTTTGTCGAACTGAACCTAAACCTAAATCAGGAAACTCAAGAACCTGGTGGCTGCCGCCTGGTAGGCTTTATTGTTAGGGGAGTAAGCCGACTTAAGTGGATGGTTCTCATGGAGCCTGTTTTTGAGAAGAAGAAAGTTGGCATCGTGTGACTGGCAAAGCTTCCAGAGTTGCAGACTAGTGACTCAAAATGATGGCGAGTTGGCACACTGCTACACTTGGTGGCGGAATCAAAGGCAATGCACGCTGGACCTCCTACCGAAATCCAGCACCATAGACCCATCTAGTAGATACGCCTGGTCCGGAGTTTGACTTTGAGAAGTTGGGAGAAGGATCCAACGACAGGGTGGGTCTACACTCTGCACTCTCTGCTCAACCACCCTCGAAAAGGAGAAACAGCGTCAGACTCATGTTCTGCCCCCTTCACCAGAAGGATTTTGTGGACAGCTGCAGGTAGCCATGAGTCAAATGCGTACATGCATATCACACATGCATATGACTACTACTTCGTACGGAGCACACCAAGTACGTAAGGCAGTGTACTGTTTGGGTGCCCGACCAATCATGGCTCATGGCACCAGGTAGCCCCTCGAATCTACCTTACCTTACATCCATATCGAGATCGTTGATATCAGCAAGGACAGTGTAGAGATGATACAGTGATTCTCGAAATCGGACTGACCTCCAAAGACACATCATTTGTTTGCCAACCCCACAGCCAAGAATTCAGAGTGAATATATTATTTCGCCAACAATTTCCTTTCATACAGTGCAAGAAATTTGTTTACCTAAATGCCTATGGAGCGTCTCGTCAGTCGTGCAGGCTACTATTCGAATATCTGAATTATAAATGAAGAAAGCCTAGTTTTCTCAATCTAGCTACGGACTATGCTTAAGTACACAAAAATAGTAAGTAATGTAACTATATAAAGCTGTCATGCAGCCGCCTCGGTCATATATAGCCCAGATTAGAAGTGGGATCAGAGGCAGCGGCCGCGTAGCCCTATTATAAGAGCTGTCACTGCTTGTCATCTTGGGTAGTGCTAGTTCTGAATAGCTTCAATATAAGAGAACTTTGTGTGTAAGCTTGATATGGAAATATTAGATCCTCTACAGTCATTCTTGAAAACTGCTTGACTAATACATACTTAATAACTCTTTTCTGGACCCATGCAAAAGACCTTAGCACAGATCAGTCATTGAGCGGGCTGCGAGAATCAAGTAGCATAGTAAAATGCACCCTGTATGCTACTGCATCCTGCTACATAAGGTTTACACAGTGCGTACAATAGAATTCCATGGAAGCCGATAGTGGATATTTACGAATCACGTTAATAGAGCGGCCTCATGCTCCTATTCCTGCTAGTACTATTCCTACTGCCGCTCTCGAGCTGTCTGGCTTACCAGACTACCGTCAATCCTCCTCCCATTTCAAATCATAGATTCGTGAATCTCTCTCCCACCTAATCCATCATCTGATGGCTGTTTCATCACGGGGAACCCTTGGGCCTCCCTTCTTAGCAATGTCTCGTTTTTCCATTTCCAAAATCCAGACTCTCTGTCATTTGTGGGTAAATGACCCATTGTATCACTTGGGTCGGTAAACTGTAGGCGAGCTAGCCAAGCTGCTAGATCAAATTCATGATGTAGTTGTCCATCAACAAGCATTCGGATAGTCCCAATATGCTCATATAGAGGCTGTCCGTATTGGGAGGTATGATA
Source organism: Aspergillus lentulus (assembly GCF_010724455.1). The sequence goes on along the minus strand of NW_022983878.1, from coordinate 524,332 downwards.
ACTCATATGAAGGAGACCGCCTATCCAGCCCTGCAGATATTCACAGAGCCACTCCGGGCGCGTTGTATATGATGACAATGTCTCTGAGATTTCACTTTGGTCTCTCCGATCGAGACCCCAATGCCGCGCCGACCAATGCTTGTATGTGACATCTTCTGGTGGGAAGGCAAGCTCTAGTTCCGCAGACTGGAAATCAAGAACAAGGGTGTCAATCAGCATCCCGCGATCCTCAAATTCCTGCGTGGTTCGATGATAGTCAGATGACTCATCTTCCTCTTTGCGTCTTTTTTCTCCCACAGGTCCATAGCGGAGAAACCGCTCTAATGCAGCATAGAAGGACCAGTGGAACCCTAGCCGGCCGCCATCACCGAATTGGCTACGGACAGCGCGCTTCCCAATGATGTGACCAAAAAGACGGACATTCGCGTAGAGGGTCGATATGTGGGTTGTGAGACATGGCACCGACAGCCATGTCAGAAAGAGATCCAAGTCATCCTTGACTGAAATGTCAAGGATATAGTCGACTTTCATGCGTCCAAGGATCGCCCGAGTCTCGGATGAAATTTGATGATTTGTGAGAAGAAGAGGCAGACAGCTTGAAGAGACAGCCATGTTCTGCTGCTTGTAATAGATTTTGCTACCTCCTCCAACCCATGCCTTGTACCTAAGATCGTTGTATTCGATTCCATCGGATTGCAGCGGAGTCACAGGCGGGCTGAGCGGCGTATAGAGCACATGTTCAATGATGAGTTCTCGGAGCTCAAATGGGATTTCAAGGAACAAACACATGAATAGGTTCTCCTTAGGGTGAGTATTTTAGAGAGATATAGTCAACTCACAAAGAAGCTGAAGAGGACAATCTGTTCCTGCGGAGATGAGGTTGTAGTTGACACCAACTATCTTGAGTGCCCCAAAAGTCCGGCTGTGAAAGTCTTGACACAGGAATTAAGTAGAAAAGAAAATATGTGCCAGGCGACCATACATCCTATACTATGCCCATTTACTACTTTTTGTAGTAGTTTATTGAAGTACAGTGATGCAGTAAAAGTTTTGAATAACTCCCACTCTCAGACTGCCTACATCAATAATGACCACTGTCTGAAAACGGATAGCCCAAAGTAGGTGTCAAATAGGCAGTTTACGGGGGATTTGGGACAGGCAGAATATTGTCTAATCAGGGGTTGTGTAGCCAGTGTGGTTAAAAGTTTTGCTGCGTCGTACCGCGGGGCCTTTATTTGGCCTCTCCAACTCAGGGACATTCAGCCAGGCAACCATCATCGATTGCCTCTGCGGGGCGCAAGTTTCCTAGTGCTTATCTCCCTCTTGCGGACCTTCTAGCAACTAGTCACTATGGGACTTTCGCTTGTGTCCAGGCTGGGTACAATAAGAAGGTTATGCCCCATTTTGTTGCGGTTGGCTCAATATTATTTCCATACTCAGTTCTTGGCAGTGGGGCAGGAGAACAATCGTCATGTCTTCGGGGGTGAGACCGATTTTGAGAATCACTGTATGACCTGACGCTCTGCATGGCTCTGTGGACAAACAGAGGCGAGCCTCAAGCAAAGACTGCACGCCAGCTACATAAGTGATATGCACCGACCACATCCTAGCATCCTGGAATCCTGCATCTTGTCGTACAGTCATGTTCCATGCTGGGGTGTGATGTATCAGAGGCAAAGCAATTCCAACGGATCATCAAAGGATCTTCCCTTGTACTTCACACCCCTCTACCTACCTGCCTGCCATTCGGGGAGCAATGTCCGTTAGGCGTCAGACAGCGTAGATGGTCCAGATCGGTTTCATACGGGCAAGAAACCATGGCAAGGGGATGAATGACGCCCTCACTCGCGCTGATCCTGAGGCGATTCCATGGATTTCCAAGTCCAGTGATTCGATCTTCAACAATGCTTTGTCTTTGTTTATAGAGCTTTAAATGCTGCCGGCAGAAACAATAACAAGTCTCCATGGCCCAGCTGGTTAAGGCGTCCGACTGTTAAACAATAGCTTGTGCAATCGGGAGATCGGCAGTTCGAGCCTGCCTGGGGACGAATTTTTGTGTCGTCAATATCGATACTTATTTTTGCTGGGCTTTTTTTCTTTTTGTTCCTACTGTGATCAGCCGTCATAGGTCGGGTCCAGCAGGCCGCCTTCTGCTGCGAAAAGTAAAGTATGTTCAGAACGTGGAATAGGGGAACCTTGGGTGACCTTGGGTGGTGGACGGACGGTCCAGCGTCAGTTTAGGTGCCATCATTCAGCCAGGGTCACCTGATTCCTAATGTATGGTAAAAAGGCCATATCCACCAAGGCGGATTCACCCAGGACCCAGAAATATAGAATTGCAACTGTCATGCTGCTCCATGACACACGGCTCGTGTTACTTTGCTGCCCAGAGTAGCTCCCTGAGCAGATAGATCACAGTATACCCATGCTGATTAGGTTCATTTGATCTCCTTTTGCCTTTCCATTGTTTCAGATGCTCCGACAATAACTGCACTGCTGCCTAGTTTCCCGTTGGCTCTTAAATCACGTGCATCCCGCAGACTCCAACGAATCCGACAAGTATAGAAGCTATTATGTTGCACGAATATGAACCCGTCATCAATTCTTCCCTTAACACTACAAGACGTATTTGGTACACCTGCTATCACAATTTTATTCTGCTCCTTCCTAGCACGCCACCTCTAGCCTAATGTCCGTTGGCAAACTCACGACCTGCCTCTGGTTCGATGGCCAAGCAGAAGAGGCTGCCTCGTTCTACACCTCCATATTCAAGAACTCCAAAGTTACGGGGCGCCACTACTACCCCGAAGCCGGCAAGGAGTTCCACGGACGCGAGGCCGGCAGCCTCATGACTATTGAATTTGAGCTCAATGATCAGAAGTTCGTCGGCCTTAATGGAGGCCCCCACTTTAAATTCACTGGAGCAATCTCTATCATGGTCAACTGCAAAGACCAGGCTGAGGTCGACTACTATTGGGATAAGCTCGGCGATGGCGGCGATAAGAGCAAGAGGCAGTGCGGCTGGCTGGTGGACAAGTTTGGCCTGTCGTTGCAGATTGTGCCTGACGACTTCCACAAGATGCTGAATAGTACAGAGACAGAGAAGAGGGACCGTGCGTATGTTGCTATGTTGCATATGGAGAAGCTTGACATAGCCGGGCTACGCAAGGCTTTCGACGGGGAATAGGCTTACTCCTTACTGAATTTCTCTGCTTGGATAAGCTGACGTCAGTACTCACCGTAAAAGTTAATACGCGATAGGCAGCGAAGTAGTCGAGGCGCTCAAGAGTCTGGCGGGGGATCAAATAGGCCATGATATATGTATTAGGCGTTTACAGTATCTGCGTCCTTGCCATTGTCTTCCCTTTTTCATTGGTGAGTCGCGTTGCAAAATGGGAGTGCCCCCAATACATAGGAAAAATGTGGGTGGAAATGCAGAGTCCTATAATGACCTGTTACCCATCCGTCTGCAAAAGCATTTGATGTTGAATGACGACATCACATGTGATATACTTGTTCTAGAAGGGATTCAGTGCCTGCAAAGGACGTGTGAAAGTCCCTGGGTATGGAACGTGAAAAATAGCACCTGTCCCGAATCACACCCCAGACCTATTGTCGACCCTGACACCACCGAAGCATCGGGCCGGTACTCCCGTGGTAACCACAGCAAATTAGCTGAATTCCAAGTGATCCACGCCTTATCAGTGCTCCTGTCGCTGAAAACAAGAAAGATTGAACCGTCCCAACATCAGTTCCAACATATGAATAGTGATGTTGAATGATTTGACAGAGGCGGCTCTTACAATTCAGATGTTTGTAGGCATTGTCCACTGACATCCTGCTCAAGTCACGGCTCGCTTGGGATGGGCATCAAGAGAATCATCTAGTTGAACGCAGATGGGGGAGGAGAGAGCCTTCTTTTTTTTTTTGGCTCGCAGGCCTTAGGCTCTGACTGGGAATCGGCTGATATCTGCAAGTGCTAAGGAACAGAAGCATGGTTCTCAGAACTTTAAGAGCTGTACAGAGCTGTTCAGAACTGTTCAGAGCCAGAACATGGTCATATGCGCATCTCTCTTTGAGAGATCAACTGGATATGCTTTCACAAAGTCGCCGAATATCCCGTTCCCGGGAGGGCATACAGCCCTTAAGGGGCAAAAATACCATGAGGAGGAAGAACGAGAGTTCTATGCATCAAAAAGTCAATGTACGTTTTTACGCTGATGGGGTACAAAAAACGTCCCCAGGCAGGCTCGAACTGCCGATCTCCCGATTGCCGAGTCCAAATGGACTGCGATAACAGTCGGACGCCTTAACCAGCTGGGCCATGGAGACATCTGATTGGTTAGGTCGACACCGCGCGTGTCTCAAGTCGGCCTGAGTATCATCGAGTCGGAAGACGTGGTCAAGTTAGGACATTGAAGGTAGCTTCTCGGCGGCGGTCATTTAGCCGTACGTGTCATTGGAAATATGACCAGTCTAGACGCTCGGATGTGACTGAAGGAATCAGGGCCTGGATCTGACTGGGAATCTGGAATCCGGATGCCTTGAGTGTTCATCTGGTAAGAGTCTCCAATGAGGGAGAGGGCGTAGTACCAGCTCGAGAAAGACAAAAAGGCTAGAACTTTCTGGCGCGGCGGTAATCGTGTTCACTACTCTACACAGCCTCAAACTTGATTGCTGCCTGTGCCACTGTTGACCACCGCAGCAACTCAGGACGCATTGTTGGCCACTCTCCAATAGTGCATCAAACAACATAGCAGGCGCTAATGGTAAAAAGTTTAATGACAGAGTTTCTTGTAGGATGGGTCTGGGAGTAGGGGATGCAAAGAAAAGAGAAGATGCAAAAATAAATTCGTCCCCAGGCAGGCTCGAACTGCCGATCTCCCGATTGCACAGCTATTGCATAACAGTCGGACGCCTTAACCAGCTGGGCCATGGAGACCAATTGTTGAAGATCTACTGAGAATTTTGGATACATGGGGTTGGAGGCTTTATATACCCATTAGGCCTCGCAAGGTCCTTTGATACAGAGAATGTCTTGTCGGTCTAGCCCGCCGAGTGGTTGCAGCCTTGCAAGAGAATCTACTATTGATATTACCGAATACAAAAACATTTAGGCCTGCAGGTATTAGGTTTTAAGACAACAGAGTTGGGTCAATAGAATGGTGGTAAACTGCGACCTGGCAAAAAAATAAAATAAAATAAAAGGAACAAAAAATCGTCCCCGGGCAGGATCGAACTGCCGATCTCCCGATTGCTAGGAGCAGCTAGCTTAACAGTCGGACGCCTTAACCAGCTGGGCCACGGAGACCACTTGTTGAAGAACGCCGAAAATGAAGAGTTAATATCTAGAAAAATTAAGCCCGAGAGAGGTAGAATGCGAATGCTGAACCTACACCAATAGGACAAAAAGACAGCTTTGCTGCTATGTTTGTTGGCTAATGTATGATGGGAAGGAGATCAGCATGGTCCGGCAGAGACCTCATTGTTTGGCCTCAATATTATACTCGTCCTTGCGATGGTGATATCGACGGTCAATATATTACACCTTTGTTTTGCTGAATGGCTCATCTATACATCTCTCAACAGGTATACTGCATTGCGTCGTGCTCACGTATATAATGCCTTCCGTTCTATAGTTGGTGTGGGAATGAATGCATCCTAGTATGGCCTTGCTTTCAATATAGCTATCAGCTACTGCATCAGCACACGCAGTGTATATATTTTTGTGTGATCCCCGTCAAACGTTGTTGTATTGAGCTATCATGGAGATATATATTCCCCGCCATGGAGAGATTGGCGTACCTCCCCACCAAGCCAAGTAGACAGACTATTCTAGCCAAATGACACAATTGGATATGTTGGAAATACACACCAAAACCATGATCACAATAAACATCAAATTAGCGCCAACAATGAGCGCTGGCAAGTATTCAATTCATATGCTGTTCAGCAGGATTAGGTATGATGACTGTTTGAGCCGTGTAACGACGTCATACCCACTTTGACCGGAACCGTAACAAACTCATTGAACGCAACAAGTCAGCTTCTCAAACCACACATCATGGGACAATAGCGTCAGAAGCCATCAGAAAATTACTCGAAATTGATAATTCTGAGAACAGAGCCGTGGTATAATGGAGAAGGGGCTGTCGCAGGACGACTTTGTAAGTCGCCAGATCCTCACCGGAGGAACTGCCAAAGCTGACCTGACGGAAGGATCATGGAGGGGCAATCAGCGACACAGAAACGCATAACCAGCTGGAGGTACGACAAACGCACAAACGCACCAGGAATTGGTCTCTGAACCCTCTGCTAACTGCCAATACCCCTGCCTGATAGGTCGTGCTTTACCCCGATTACAGTCACCGCCGCAAGTCGTCCTTGGTTTCGGTAGACGACCCAAGATCCAGACCACACCCTGACAATACGGACGAGAGAACGGCATGTTTCGTGCACTCATTGATCATGGGTGAATGGATAACACCGCTATCCAAAGACATCCGACCAGATGTGAAGCCAAGCAAAGCGCACGAAACAACTCCACAAACGAGCGTCGTCGACGACGACGCGATTAAACCATCTGAGGCGAAGGACCGAAAGGCTCTCAGGACACTCCCTACAGTGGTGCAATCACGGCACCTGACCAAGAAGCAGCTGTCGGATATGGCATGGAATGTGCGCAAGCTGTCGAAGAAACTAGGGAGCATCAAGCTCAAGCTTACGGTGAAGAGCGTATTGTTGGTGACAAAAGTACGCGACGAATCTCTTGTCGTACTTACACGGAAGGTTACCCAATGGCTGCTCTCCAAGGATCGTTCTACAAAATATGTCGTCTACGTGGAGAAGCGGCTGGAGACGCATCCGGACTTTGGAGCGATTCAACTCGTCCAAGAAGAACCTACAGCCGAAGGCCGGCTCAAGTACTGGGATTCAAATATGGCTTGCGAGGAAGCACATCTATTTGACTTTGTTGTTACACTAGGAGGGGACGGAACAGTTCTCTACACGAGCTGGCTTTTCCAGCACGTCGTACCACCCGTACTCTCATTCTCCTTGGGGTCTCTTGGATTCCTGACTAGATTCGATTTCAACCAATATCAGAGCACACTAGAAACGGCGTTTAAGGACGGTGTCGTGGTAAGTCTCAGACTGAGGTTCGAGTGCACGATCATGAGGAGCAATCGGCGGCCGGAAGACGACGCATCAAACATAACGAAGCGGGATCTTGTCGAAGAACTGATAGGAGAGGAGATGGAAGGAACATTGACCCATAGACCGGACAAGGTTTTCCAGATCCTCAACGATGTCGTGCTGGACAGAGGGCCGAACCCCAGTAAGAGCGTCCCTGAATGCACTACGCCTTGCCGGGAAATGGATCCCTGACTGACCCTATCAGCGATGTCTCAAATTGAGCTGTTCGGTGACAATGAGCATTTCACGACGTTGTTAGCGGACGGCGTCTGTATAGCGACGCCTACCGGTTCGACGGCGTATAATCTCGCAGCGGGAGGTTCACTGTGTCATCCAGAGAACCCCGTCATTCTCGTCACCGCAATCTGTGCCCACACTCTGTCTTTCCGACCGATTATATTGCCAGACACCATTGTTCTACGTATGGGAGTGCCTTATGATGCCCGAACGAGCTCATGGGCAAGCTTTGATGGTCGAGAGAGGTGGGTTCTGTGACATGGAAGCTACACTGAGATTCGCTGACAGCCATGGTAGAATCGAACTGCAGCCGGGCGATTATGTGACTGTATCCGCATCACGGTATCCGTTTGCAAATGTGCTACCCCACAACCGACGTGGTGAGGACTGGGTCCAGAGTATCTCCAAAACTTTGAACTGGAATTCGAGGCAAAAGCAAAAGACCTTCAAATAGCGCATGCTGCTGCCAACGCGGCGCCAACCTGGATATACTGGTATGCAGTATGACTTGTATACAGAGGAGCCGTCTTACATTGTTGCATACGAGTATTATTGGGTGAAAGGCATGCACCTGACGACGATCTCTCACTCATTCGCTCTCGTCTGCTCTTGTTCAGTTTCATACAAAGCGCATAATCTTGGAATCATCTATTTTGGTGGCCCTCAAAGGCATGTCATTGTTGGATATCGCATAGCCGAAGATAATTATCTTGAGTAATGGAAACTGCAGTCCGATCGAACCTTCGATTTTGTGTCGTTTGTTTTGAAGATTTTCTCTTCTGCTCTTCGCTCTAGAAGCTTCGTATGGGTCGGTGGGTTTCCCGGGCAGCCTCAGGCAGACTATAAAAAGCCTTCCGCCGCCGCAAAAATTCTTCCCTCTGCTCTTCCACAGCCAACAACCATTCGAATTTGCACAGCAGCATTGTCCGCTCAATTGACTCTGGAGTTACATGCAGACTCCTGCAGTTGATTTAGCTTTCAAGATATGTGACAATAATATTACTTTTGCTCATTCACAGCGCACCATTTCGCGACTCACTAACTCTGGGTAAGTCTTACCTTTTTTTCTGTCCTGTCTCGATCCTCAAATCGACCAACAGAGCCCTCTGGCTCTCTTATGATGAAAATTTTTTCCTACATTCGCAGTTTCCACGCTAGCCGTCGCCATGAACCCATCATAGACGTGCTCTGTGCGCATTATCTTCCTTGGATGTCTGATTCTTGTTGGTCATTTGGCATGGATTTGAGCATGACTTTCTGTCACGGTCAATGAATAGGCGCTAATAATGGCTTTCAGTATAGGTTGATTGAAATTAAGATTTATCGTGGTCGTTGACGGGGTGGATTGTGCGAAGTTGGTGTCGCTGGCCTGGCCTTCTGGATATTGGATAGCTCCAAACGACACTGTCTCGACTAGACTGTGTTGAAGATAGATATAATGATGAATTTGCTCCCAGAAAAGCTTCGTTCCTCTCCTGTGTCTAATGTGCTTCCACTCCGTAACCACGTAAACATTCAGATCAGCGCTTGTAGCTGTCGCAGACCTCGTACCAAATCCGAAAGCAAGAGAAATTATAGAACTGGATAATATCTGTGGAAGCAATTCCATGTGTAAAGCAGGCTCACCAGTTGCTCGTAGTCTGGTATAAAGTGCGTGCGATGTGCAGTGTTGTATGGCCTTCAAGCGCCCGACGGAGAGTGATGATGGACATCTCAAACCTCCATGGTCAACTCGCCTTATCAACATCCAACATCGCAGCTCGAGAAACCAACGACCCCCAGTCAGACTCCCTCGTGCATTAATTTTTCTATCAACACAAGATGATGCAATGATCATTTGAATTACTACCTCTCTCTACTCCGTCCCGCAAATCTCCCATCCCCAGCGTAGCAACAACCGACCACAACCGCCATGTCAGAATCACACCCCGCCAGACACTCGTCGATGCTGTCCGCCAGCACCAGCGGAACAAACATAGCTGGCACCGCTGACAGACAGCCACCCCCAAAGCAAGTGACGACAGTCGCGCAGCAAAGCCCCGGTCTGCGAATCCCGTCGAACCGCAAGACAATCTACGACAGACATCTGAACCGCAGTCGAAATGCGGAGCTCAGTCGGGCAAGCTTCGCCTTTCTGTTCGCGGAGATGGTCACATATGCTCAGCGAAGAGTAACAGGGATACAGGATCTAGAGCGCAGGTGAGTGCATGGCGCTTTTTTGATAGATTCGTCGCTCCATTCTGACAACACGCCAGATTAAACGAACAGGGCTACCCCCTCGGCCTCCGTCTCCTCGACCTCCTCTTCTACCGCTCCATGTCCTCCTCCACATCGTCCGCGCTATCGAGCTCCTCGACCTCTGCCTCCCCTCCTAATCGACCCCTCCGCATTCTCCCCCTGCTCCATCTCATCCATGGGCCCCTCTGGCGCCTGCTCTTCCAACGCCCCGCAGACGCCCTCGAGCATTCTGTGTCCCCCGAGACACCCAACGAGTACATGATTACGGACAATGACCCGCTCGTAAACACGTACATTAGTGTTCCGAAGGAGATGAGCATGCTCAATTGCGCTGCCTTTGTGGCGGGGATCATAGAGGGGGTTTGTGATGGGTGTGGCTTCGAGGCCAAGGTTACGGCGCACAATCAGCCTACGGAGATGTGGCCCGGGCGCACGATCTTTTTGTTACGGTTCGGCGAGAGTGTCATGGAGAGGGAGAAGGTGTTGGAAAGGGCTGGGGTGAAATGAGTGAGTGGATGGCTGATCGCTAAGCCATTGCCTGACGGGATGACCACAACGGGATGCACGAGCCTTGCGAAGACTCTGGGAGTTATCGCATTGGATATCAGGGAAAGGAGTATTACAGAAGAATCCGTCACATCACGGCCAAGTCGTTTACATTTGTTACAATGGGAAAGGGAAGGATTGCTTTACCAAGCGAGCGAGGCCTTGTTAGACGCTGTGTTTGTATCTGCAAGCATGATGTCTGTTTTATCTTACACACTCCGTTCACCAGCCCAGATACAGGCTATATATCCAAACCCCCAGGAGAGAAAAAATATTAGATATGAATAATAACAAAGGCAAGTACCTGTCGCAACGGCAATGCAACACAATCCCGAATCCCATCCGCATTTTTCATGGTACCAGGAACTCCAAGAACATAATGATTCCTTCTCATAAGCCCGTCTATGTAGCATCGTCTGTACGCCGTCGCTTGTCGCGGTCGTCGTATGGCGAAGGACTCCGTTTCCTTCGACTGCTGGTATCCGGCCTGTATCGGTCTCTTGAGCGGTCTCGGTCACGACTACGGTCACGGCCATGGTCACGATAGCGGTCACCGCCACCATAACTGTCTCGCCGGCTATCATGTCTGTCATCTCTACGGTCGCGGTGACGGTCTCGCCTCGGCGAATATGACCTTGACCGCGACCTTCGTCTCTCGCGTACGGTACTGGCGTTGGCTCCTGTCGGACCCTTGGGGCGATCGTCCGGACGGTCAGGTAGGAATCGCTCGTCTCGGATACCGAGAGGGGCAGCCTCCCGACGGCGGGAACGATTGTCGAAGCCGTCTCCAAAGCGTCCTGTATCCTCCGTCCTCAAGTCCTTGTATCGTGTCCTGCCCTTCTTTCCCAGCTTGGTCATATCCCGAATTTGCATATATTCAGGCAAGGTCTCACGAGCAACATCGTCGGCGAACCTCTGCCCCATGACATTTCTCTTGTCAAGTCCTTCGCGTTCCAGATCATCACGGAAGAAAGCACCCTTGTGGAAATAGCGCTGCATAAACCCAGTCTGGCCACGACTGGCTTCTTTCTCTTGCTTCTGCTTCTCGATAAACTCGCGGTCTTCGCGTTCGCGCTCTTCCGCGGTAAGGTTCCGACGACGCTCGATCTCTTCCCGCTCCTTCTCCGCTGCCTCGATGGCTTCGCGCTCTCTCTTGATTCGCTTCAGTTCCCGTAGCTTCCAAGCGGCATATTCTGCTTCTGGATCCACGCCATCCCGATCATCGATGGCACCTTCTTCGCCCGCTTCAACCACCTCGTCGTCATCCCACGCTCGGTTCGCCGTTGTCCGCGCAATCGCTTCTTTCTCCAATTGCTCGCGGACCAGCATGTCCGCTTTCTCCTGTCGCTGCGCCTTGCGGGCCTCCGCCTCCGCCGCCGAATCGGCAACATTAGCGGCATTTTGTGCTTGATTCGGTGCGTTGTTGCGCTTGTCTTTCTTGATGAACGTAGGCCGTAACAGAACCCTCCGGGGAGCCTCCTCTTCTGAACTGCTCTCTTCTTCCTCACTTTCCTCCTCCTCCTCCTCCTCTTCTTCCTCTTCTTCATCTACGCCTGCTTGCGCCGTCACAGTCTCCGCTCGGTCGCCAGCAACACGAGCGGTTACCTTCGGCGGCGCCTCTTCCTCCTCCTCCGTCACAAACCCTTCCTCGTCCTCCTCCTCTTCAATCTTTACATCTTGCACGCCTCTTGTGATCCTCCCAGCAGCAGCAGCGCCAGCAGGGAACGAGGTCGCCTTTGGAGCCTGTTGCTTCTGCCGTTGTTGTTCCTGTCTGCGCCGCTCCTGCTCCTGTATCTCTTCCTCGGCGTCCTCATCTTCTTCAGATGACGAGGGTTCCTCCGCGATCGGTTTTCCTGGCCGGTAACGCTTAACTGGCTTGAGAGGGTTTGCGGTCATACCGCGATGTTGGGAGGGAAGTGGAGGAGGCATGGCGACGACAGCTTGAGAATGGGGATCAATATAACGGTGTGTCGAGACTCTATTGACTCATCTGTCGTATTACGCAGCGCGGAAATGGTATATTCTCCGCAGAAGGGGAGAATGGCTATACCGCGGAGAAAAAAGTCGATATCTCCGATCAAACATCTGCCGATTGACGTATGGAGCTCAGCCCCAGCGGGCGGTCGAGAGTGTAATGAGATCACGTGAACACGCGTTGCGCGCCCCGCGACGGAGCTTAACCATTGAAAGATATCAACCTCTCTACATCGACAACGCTGCCTATCAAACCCAGCGAACAACCACTGCACGGCCCGAAATAATTACCTCCAAGATTTCAAAGACTTCGATCCAAAAGAAGAGAAGACGAAATGTCCCTCCAAACCCCCCGCGTCCTCCCAGCCCACCTCCACGCCTTCCACCCCTCCAGCGGCTCCTCAACACACACCGTCCGCATCCTCGGAACGGTAACAGCCCTCCACGGCGACACCGCAACAATAACATGCGGGAATAACGGGGACGTCACTCTCATCCTAAAGTCAGACTCGCATCTCCAAATGGGAAAGTTAGTCGAGGTGGTAGGGAAAGTCACGGAATTAGAGGGTGGGCAGGTACGTGCCTCTGAGACCAAGAGAAAGCGGACAGAAGGAGCTAATGATGCGTAACAGGATCTCGGGATCCGTGTCCTGGCCACGACGGACTGGGGTAACCCTTCGGATTGCGGTGAGTGCCTTGCACACCTCGCCGACTTCGAGGCATTGGGAAGCAAAGCGAGCGAATGACTAATGAAAGTGGCTGCACAGACTACAAGATCTACGAACACGTCGTCGAAGTGACGCATAAGCTGAAGCCTATATTCTATGATTCCAATGAATAGATGAATTGGTTCTATTTGTGCATCTTTTGCAACGCAGTTTCGGACTATATCTCGAATCTGACGTACCCTTTATTCTGCGACAAGCCTACGGATGCCTAGTTGCTCTGAGGTGGAAGCCCGTGGAGTCTGTACGGAGTCAATGGATCAGGTTAACGCAGGGTGGTTGCTGCTCTTGGGATGCTTCTCAGACAGTTCTTTCAAAGCTTCCTTGCTTTACTGGATGAAGCAAGGGGTATAATGGCAATGATAAGGATTCGTATCAATTGCATTTGCCAATGACATGCTGAGTCTTCTGCCGCTATTTGTAGTTGGTCGGGTCGTAAGAATCGGTCTCGGTTGAAGTCAAGTCATGCCAAGTCTGTTCCTCAGTGGACTACAGCTGGACTCTGCAGAAACGTTCCAAATAAATGCATACATGCATATCTTTAGTTCATTATCTAAATGCTAAGAAGAGACATACCGCCCCTTTGATGTCATAACTAAGGAAAATTGATCCAGCAGTCAGGCTAGACAACAGGAGAGTGAAACAGGCTTTTGTGCATTTTGACAACTGTGTCAGATGGGCAGAGCAGAACGCCAGAACAACATCATGATATGGGGCACTTCGCATAAATGCATGGGAAAACACAGACTTCACTGGAATTGCCAGGAATCCCGCCCAACGCCTTCGCTAAGAAAAAGCAGACAGACTGAAGATTTGATCATGAACGAGGTGTGTGTAATGTGCGAGATCGAAGTGGAAAAAGGAAATAGTGAGAGGAAGAGAGAGGTCATAAGGCATTAGTTTTGTAATACTCAAGCCGACTCCTTGCTCGCGGGCTCCTCGGCGTTTTTGGTTCTGGAGCCGAGAGCGATGACATCGGTGGGGACTGAATCTGAGCCAAAAATGCCAGACTCCAAGGCGCCTGCACCAGTAAACTGGAATGGATCGAAATGCGCATTCTTTTGGATGTCCGGGTCGGATAGAATGGCGTGGATGAGATCTTCGTCCTCACTCGCGCCGCTGCGCCTACCCGTCCGCTGCTCGCCGTTTGCCTCCTGGTCGTCGGATCCGTTCAATGAAATATAATCGGATTCAATCCATCCAGACCAGTTGCCGCTCGTCGAGTCCTTGGGTTGCCCAAAAGAAAAGAAGGAGTCACACTGTGCAGAAGACGGCACGTCCTCAAATATATCAACAAGCATACTGTCAATATTGTCCAAAGCTTCCACATTAAATTCACCGTCGGGCATGGAAGGCAGATCTGGTCCTAAAGATCGCAGAGACTTCGGCGTTCTATTTTGACGGGGCGTCGCAGTCGTACTGCCCTGTATACGGTGAAGTTTCTGCGCGCTGAGCTTGGTAGGCGTCATGTCTGAGCTTCCCTCCAGGCGCGCTTTGGACAAAGGTGAGATACACGGCAACGAATTGCGCTTCTCTCCCAGCAGGTTGCTGCGCTGGTTTCGTCTTCTGGGGGTAGGGCTGGCGGGCAGATCATATTCAAAAGGCGGACTCTTGAATAACCCTTCTATGTCTTTGTCAATCGCCGCGTTTTCCTTGTCTTGAGGCTTTTGACCTGGATCGCGACAGTTAACGCGAGGGCTACGGCGTGGACTGTTCAGGGCTGAACCGCCCAAGGGCTTGAGAGGACAACCTTCGTTCTGAGCACTATGAAAGAGCGCTCTTCTCACTGGCTTAGGTGTAAGGCTGTTCTCATCAACCGCCGGACCAGGGCGTTTCTCAAGGTTTCGGGCTGGGCTGGACTGGATAGCCCGCCGCAGCGCCTCCGTTGCATCTTGCTGCTGCCAACGCTTTTCTGCGGTGTCCGACGACCGCCGTGGCTCAGCGCTATTGGCACGACGCCGCTGGGACGGCACTTCTTGAACATCGTCGTCATTGTCTCGATCGTTTCCATTCTCGTTGCCATTATCTGCGCGCGGGGTTTCCTCTTCAGCAGGCGACGAGGCATCAGACGCACCAGGGGAGGACCCAGCCGGCTTTGACGACTGGGGCTTGGGGTGTATTTTCGCCAAGGTACCATTGTCCGAGAGCGGGCCTCCTCCCTTACGGTTCCGGGGCATCCGCTTCTTCTTCCCGCTGGCCGGCTTATTCCATCTGTTCTCAGGGCGCATACACTTGAATTTATGCAGCCAAAGACCGCAGGCTTCCTGTATGTCAGCAGCGATTCCAGTGGGGAAAACAACCTATCGACTTACGGTTACAGAGAAGGATCTGGACAAAGTCATTGTCGGCGTCAACCAAGGATTTCTTGAACATTTTGAACTTTGTGACCTCATCCTTGTCATTCCTTTCCACAACCTGCCAGAATAGCATGGTGGGATCCTTCATCAGCTCATTGGCATCGGATTCCCCTCCAACAAACTCCTTTGACCAGGCCCTGCGCCAAGTGGGAGTTTCAATGGCCCCACAGTTCTCGCAGTAAGGAGGGACCTGACCGTCTCGTATACACTTATCCAGACGTGCCTGGACCTGCCTGAGCCTTCTTGCCCCCGCCCCACTCCGGACTTTGCCATCCTCGGTCACAGGCTTCGGCGTAGGCGTCTCAGCGCTGGGGAGGTCGCTCATGGGGCCTGTCCAGGAATGGGCATATTGAGCAGGAACATGTGTCGGGACGACGGGGTCACTTGCGGGGATCGCATTCATGAGTTGCTCCAATTCACTTTGTGAGATGGGGGCAGGAGCCAAAGGCTTGGGGGCCTGTCTGAAACTCGCCCGCGAGGGTGGCCTCGAGCCGGCCGCACTGGCAGGACCGCGGGTTGGGGCAGGAGCAGGAGGAGCGTTCTCAATCTGATTCTCTGGTACTGCAGAAGGATTGATAGGAGAGCTGGCCTGTGCTGCAGCGTCCGTTGCGCATCTGCGCTTTGGTGCGTCATTCGAGATCGACTTTGCACAATCCTCCAAAGGAGTACCCATATCATCATCCAAGAGATCATCCAGGCCACCGCTCATGAAACCCGAGTCGGGATCGGTTACCATAGGTGGAAGGACGGGACTAGATGGATTGGGAAACCCGCAATCCAAGACCGGAGGCGAAGAAGGCATACTGATTGATGGTTCGAACAGACCCTGGTAGCGCGGCTCCTCCGGCGAGTGAGAGTTGTGATCACCTGGATCATCACTCATGGGGTATGGTGAAGTATAGTTACTCTGAACAGACGATTCGCGTAGGAGGCTGGGGGCAGGTCGCCCTCTGCGTGGGAGATCGTTCGATCCAGAGATAGGTGTTGGCGGCCGGACAGGCTCCTCGTTCGAATTCTGGGCAGCAGTAATAGCGGGATTGACAGGGGTAGGACGGTGAATCCGAACAGAGGCAGCTGTACTGGCTGCGACACGCAAAGAGCTTGGCTGTCTCTCAATGTTGAAGTCAGATCTACCTGGCCAATCCGCTCGATACAGCTTGGCTCGCTTTCGTGGCTGTTGGTCGGCAGATTCATCACAGCTTCCATAGCCTGACTGTACCGAATCCCGGCGGCTGGCATAGTGCACATGCAAAGGCAGCTCAGAATCGCGCATGGAAGCACTAGAGGAAGGGCGAATTTCCCCGTGCGACCTTTCATGCTGCAGCAGCTGCTGAGGTGCCTGCTGTATTTGAAGTTGCTCATGAAGTTGCTGAAGTTGGCCAGGTGTGGACACCCTGCTCGGAGCGGCAAGCGCGGACTGCGCAGGTGATATAGACCGAAAATTTCCGTTTGGAGCAATCGAAGACAATTCCCTTGGAGTCGACCCTTCGCTAAGTAACCGGTGAAACCGTTCAATTCCAGCGTGATCCATGGGTGATGTTGTGCGGTCAAGGGGCTGTGTGTTGGAGGGACCGAGCAGCCCGGGGTTCTGACGAAGGAAGACAGTCCATGATTGTGCGTCAAACTCATGAGGAATGATGTTGCTCAACTCCCGATATTTCTGCATGCTTTCGAGGTATTCACTCTGCATAACAGTAGGTACTGGCACCAATCGCAGTTTGACCTCCAATGTTTCTTGTGCACCTTTTGAAAAGAGACCGAGCACATTTTTGCACACACGACCCGTTACCATAGTCTTTGATTGATGTGCTGGTGCGTTGGGAGTCGGAGAGGCCGAAGCGAGGACCCACGAGAGCATCCCCTGACCGACTAACGGCGTCTCATATTCGGAATAGTCATAGGCATATACTGTGTAGTCTTGTCCCAGCTTGGCCACCAGTTCGGGACTAGGTTGTCGAAGGAAGATCAAATTAGCACGATTTGGCTTGAGCCCAAGAACAGGAGCGGCCCACCTCGCAGACACAATGGCTTGAATGCACGTTTTCAGCTCGATGACACCAATCTGAGTTTGCTCATCCAGGGATGCAGTCTGGATGTCGAGTAAGTGAGGCCACCGGGCCAGGCAATTCGTTTTACTCTCATCGTCAAATGTGTAGAGCACCTTCACTGTAATTCCGCATTCAATGGTTAGCATCAACAGACTGTATCTGACAGAGCAAACCCACGCCTCATAGGCCGGACGGATATTCCGTCCTGAGATTCCATGCCACAAGGAATCCGATCTCAACCATAAGCCAAAGTAGCTCTCAATTCAAAATAGAATTGGAGATAAATGACGTTCGGAGGTTTATGAAGAAGACGCAAGCGACTCGTTCAGGTGTGTCGGACGCTGAGGAACAAGGGAGAGGCGAGAGCTTGAACGCGAAGCAAGGTAGGAATTTCGAGCCGAACCCGCTACTTTCGTTTATTCATAGCCAGCCTTGATTCGATCGAAGCTTTGCGTCGACCTGGAGAATGTACAGGTATGTATGATTATGCAATACGGGACGCGGGGGAAGTCGATTGGAATGTTCAACGTGGGACGGGCAGGTAGGGGTTTCCTTGAAGCTTATATCGACAGAAGACACGGTGAAGAAGGAATTGAGGGAAGGAGTGAACTGAGAACAGCCTTTTCATCCACTGAACGCAATATGACTCGTCAAGAAAAGGAAGTAAGGATGTAATTGAGGAGATGGTTGGAGAGGAGAAAGCTAGTTATGGGAGAGAAAAGCAAGCACGCCTTGCATCCGCTGTGACGATCGCCTACAGCGTGTTGAGTGTTTCTGCCGACGCGACGTGACGCAGCCAATCGCGACCTCGGGAAAGGATGCCTGCAAAACACGGCAGAGTCGCGTCGCACGTGACCAGTGTGCGCCAAGACTCGACACCAGGGCTTGACCGCCTTTGACTAAGAAGCTGCTGAGGGCAGAGAGAGCGCAAGAGAGACAAGGGAGCAGCACTACGAAGAAGGAAGACCACCAGCCAGCGCCTTTTTATACAGCCATCATGTCGACCGATCCCAAGATTCAGTACGTGCTTACCCCTCTTTTCTCTTCAAGGCTTCAGCATGAGTCATTGATGGCATTCAATATGGTGTAATTCCGACATCAATCTGTTCCGTTCATGCTAACCAGACGTCTATCCTAACAGGGATTTGCTGAACAAGCCCAAGAGCGAACTTACGTATGTGCATCCTATATTTCACCCTTCATCATCGCATACCCTATGCTTGAGTGCATCGGACTCTGGATATGTCATGTGACAGTCTCCCATGCGATTCTTCCCTATGCTTGATCCTGTCCATCCAATTCGCACATCCACAGTTCCGTGCTATCCCGCGTCTTACTCATCTCTCTGACATTGTGCTTTTCCAGTGAATATGAGGTCGCCTTGGTAGAAGAACACGAGCTCACAGCTGGCCCCCTGTCTCTTCTCCAAACCGCTACTCGCACCCACACTCAGGTTCTGATCTCATGCCGGAACAACCGCAAGCTACTTGCCCGAGTGAAGGCATTTGACCGCCACTGCAATATGGTGCTCGAGAACGTGAAAGAAATGTGGACGGAGAAGCCGAAGGGCGGAAAGGGAAGGGGCGTGAACAAGGATCGCTTCATCAGCAAGATGTAAGTGCAGAACTTCTATATGTTACTATCAGTCGCGTTCCTAACTCGTCCTACCAGGTTCCTGCGAGGCGACTCTGTTATCCTCGTTCTGCTGAGCTGAATGGTTATCACCTATCCGCATTTCACGTGACGTGCCCGACCAATTTCGCCTGGTGTCCTGCCCCGTGCATGTTTCCTCGTCTGTGCTACAACGACATCAGGACGACGCATGATTGACATTGATACCCTTTTTCTCCCATGGATCGCGAGGCTCTCTTTGTCCGGTCAGGTTTAGAGGGTGGACCGGGCGAATCTGAGTACGACCCTAGCTCTCTTTCGGGCCGATAGCATCTGTTCATCTCTTTTGAGTTCCTCGTCTGGCTTTTGTGTTCATCTCATATGACGGGGCTGATCCGGCGTTCTATGGTTGCATCTTTGAAAAGTTAAGAGGTGTAAAGTAGTTTTGTGAGCTGGACGGTGCAAAGGAACATCATACTTATTGGACTGATATCTCTAAATCTAAGGAAAAATCCATTATTGGTAAAGGCCGGGGTGATTAATCCTCATACGGAATATTAAGCATAAAAAGCTGGCCAGAGCATTGCTCCTACGCATTTCTGGTCATCCTGAAGTAGCATTACAAATTCTAGCAGTACTCTAATGGTCACTGGTTAGGAAGTAATCAAGAACAAATACAAATCTAGCTTGACGACTTCGTCACTTGCTGATGATTCGTAGGTTCAGCCCTTAGTGCAGAACTATACTGGGATCTGAGTGTAAGTGAAGAGGAACAGTATCGCTGTAGGTATTCCGTATACCAGTGCGAGGTACCATGAGAAATGACGACGAGTAAAAGGACGAAAAAGATGAGTGTTCGAGCCAGATATATCCCGCTCCACTTATCATCCGATACGGGAAACCCACGTTCAGGAAGAAGCCAAAAAAGTATTTACTTACGCTGCCGATGAACAATCATCTACGGAGAAGCGTTGGGGAACTTGGGGATGAACTCTCGATCAGCGGCCTTCCGACTCACCAATGAGCGTCAGGCCACCGATTGTCTCTCGCATCCGCCTGCAAACTTTTAACGTCGAAGGGGTTGTTCACTATTTTGATTCCATGGCTTCCTTATATGCACTTAGACAAACGATGGGCCAACTATAAACCTGGTTGAAAGGTTTTGATCCATAGCCATCATCCGCGAGGATACCTAGCATTATACTGAGCCTGGACCACTTGCTACTATCCACTGCAATCAGGGCCAATGATGGAAACGCAGCCAGATATGAATAGTCATCAGGAAGACTCACTAGAAGCAGCTGAATTTCTTCTAGAAAGAGAAGCTTCCCCCAGCGTACGGACGACTCGAACGGCAAGCTCCCAAAGTGTGTTGAGGAGACTTTATGTTTCTCACTTCTTGTCGACATGGAACTCACGCATGTTTGAGTTCGGCGCTGTCTTGTTCCTTGCTTCTATCTTCCAGGGAACTCTGTTGTATGCCTCGATCTACGCATTGGTGCGTTCTGCATCGGCGGTGGCTCTGTCTTCTTGGTTAGGATCCAAGATGGATCGATCGAACCGCCTGGTAGCGATTCGTCACTCCATCGGTAGGTCGCTTCTCGTGCCAACATATTATCACTAAGTTGATGAATGGCTATATGATTGCTTACACTTTCTAGTCTGGCAGAGAGTACCTGTTGCAGTGTCCTGCGCATGCTTTGTAGCCCTTCTCATACCTTCAGTTCGAGAACCTGATCCATCTGAGCCTATCGTCTCGGGTTTATTTCTTGCAGTTGTTCTGCTCGCTTGCGTGGAGAAACTGGCAGCAACAGCAAACACAGTGGCTGTCGAGAGGGATTGGGTATGTCGTATCAAAGCGAATACTTCTGGACATGGAACTCTGACGTCGAGTTAGGTCATCATCGTTTCAGACACTCTAGCTATCGAGAGGCAAGGTAGATAACCAAATATCCCGATGTTATTCCACGTTGCACTGACGCCTGTACAGATTTGAATGCATCGATGAGACGGATAGATCTATTCTGCAAGCTTGTGGCCCCTGTGGTAATATCGCTCGTCGACGGCTTGTCTACAAAGGTCGCAGTCTGGACGGTCTTGGGAGGGAATGTTCTTTGTGTCTTTATTGAATACATTGCCATTGCTCAGGTGAGTTCATCTTTTTTTCGCCCTTTACATCACTTTGAGCCTGACCAGGCATTATGTTAGGTGTACGAGGCGATACCGGAACTCGTGCGGACAGCTTCAGTCCCGACAGATGATGGAAGTGGAGCTGTTGAGAATGCACCCGAAAATCCCACGGCAAACCAACAGAGTATGATTAAAAGAACAATTCACCTGGTCAAACGGGCTGCTTCGCCCTGGAGAGAGTACGTGGCTAGTCCAGTCTTCCTGGCGTCCTTTGCCTTGAGCCTGCTCTATCTTACTGTTCTCTCCTTTGGCACCACGATGGTCACATATCTCTTGCATACGGGATTCGATCCTCTGCAGGTCAGCTGTATGAGAATCGGCGCCGTGGTCGCGGAATTGTCTGGCACATGGGCAGCACCATTCATCATGGGCAGGATCGGGCCCATTAGGTCGGGACTGTGGTTCCTCAATTGGCAGCTTGGCTGTTTGGCCACTACAGCAGTGGCTTTTGCCTTGTATGACTCGCTCTCTCGGCTGGTAGCAGTGAGCCTCATTCTCGGAGTTGCTTTAAGTCGGATTGGTCTGTGGGGTTTTGATTTGTCGGTTCAGTTTCTCGTTCAAGAGGTAATCGCGTCCCACCTAAAGGCTGCTATTAGATGCCGTTGCTAATGTCTATCATGTAGGGTGTCGAAGAAGATGCCCGGGGACGATTCTCCTCAACCGAAATGGGCGTGCAGAACGTCTTTGAGATGCTGTCATTTGCAACCACAATAGTTTTTCCTCTCCCGGAGCAATTCAGATATCCCGTCTTTATCAGTTACGGGGCGATTGCGCTGGCAGGCATATGCTTTGCGACATACGTGAGAAAAGAGCGAGGACATTTGCTGCACATGGCCAAGTGTTGGGGTGTTGATAAAATGCAAAGGTCGTATCAGGAACTTCCCGGAGGCTTATGACACGATTCATCCAATTTTTTGTATAGTGATAGGACCACCACCGTACATTCTGAGCTTGACTGTACTAAAGGGTTGAAAGATGTATATATATGTGCGTGTTGTGACGCTTACTGGAAATAGCCTATGTATGTAACTCATCAGCACACCATGGAAGCACCATGATATCAGAGTATGAATGCATTCTGCCTTATTCTACAGTTGTCTGTCCGTAGACAAGGGAGATGTTAACCTGAAGTTGGTGTGTGAGGCCATCCTCGGGCTTGTGATGGTGGAGAGTGGGCCGCCCGAACTGCGGGGAAATTCACTGCTTGTTTATGTGTCTCGTCGCAGCTGCAACTGCGCGTTGCCCAAGCCAACTGCGCACCATGCCTGTTGAGCAGGGGCAGCCGACTTATTATGGAGGTAAACCATCTTTCTAACCATCGTTCATATTCTGGCGATCGTTCGTTCCTTGTAGAGTTGTTAGCTGTTCTGACTGCATTTAGGCTCCTCCCAGAGCACGGGGATTAGGCAGGTCGGGTCCTCGAAGACGATCCGGGTGCCTGACATGTCGAGCGCGAAAGGTTCGGTGTGATGAAGCGAAACCAATCTGTGCCAACTGTACCCGACTTCGGCTGGGTTGTGTCTACAAGACGATTGTGCCTGCTGCCGTCCCGCGACAGGCTAATGGTCACACAGCTACTGTGACGGGGAATCCGACCGCAAACACCTTCCAGAGACCAGATGCGAGCTATTTCAGTACAGTGCTACGACCAGAGGGGCAGCAGGCATATCTGGCGCCGCAGGCAGCTGACGCTTCGCAATTGCGATCTGTGGATAATGCGGCGGCATCACCCGGACCATTTGATATGCTTGGTTTCATGAGCGAGATTACGTCCGAGTTAGAGCGCAAGCACCTCGATCTGACCAACGGGTTATCCGAATTTACCAATGCGACGTCTTGCAAGGCTTCGGACGACACTACAAATGTACCGCATACTGATCGATCGATGAGCTGGGACTCAAGTGTTTATTCAAAGGGAACGCAATCACAGTCTCCAGCTACGGAGGGTATGTGGACGGAGACCGGAGCCGCGTATGAGGAGCATCTGCTGGCATATTTCCTCAGCTCCGATCCACCCTCGACGATATTCGGACCCGTGAACCTCGAATGGAAATATGTGCGTGAGGTTATTGTAGCGCAATCGCGCGACTTTCGACCCTTGCGGAATAGCATCTACTGTTTTGCAGAGGTGCATAAGGGAATTAAGGAAGGGAGTCAGCCTAATTCAGCGTCAACGTACCACCAGCAGGCAAGTTTGGAAGGGCAGTCATACATATTTGGGCAAGTGGATGAGCCAACGTTGGTAAAGGTCTTTACCACTGTCTTTCTGCTCATGTTATCTGAAGTATGTACGGCATGTCCAAGTTTACGGTCAAAGATTGACTAAACGCTGTACAGTCACTATCATCCCCGGAGCTGGGCCGCCATGGCACTTCTTTTCTCCACTCAGCATACCTGTTGCTGCAGCGCTTTCACCACCAGATCCAGTCATGGACTGGCTTTGGCCGCCTGGTGGTCTCGTGGGTCTCTCTTCTGGATGTGAAATCGCTGATTGCCGGCCGAGATGGCGATCCTCTAATAGAACTCGGCAGCCTGGCTGAGCTCTCGACGGCGCAAAACGAATCGAGCTGTGCCGTTTCCGGACAATCGTCCTTCAGCAGTAGTATTATGGACGATCGTCCAGTAGACAAGAAAGTGACAGACGATTACCTTCTGTCGAAACCAGGCTATCTTGTCTACGATGCCATTGTGGGACCCGTGTTTCGCTTCTTCGTCCAAGCCCAGCAAATTATCCGGCGGATTGTTTGCATTGACCTGCATCATCGCAGTCGCGGGACGCTGGGTGATGAATTTGAGGTTCTGCAGATTGCTCACAGGGTGGGCGCTGACTTGGAGACTCTATGGAACTGCCGCCCACCAGTGCTGGACGTCTACGACCGACCTGAAGAGCTGCTTGGCTCCTTAAGTCAGTCGGTCGCGGACGAGGTATGCCGCACATTCCGACAGTATATAGCCAACTTTCTGGCGATTTTCATCTATCTGCACCGGGTAGCATTCGCTATTTATCCGCGGACTGACCGAGTCAACCGCGCTGTGGATCAGATCATCCAGCTGGCGACGGCTGAGTCGGCAAGTACGCAGCGACACCTGCCGGTCAGCTTCTTCTGGCCGCTTTTTATTGCCGGGCTGGAGGGTACGCTGACTCAACGGCGGTGGATCGTGCAGGAGATGCAGCGCATGGTGGCCTGTGACAGCGACGTGACGCAGCGGCATCCCAACGCAAGCAAAGTGCTGTTCCTTCTGGAGGAGATGACGCGGAGACAGGACGCGTCTCGAACCTGGGCGGATTCGCGGTGCGTGAGGCGCGAACTCTTTACTGATTTTTACGTTCTGATATAGCTTGATAATGATATGCGTCAAGAAGAAATCTAAGGTATGTTTGGCAGTTAGTGGGTCCATTACTTGCGGGCAAGCTACATGGGGATTGCTGCAGACGAGCGTTCATATTGACCGCATGGTAAAACTATCATACAGCGAGGGAATTAGTCAGTCACAAACTAAAACTGCTTGACCACTCTCTGGAACCGCTGTGGCTTCCGCATGAACTTTTCAGGCTCATCGCGAGCCCCCTTCTTCCAGTAATCATACTCCATCCAGGCATTCTCCGGCATCTGCGCCTCGGTCGCCTCGAGAAAGTCACCCAGATCCGGATTCAGAGGAATCACACCCGTCTCGATCACGTACTGATCCCACAGTTTCAGCAACTGCTTCAATCGCTCGGGATGAACATCCGCCAGGTCGTGCACCTCGCCAGGATCGTCGGCCAGATTGTACAGCTGCCATCGCTCGGGACCCTTGGGTTTCGGAATATATACGATCTTCCAGTCACCGAACCGAAGCGCCGCACGGCCGCAGGTCTCCCATCCTTGGATGAAGTCCTTCTCGTGAATCCGTTCCGACTCACCCCGCGCCCACGGGTAGAAGCTCTTGCCGCGCATGGGAACCACTTCACGACTTTGGTACGTGGGAGCCGGATGCTTGACTCCCGCCATGTCAAGAATAGTCGGCGCGAGATCCATGACCGTTGCAAACTGGTCCGTAATCCCACTCCGCGCTGCAGGCACGTTGCGGGGGAACCTGGCCAGGAAGGGGACGCGGACGCCGCCTTCAGTGGTGTAGGCTTTGTACAGACGGGACGGGGCGGTGGCAGCCTGCGCCCAGCGCGGCCCGTACCAGATGAACGAGTTGGCATTGCCTAGATTTTCGAGACTGTTGTCGTAGTATTTCTGGAGATAGGGCATGACGCCGCTCTGGACCATGGGGTAGGCCTCGTAGGCGGCGCCCTCGGCGCCGTTGTCGGACATGAAGCAGACAAAGGTGTTGTCCAGCTCGCCGATGGAGGCCAGGTAGTCGACGACCTTGCCGACGTTGGCATCGATGCACTCCACCATGCCCGCATAGACCTCCATGGCGGTGCACGACTTCTTCTTCTCCTCCGGGCTGTAGTCGGCCCATTCTTTGACCTCGTCCGCGACGACGGGGTGAGGCTCCACGTCCGGACGGATCATCCCCAGCTCCTTGAGCCGCTGCAGTCGCTTCAGACGCAGCGCATCGGGTCCGTCGTCGTAAACGCCGCGGTAATGGTCGATGTACTCGCGGGGCGCCTGGAGCGGCCAATGCGGGGCCGTGAAGGGCAGGTAGGCGAAGAAAGGTCGCTCGTCCTTTTTCTCGTGCCAGTCGGAGAGATACTGAAGCATCTTGTCGCCGTATCCGTCGGACGAATACCACCCCTCCGGCAACCGCTTCACGTAGTGATCATCTTCCATGTGGAGGGCGATGTAGCTCGCTTCAAGGAATGTAGGCGTGTCATCGGACCCCTGGAGCTGCGGCTCGTAGGCATAGTGGTTCGAGCAGGCAGGCAGATGCGCAAACGAGCGCTCGAAGCCTCGCTTGTGCGGCGATCGCTCGGGCGTGAGGCCCAGATGCCATTTCCCAGACATGACGGTGTGGTAGCCCGCATCCCGCAGCAGCTCGGGCAGCGCGACGACTCGCTCGTTCAAGTAACCCTCGTAACCGGGCATGCCGCGCTGGGGCGCCGTGCTCATCTGGGAGCCCTTGGGTCCGTTCTGCCCGGAGATGTTGGTCCATTCGATCAGGTTGCCGAGACCTGCGATGTGGTGGTCTGTCCCCGTCATGATCATGGCGCGGGTGGGACTATCGCGGTTACTCCAGGTCAAGAGGGCGATCTAATGCTAGAGAAAAGACACTCACGAACAAGCAGCCGCCGCATGAAAGTCTGTGAAACGGACGCCTCCATTTAAAGCAAGACGATCGATGTTGGGTGTGCGGATTTCCCCTCCGAAGCATCCTACATCGGAGAAGCCCAAGTCGTCGGCGACGATGACGAGGAAATTGGGACGTTTAGCCATGATAGAGCAACAGATTGGTGCCGAGAATGGAGCAGGGAGATCTGAAGGGAGGAGGGGAGATGAGGGGAGAGCAGCGCTCCCCATCATATTATGTATGCCATTATGTATCAGCTCAGCCACCAGTGATGGTTGCTATCGCTGTATATTGTACACCAATTGAATTGCGAATTTAGTTGACTTGATAAACCAAGACAGTCCAGTAGGACTACTTGCCGGATGATCTTCCTTCATTTGACGACCATCGCCCATCGGCTGTCGGCTGTGTAGCCATGTCAGGAGTGTACCTGGCTGGACATTTGCTGTTGGATGTGTCTATATTATTGGCTCACTTGACAGACTTCCCATAATAGTCATCACAACTCCTTGGGACTAAAGTTTGAGTGGGGTTTTATTCCCCGTCAGTGAGCGGACTGCGGGGTGGCCGGATTTGGTGATCACTGACGCCTTAGATTGTTTATACAGCGTCCTCACAGCTGCAATAGCATCGTGCTTGTGCCTGTTATTCTCGTCTTTCTCTATTAAACTGCATCTTTCACAGTCCATCATGGCGTGATCTCTCCACTCTGTTGCGCAGTCGGCAGTCGGCTAACAGATACGTCATGCCCCTGACATAATCAGACAGCGGTATGTTGATCAATCTCAGCGTCAACAGTACACTCACAATGCTATCATTACATGGCTTGGTTCCTTGCAGGAGCGATCCTCTGGATCTATCTGATCGGGTATCACCACGTTGATTCCTTTCCAGCGTTCTTACTGGGAGAACCCATGTCGCTATTTCATGCAGGACCGGATGTCTTGTTGACACTTGCTCAAAATGAGGTCGTACACCCAGCTTCCTCAACAGGATCCTGACGATCTTGATCTTGTTCCTCCTGACCCCACCGAGCAGACGGATTTCCGTCTTGCCGGGTTACGGCTGTTCTGGCTGGCAGCTGTGCTTTGCTGCGGTGGTGCGTTGTTTGGGTATGACTCCGGGGTGATTGGTTAGTCCTCGATCATTACTCCTGTTATGTTCGAACGCGAGGCTGATGATCTACAGGAGGAGTGCTCACCTTTGAGTCCTTTGCGCGCGACTTCCGATACAGTCCCGCCGAAAAGACCTGCGTCAGCTCCATCGCCGTCGGCATTCAGCAGGCCGGCGCCCTGGTAGGCTGCTTCGCCGTGTGGCCCGTGACGAACCGCTGGGGCCGTCGTCTCGCCATGATGGCATGTTCTGCTGTTTTCTGCGCGGGTGTCATCCTCGAGGTCATCAACTCGCACTCGCTGGCCCTGTTCTACGCCGGCCGGGTGATCTGCGGCCTGGGGATTGGAGGCTCCGCCACCGTCATCCCCATTTACATGGCCGAGATGAGCCCTAAGGAGTCGCGCGCCCGCCTCGGCAGCTGCTACCAGTTCACCTACACCATTGGCATCCTCGTCTCGTACTGGATCGACTACGCCATCAAGTTCATGCCCGCCTCCCCAGCCCAATGGCAGATCCCCATCGCCCTGCAGCTCGTTCCCGGCGCCCTCATGGGACTCGGCACCAGCACTCTTCCGGAGAGCGTCCGCTGGCTCCTCGCCAAGGGCGACCACGCCCGCGCGCACTCCAGCCTGCTCTGGATCCGCGCCGCGTCCCCATCCTCTCCGGCCCTCTCCGCCGAATTCACCGACATGCGCCAAGGCCTCGAGCAAGAGCGCGCCGCAACAGCCAACTTCCACCCCCGCGAGCTCCTCGCGGGACCTAACGCCCGCCGCCTCCTCCTAGCCTTCGGCCTCTTCCTCGCTCAACAATCCACAGGCGCCACCGCCCTCGCCTACTTCGCCCCGCAGTTCTTCTCCCTCCTCGTCGGCCCTAGTGACAGCGATAGTGAGAGTACCACCCCTCTCCTCCTAACAGGCATCTTCGGCGCCATAAAAGTACTATCCTGTCTCTTCTTCCTCCTCTTCCTCTCCGACCGCTTCGG
Organism: Aspergillus lentulus; assembly: GCF_010724455.1. The sequence continues at coordinate 495,894 of NW_022983878.1, read as the reverse complement.
CCGCCGCCCACTCCTCCTCTCCGGCGCAGCAGCCATGTCCGCCTGCATGCTCGCCACCGCCGCCGTCCTCAAATCCTACCCCCGGGCACCCGCCTCACCAGGAACCCCAGCAGAAAGTATTACGCCAGCAGCAATCGCAACCATCACCCTAATCTACCTCGACATCACAGCCTACAATCTCTCCTGGGGCCCCCTCCCCTGGCCCTGCGTGTCTGAGCTCTTCCCCACGCGCATCCGCGAGCCCGGAGTAGCGGTGGGCGTCGGCGCGCAATGGATGTTCAATTTCGTGTGGTCGTTTAGCACACCGTTTATTCTGGCAAAGATTAAATGGGCTACGTTCTTGCTGTTTGGGGGGTTGGATCTGCTGATTGTGGGGTTTGTGTGGGGGTGCGTGCTGGAGACGAGGGGGAAGTCGTTGGAGGAGATTAGTGCTTTGTTTGAGGGGGATTCCCGTGATTCGGAAAGTCGGAGGGAGGCTGGGTGTGAGGCTGCTAGTAATGGTGATGGGGATGGTGATCGTAGCAAGGATGGGAGTATATTGCATGTGGAGGCTGGAAGTGCCTCTTCGTGATACTAAGTATTATATAGCTTAGACGAGAGAATGACACTGAATATTGCATTGCCATTACTGGTTGAGCAGTCTGAAAACACTTGTTGCTGCTAAATCTCTACTGGTACAACTATTGAATAGCATCGAGCAGGCTTGATTCGCCTAATGTACATCTATCATTCATGAATTACTATCATCATGAGTACTCCTGGTACCCAGTCGCAGAGGAACCTCCCTTGAGCAAGCCAGCATCAAACCAAAAGCAAAGCAAAGAAAAGCACAAACCATCCATAAACCATTGTAAGAATGATACCGCCTAGCATCCTCATTAAACTCCGAATAATCAAGCAGGTTCATTCGCCATAAGGTAAAATAGCAAGCAGGCTAATCCGCAGACCCTTGTTTCCATACTTTTCCCAGCCAGGCGCCAGTATGGATCGTAGTAGTAGTAATAGTCATTAAAGCAAAGCACGAGGTCATTGTCACATCAGGGGTTGAAAAGGCTCAAACATTGATCAAATCGTCAAAGCTGTCGTCGGTCGAAAAGGCATAAGAGTTCTCCGTCAGGACTGAAGCCTCCGAGTCCCGACGGACGGACTGGTCCATCGACTCGCCGGCACGAGAGGGTTCCAGGTGCAGCGGATCATCAAAGCCAAAGGACAGCGCCTGCTGAGGTCGAGGGGTCATCGGCCCTTCTGAAGAGGATGCTGCGTCCCGTACGTCGGTCAACTCCGGGGCCGTTGTGTCATTGTAGGTAATCTTCTTCACCATCTGTGCCAGATGAAGCTTGATCGGCTCATCTCCGCATTGAGCGTGCTTCAGGACTTCGTTCTTCAGGCCAAGAATCTCCGAGCGCAGGCGTGCAATCTCAGACACCAGTTGCTCCTTCTTGTCAGACTGCTCCCTATATCGCGACTCAAGAAGCTGTGTATGCTCTTTCTTCTTCTGCCGGCATTTGCTGGCGGCCAATCGGTTGCGTTCCAGAAACTTCTCCCGCTTCGCCTTTTCCTGCTGCTGTTCGTTGTATTCGGCCTGGGTCATCTTGGAGTCGCGACCCTTGCGACGTTTGGAGCTGCCGCCGTTGCTATTTATGGCTGACTGCTCACAGAAGCTTCTACGATCGTTATGGGTCTGGAAATTTTGTGCTCCGTTGGAGAATTGGCACTGAGACAGCGAGTATAGATCACCGACCGTGTGCGTCTTGTTGTCACCGTATGGAGGTGGAGTAGGCTGGCCATTGCGGACATGGGAGTGCTTGAGGTCGCGTTCAAGGTTAGGATTGGAGAACATCTGCTCGTTCTTTCCGTTCCATGAGGGCATGGAGGAGGACATAGGACTCATACCCCAGAGATGCTCTTCGTCAGGGAGAGAGAGTCCCAGAAAGTCACCAGAGTATGAATTAGGAGGAGCAAACGGAGAGGGGCCAGGGTTGACAGCATTGGGACCAGGCATTGCAGACCGACCAAAAGCGGATTGCTCCGGTAACATATTGAGAGTGGACATCGGGAAGCGATGGTTGCACGATGCGTTGTACAAGGGGGTTCGAGCTGAAGAGTACGCCACAGACAAATGGTATTTGAATTAGGTATGGATGAGAGAGAAAGTTGTCAAAAATGATATTAAAGGAGCAAGACAGAAAGAAGAAGAAAACAAGAAGACGTCGACGACGAGTGAGTTAGATATCTATAGCAGCCGTGGATTGATTGATAGGACGGGAGTGTAAGTGGCGGGCCGAGAAGTGACAGCTTGATCCGGCCAAACAATCAGAGCGGAAGGGGTAGCGGGAAGGATTTGCTTGAGACTTTGTAGGTTTAGAGGCAAGGGACAAAGGAGGTGCAGAGGGAGGAGGGAGAGAGAGCGAAGAGGAGTACCGTAGTTGGTGGTAGAGGCGGACGTGGATAGCCTTATCCAAAGAGAAGGAAGGAAGGGCGAACAAGGCGAATAAGAAAGGACAGGAGAATAAAACCGCGTTGGCGAGGAGGAGACGAAAAAGGGAATTTAGCTAAGATGAGTCTAGAATCTGTAAAGAACCCCGGAGAACGAGAATTGAGAGGGAGGAAATGGAGTGGTGTGTGGTCAGATCCGAGTTGTTGCAACCAGGGAGCGCAAAAAGCATGGAAGGAGAAACAAAGTGGGGAGTGTATGGAGTGGCTAGACAAGAGGGAACGCTGAAGAAGAGGAGCAGATCAGTTCAAGGGAAGGGTGGATGATGACAGAGAAAAGGAAGAACAAGTTTTGAGGAAAACCAGACAGAAATCACTTCCATGTACAGATGATAGACAGGACAATCATTGAGGTTGAGACTGCAATTGTTTGCGATTCCAACTGCCCCCTGCCAATGTGGAAGTAAGAGAGTCAATCATTTACTGCTCAGATAAACAGCGCATTTATCCTGTATGATATATATGTTACTACAATATAGTTCCCTGTTTCTGTCTCTTAAATAGGGAGTAGTAATGTGGTACCCATAGAAAGGCTGTGGTTATAAGACGCCAGAATCAAAACTTATATAACCCCAACGAGGAAATAGACCTGCGATAGCGTTATCTATCTACTTGAAGCCCCCCATGATGAGATTAATGGCGACATCTAGCAGTCCCGTTGGTGGACGATCTCGACCTGTAAGAACCCAGAACTTTGTGAGATGGGAGGGGACAATCTGAATGGAATTGACGGAGGTTAAAGAGTTGATGATGGCGGTAGGGACCATCATTGGCTGGGACACGCGGAGGGAGCAAGAGCAACATGGATTGACTGGGAGAACCATAAGAGTGATAGACTAAGAATCCACCGTTTTTCCTTGTTTCCTCCCCCTTTAGGCAGGGGATCAAGGGCAGAGGCCTGAGGCCCGAGGCCCTGATCCAAGAACAAAGGTACGTGGTACTATGTATCTATCCGTAGAAAAAGTAACGTACTTTGCTGACCCTCGACACCTGTGGTACTTCCACAACCAGCTAGAACAGATGAGAGGTACTTTCCTAAACAGGCAGGGACAGTTTCTTTCTCTTCTCTGATTGGGCTGAGTTTTATTCCGGACACCAACCCCCACCAGAGCTGGAACATAGTGACGTCATTGACAGGCTGACTCAGCGTTTGTGGCCGCTGATTCGCTTCGCCACTTGGTTTCTCTGATGGTTTTCCGTAATCCGTACCGGGTTAGGTGGCTCTGATTAAGGTACTGTATATCCGCAAGTCCCTCTTACTCGCAGCAGACATGCCAGACTCTCAATAGTAGACCCTTCCAGCCTTCCTCCCTTGCATCCGCACGTGCATATTCAATGTAATATGAGATATGACAGCTCTCCAGCATTTAATAATCGCCACCTATCCTCTGCATAGCTAACACATCAGGAATTCAAGAACCTGAGATGCCAGGTACTCGAGTTGCTCAGGCCTCACACTGAGGTACACGTACACACTCTCAACCACGGCAGTCCTGCTGTCAACCTGCCACTCACCCTTATAACCATGGATACGGCCAACACCTCGAAGTCAGAAAGGAAATAGATAGATAACTTACAGTTCTGCACATTCATGGATCGACGTTCAGGTTCAAGCCAAGGTATGATGCTAACGATCACGTCACCTCCAACATCGCTCCACTCAGGTCAACAGTTAAGACCTTGGCTTTTATCTGTAGTGCTCCACTGAGTACTACTCAAATATCAAGATAAATCAACAAGTTATCTACAAGAGACAGTCAAGACACGCGTCTGTCTCACCCAGCGAGCCCGGAATCCAGAGTGCTCGTCCCCATCGGTCCAGAATCAGGTTTACCCTGCATCCAAGGGATCATCACCTCATCGAGCCCATCTTCCAATGTACTCCATACACTCCATACATATTCTGGTCCGCATCCCGGAAAGAGTCCCGTCAAGGTATCTGCTTCCAGTGGTAGAGGAACGGACGTAGACTACAATCTGCCGGTCCAGAAATCCGACAACTCAGCGTTCAGGGATCGGCGTCTGCTCCACCCTTCGGATCGCTTGTCCTTGGTCCAAAGCCCAGGAGAGGCAAACGGGGCAAATGCAGTAACGCACTCCCACTAGGTGTTTCATCCTCCACCTCTCCAGCTAACTCAACTCAATTCCAATTCCAACTACGAGAAACTGGATCTGATCTTGGGGGGTTTTCTTATCCTTGGCCAACCAAGTACATACCCTATTCTTATTGTACTCATTTCATGTACTCAAGACATATATATACTGTACATCCATCCATATAAGGAGTGTTCTCGCTCAGAGCTCTGTCTGGGAGTAGAAACTTGTGGACGTAAAGTATGGTCGGACTTCCAGACAGTGGATAGTGGTTGAGATATATCCTTCCAAACGCTTGATCCGGGACCTGTTGGAACGAACTTCAAAGGGTCTACTGAACTACCCACTATCTAGATACAAAGTATGAATCCTATCAACAGCTGAGACCACCGCGATCTATCTAATAGGGTAGCTACCCACCAATGGTATGGTCAGACTGCCATCCTTGTCCATAATACAGTCGTACTTCCGTCAGGGGTAGAAGACTAGGCAAGCCGCTTGTGTCATAATGATGATGAAAGGTACTGCTGGAGATCGTCTTTTTCCCCCGCATTCACTCTTGTCTACCAACCAATTCAGCTATTGTACACGAATCCCGACCAGGATGCCCTTGGCTGTCCGCTGTCTCATTCATCGAATGGCCTCTAATTGGGTTACACCGCGGCTCAGCCTGACTAGAAAACCAAACACCATCAGGTTATATCAACAAATCATTCTACAAAGTCCAAGAATCGTCCCGTGCCCACAAGCCGGCCCGTTGAACCAAGCACAGATTAATGATCCATCATCTGCTCCATCCAAGCTATTCCGAGCCCTCAGTCGACCAAGATATTGTAAGTCGCTCGGGCACGTGCACTTGATCTTCCCAAACCCGCATTTGGCGACTCACGGCTCGCCAGTTAGCAATCAGCATCATCGCCACATATGTGCGATTCATTTCAAGTATGCGCAGGGTCTCCAGATCATAAGCACCTTCTTCTGGCCCTTGATCCGTCAGCAGGGGCCCAAAGACTTGGCCGAGCCCTTCCAATATCTGCGAACGCGTCACGAGTTCAAGTTTTCCAACGCCAGTTCTGTACCCATGCCGCTCATACTCCACAATTCGTCTCGTTTCATGCACGTAAAAGGCACATAATCCGAAAACAGCGCACATCAGCTCTAGTTGCATGGGACCCGCCAAGGCTAGAATGGCGAGGCCAATCGCTTTGATCCTTGTGTACCTTGCTTGAGTTAGCCCTCCGAGACAGCTACGCGTCCGTTTGAGCTTTTGGTCAGGGCTGTTGAGCTTGTCCTCCAAAGAAGGAGTCTTGATGTAGATATCCAACAAGGCGCTGTACAGGTGCGTGGATCCCAAAATGCCGCCAGGAAGCCCAGCAAGCAGGCGCTTGAACACCCACCCGACGCTGAGGATGTGAGTCGAATGCCGCTGCGACTGGATTGAACTCAGGATGCTCATCAATTCGGACGGCATCTCGCCACTGCCCATCGTAATCTGAATCTTGTCCTGCTCTCTCTCAGTGGATAGCACCTGGCTGGCGAAATAACCATATATCTGTGCAGCCGCGCCCAAATCACCCGGATCGAAGAACAAGTCTCGGACAAGTGGACCTGCAGCTCGCCTTGGTAAGCAGATATTCATCTCTGAGATTCAGGGGATGCATACCACGACATCTCAAATAGGTCGCCGTCGCCACAAAGCACACGGGTAATTTAAGTGCCGTCGGTGCAAAGTCTCCGGGATAGGCCAAGAAGCTGTGGCCCCCAAGGCGAGCTAGAGTTTCCAAAGACTTCCCGGCTAGGGCATCCATCCGATAAGAACAGTAGGAGAGGTTGGCAAATGTTTTCATTCGACGCAACTTTCGCTCCTGTGGCATACTCTGGGCCTTGAGATGGAAGGTCGATCGCACTGTTCTGATCCGACGAATAATCCTATCCCGCCGTCGAGGCAGCTCCCCCGCAACGTCGCAGGGCCGCGAGCCTGATATCCGCGTCAAGTTTTCATCAGCAACCACCCTTAAATGCCGTCAATGGGGATACACTCAACTTACCTGAAGTGGGGTGAGCATGAGAGCAATCGCCGCCTCCCTGATGTCTAGGATTGCTCAAGGGCAAAGGTTTTAAATTCAGTTTGATAGCTAGATCATTAAACGCTATGGCGGCTTTGCGCCGATCGAAAATGTCCGACCAATTGCCCTCATCCAAGCACGACATGGGGAGAGAGCTCTCCCGTGACAAGCTTCCCATGATATCCAGGTCGGTGCAGATGACAGGCCTTCTTGACCTTTTGTAGACATGGAGGTTCTGTGGCTTCTGAGAATCGGTAAGACTATAGATGGAGCTGGAGTCCCTGCTGGATCGAGAGGCGGCTTTGAATCGGTCTGTGAATGGGTTGGAAACCGCTACTAACTGGGGCGACTCCTCAACTTCATCGAAAGGATTCTCGTATATATATTCCCGTTCGATAAAGGGAATCGGATTGGAAGTGTTTCGGGAAGGGTGACGACAGACAGTCTCGGTTGTGAGGTTGGAATTGACAGACTGGAGGGTCTTGTCGCTGGCTTTGCGGGACTCCTGGTGTTCATCTGCATCCTTGTCTATAGTTGAGTTTTCCCTGGAGCTAATGCATACACAATCCGTTCTTGCGCCGTGAAGGGCACAGTCATTTTGTCGAGACCGCCCCCCAAGTCGCATTAGCGATTTCCGGTGCCGAGGCTTGCGAGAACGAAGGGACGTCATAAAGCCTGCAAGTCCTTTCGAGCCTGCCACTGGATGCTGTGATTCTGTGAATCCTTGTTGCGAGCCTGTTTTAAGACATGAATAGTTCGAGGAAGGGTCAGAGTCACCAGAAGTAAGTGCCTGTTCGAGACTCCCAGCTGATGTGGGGTTAGATTCAGGCTCATTGACATGATACTCCTTGGAGCAGTGGCCATCGTTGGCTGCGCCTGTTCCGATTGTACCTTGTTCGTTCGAGGCTTGTTTTAAAGAGGGATTTGTTCGGTGCGTAGCCTGTGTGACAGCACCCGCTCGTGTGCGGTGTACCCAGGTCCACGACTGCCTGCCCTCTAAAGTTCTCTCATTGGCTTGCTCTGAGGCTCTAAAGAAAGTATTGAAGAGTCCCATTCTCACGTGAGAAGGAGTCGTTGTCTAGCATTGAAGGATATGAAGTCTGGTATATTCTCATGTAGACGAGAAATTATCCCGGCCCTCCTTTGACCGTCAGCATAATGGTGTGGTCACTGTGCGCTTTCCCGAGTTGTGGGGAATTTTGTTGACAGAAGGCAGGCAGCCTGATCAATGTGCTGTTCTTCGTTCCTTCTTTTCGACGGATGTGTCAACAGCATCGGACAATTACCTCCGGTCTAGGTCTCCATGTCTCGCGGGTGAACGGAAAAAGAAAAGTCTTGACAAAAGGAATCACAGAGACGAAGAGTAAACATGAATAGTTGGAAAATAAAGACGTATCATCAAAATGAAATCTATTGTTGTCGAGCCAAGCGCCTTCGAATACAGCGCAGATGGAGCCAAGGACAACCATCCCATTACCTTTCGTGCGTGCGTCTTACATCGTGGCATCCTTATATAAGGACAAGACAAGAATAAAAGCAATGAAAGGAAGAAAAATGGCTGACAGGGGAACAATGAATATGCGGCGTAGCCATTTGTTACCAGCCAAACCTGATGTTGCAAAGCCTCAAAATCGATCTGATGTAGAAGTGAGTCAACGCCGTTTCCATGCAAATTTTAGATATATCCGCGACCGCTTGTGCGCAGAAAATCTCTTTCATATCATGATAATTCGTCATTTTCGCCCTCGAGGAGTATATATTGTAAGATATCACTCAGAGTGAGAACACCCTTGAGTCGGAAGTCCCCATCCACCACAACCAGGCGGTGCACGCGAGATTTGCGAATAGTATCGAAAATGGTGTCCAGACCGTCGTTCAGAGAACATGTGTAAATACCGGGGAATTCCTGCGACTGATGTCAGCAGTGGATAGGGGAAGACCGTAGAATAAAGAGAACGTACCGCACTTCGTTTCTTCAAGGCTTCGCCGACCGTGAGACTGAGGTCGTCATATACGCCTCCCTTGATCAGTGTGATAACATCTACCGCTTCAAAGACATTGTAGACAACACCTAGGAGTTCCGGTTAGCCGGACACTAGAGTTGACCTGCGAGACGAGAGTTCGAACTTACCTTCCGAGTTCAGGATGGGAACGCTAGATATACTCCGCTCCACGAGTATGTGGATGACATCAATCACTGGTGTATCCATTGACGCCGTGGCGATGTTATCATAGGTGCCCAACAGAATTTCCTTGAGCGGCTTCTTTAACTTTTGTGTGTCACTAACATTGACCGCCACGAACTTGAGTATTCGGTACTGAGTCACCACGCTGAGAACATGAGGTCGGTCCGTTTGGCTATCATTTGTAACGAGAGGGATTCTGCGAGCGCGAGATTCGAGCATGCGTCGACAGGCCTCGTAAAGCGGCCGTTCTGGGTCGATCGAAATAGTTTCCGGCGGAGCAACACCGAGAGCCTTTTCCACCTCTGTGACATTTGTTCAGTTTCAGGTTGCACAGAGTAAATTCACAAGTATCGAGACATCAGGCACGCACCTCGAAGACTGTCCAGTCGAAATTGGTCAATCTGGTCCAGTGCCGCGGGATTTTGAAAATAATACTGTATGACGTTGATGTAGTCTGAAGTGGTCAGAAGACCGGCAAAGGTCGAGGTCTTTGAATCCCATAACGGAGCTGATACGATGCCTGTAGGTCACACCGCGCACATCCACCCAGTCAGCTACTGTGTTCCAATCTGGACCGTAGAAATATTGGGATTGTTGCGGCCTTCGGAGAGTATCTTTGGGGCATTCCGAGCGGCCACCCTGCAAGCGAGAAGAATGTATACATGCCATTTTGAATCAGGATATTCAAACTCTCCTTGACAGAGAGCGAAGTATCGAATATGATGAGCCGGAAACTGAGCGGAAGAACATCGTAGCTGGTGCGGACTTTGAGGAAGTTACGGATGGCACGCTACACCATATCCAAGCAAGGGAACCCGTTAGCCAAATTGCATAAGGCCGTCAGCGCGGAGACAAATGCAATGGGAAACCGTGCTGCATGAAGAGCTCTAATTCTCGAAGATCCCGCCATGATATAAAACCAGTAATACATAGCGCACGTGGGGTGATCTTCAACAGTTCGAGCACCTGCAAGGAAGAAATTGCAATAAAAAAAAGGAATAGTTGCAAACAACACAAGATGACCAAGAAGAGCAAGGAAAAAAAGCAAAAAGAGGGGTAGACTCACTAGACCCTCACGCTCTTCCCGATCAATTGCCCTCTCGGGCTCAGATGGGCGCATTGGATGTGAGAGACCTCGTGGGCGAAGGTAGGATGAGGGCTGCACAAAAGGGCCCTCGTGACCGTGGACGATATTAAGATCAGGCGTCGAGAAAGTAATGGTGTTGGTGGTGGTCGTTGTGGTGGTAGTGTTGGCGGAGATGGTAGCATGCGCGGCAGTGGGAGTCGGAGTGTCGTTGGCCGTTGCAGTTGCGGTGGTGGGTTCGGGCGGCAAGCTGTTTCTGCCTGTGGGGGGCTGCTGCATCATCCACTGGGAGGCATGTTCCGCCATCGTCATCAGAATAATAATAATAGCAATAATAAGACTACCCCTCTAAATGGTAATAAGTGGGATGGATTGCCTGGGTCTATTGCAAGGAGAGCCGCATGAGGAGGATGGGGTTCGTGGTCAACTAGGACGCCTTGGGATGGCTGTGGATGCGAATGAGGATCACTGGATTTTGTTTGCTTCTTTTTCTCTGCTGCAGCTTAGGTAGCTTGTCCTTGACGGGGATACAGTTGTTTGCCGCCCTTGCCGCTTTATGTTCTCAAGATGGAAGTACTGTAGTCTAGAGCTAGATATGATTCGCGCGCTGACAGGTAGATAAGTTAAGTTGAAGTGATCTCGATACACACCCCGCGAGACAGACTTACACAGGTAAGAGCTGAGACTGAGAAAAAACAAGTAAAAATAGACATAGCTAGACAAAGGGATGCTGCTGGCTGTTGGATCAGCAGGTTCATTGGCTAAACTGGTTAGACTACAGAAGGACATCTAGAGACTGGCTTGTTACTACTATTAACCGTTGCCCGGAGATGGAGAAGAAAGCGCTGTATTTTCCGGGTTGTGGAGTTGTGAATGATACCAGCATACTCCATACCTCTTTTTAGCAATACTAAGGCAGCACAGAGGTCTCAATGGTCATTGAGAAGCACAAATATATCAAACAAAGTATGACCATTCAAGAGATACTCGCCTGTATCCCACTGTTTGCCCCGCCAGGACACGTGACTCTCAACAGTGATTACATGACAGCATCAATTGTATCTCAAACTTATAGAGAGGGAGCTGCGGTTCTATATACATTCCGCTCTTTCTAGAGTATAACCTCCTAACGAGCATGTTATATAAGCGTCTATTAGTCCGAAAGCAGGCAGGAAAAGCCTCAGAATATCAACAAGGCGTGGAAAAGAAAGGCTGGTGGGAAGAAGAAAAAGCAAACGAACATTAACCAAGGATGAGGCCGAAGGTCAAGGAAATATACACACTGACTCTCCAGCAGAGTATGACGCTCAGTGTGGCACAGATCCTTCCAGCAACACGCCAGCAATTATTAGACGCTTGACCAACATGTAGAAAACAGGAAGGACATCGAAGGGACGCCGTATAAGTGACGGCCATAGGAGGTTGAAGAAGTCCTGTCACGACTTCTCGCTAACCCCGTTGGTGCCCTCGGACTGTGACCGACTGGGGCTGGTACCGGTCTTGAGATAGTGCTCAAACTCTCCGATACGTTTGCCTCCCTGCATCCAGCGCTGTCGGTACTCGTTCCTCCTCTTGTCAGCCAGCTGATTCAAAGCCGGCCAATAAATGGAATGATCATATCGGAATTCCACATCACCACCTACGGATTTCATCAGGTGGCCGGCAGGCACATGCTGCCGAAGATCTTCGTTGAACTTCAATTTCTCCCGAGTCAATGGGTCGATAAACGGGGTGATTAGTTTGAAAAAGCCCCAGATGACGAATGGCACTAAAATCACCACGGCAATCAGACAAATGAGTGAATCATCAAAACAGCAGAATCACTTACCGTTTATCACCAATGCACGTCCCAGTCTCTCCGGATAGTGGTTTTGAAGAATGTTGAGCGTCTGCTTAGCTTGACCCAAACTCGCGTTCTGCCCAGACTTCGTCTCATTGAAATTCACAATAAGTGCCAAAGTTTCCTGGTCCGGTCCCATAAGGTCGATCACGCGCTCCAGCATGAAGACTAGATGCTCAACTTGGCGGTCACTCTTCTCCGTGTTCTGGTTGGAGGGCAAGAGGTAGAGACAGGGTCGCGCATGGATGTCGTATCCGAGGATGACCTGCTTTCCTGTCTCGTTCTCAATCGAGATGTAGTCTGGAGTCAGCTTTTCCAGGCCATATTCGCGCCGCCAAGTGAGAGTGCGCTGAAGTCGGGTGATAGCTTCGGCGACATTCCATTTCGTAGCGCGCAAGTACCGCAGAAGACATTCCCGGGTCAGAAACATGCGCTCATCGTCTGTAATTGGGGCCTCGGGAGCATTTTTTGCCGATGTTGTCGGAACAGTGGTCCATTCGGAAACTGCCTTCAGGACTGCCTCATATTTCGATTGCTGATCAGGAGTAAGCTCAGCAGGAGCCGCTGGTTTTGCTGTATCAAGTGGGCGAGGGAATGGTCTCTGAACGAGGCCATCAGCAGCGGACGTTGGGAGGTTCGATTCAATATCTTTCTCATCATTCCCACTGGTATTAGAAGGCGGGACCTGGGCCATAGATTGCAATGTTGTCGCAGCAGGAGATTGATCATCAACTGGGTTTGTCGGAGACGACGAAACCGGAGCATTGGCCTGTGAGTCGGTGACTGGAGCTGTTGCAGCAGCGGGAGCTTCTGACGGTGCACTCATTGTGAACGAGTTTATGCTTTCAAACCAAGTTTCTATATCTCAAAAATCTAAGTGGCAATGGTCTAAACGAGTGCTGAAGTTATGTCACAGGAATCAGAACTTTTCTTCTTTGCTTTTTCCTAGTTCTGTCAATCCTCATCGAGATCGACAAGCCCCACTGGAGGATAACAAAAGACCGATCATCGATTAGTACCTTAGTAGATGCCTAAGACAGTAAGACAATAGAATATCAGAAACGGTAGGCGGTGACCATTTAATGGCGTCGCGTGTCCCACGCGTATCTGACGCGTTTTATCTATGGCGGTAGTGATACCCCGTAGCAACTGACAGTGCAATTGCTCATTTCTGCTGCATCAAATCCACCTCGATATCATTATACAAAGATGGATATGGATGGTGTTACAGCAGAGCTCAATGAGCTCTTCGCGGCCACATCGCCAGATGGATTACCCAAGGACGTCCTTGCGGAGTTGCAGTCTATACTGCGTGTGCATTCGATTCCCCCACAGGAGCTCTTCTATAAATGGGAATCGTACTGCTTGAAGATGGGCGCGGAAGACACCAAGCTGAATCTGGAGACAGTTCGGTTATTCAAGCGGGACGTTCAGGAGGCATTGGAAAGGGAAAGCCGAGGAAGGACAGGCAGACAGACCGAAAAGCGAAGCGCAGTGACAGCGACTCCGCGAGCAACAAATACGTCCGATGTTTTTGGAATGTAAGGCCCTTTGAGCAGTCATACCACTTTTCTGTCAGGTCGGAAGCGCTTATCAAGCACCGTTACTTAGATTGGACGGATTGACACCCAATGGCCCTGGCCGAACTCCAACTGGTATGAATAGTTCGACGAAACGCAGATCAGACTTCGGATCTCCTTCGCTCTCGAAGATCGGAAAAACCGATAATAACCAGTCTCCGAATTCAAAACCCGCTGCGGTAGCTGTCAACGGCGGCGGTGCAGTCGATGGATTACAGTATGGATCAGTCTCGTGAGTCCGAGAGCCTGACTGACGGAGAACAGATCGGTGCCTTTCTCAGAACGACCCAATCCCGGACAGATTATAGAAACCCTCAATGCGCATTTGTCTATGCCCGAGATCCCAATGGCACCTTTTTCAGAAGCCAGGATAAGGCCCACTGCGAACACAGACCTCAAGAAGTTTGGTTATAAGCCGATGGCGATGCGGGTTTCTGAAGCATCGGAAATATTGGACGACCGGATCGATGAGTTTACCGAAATTTACCAGAAAGAATATGAAAGGGAAGATGCCAACTTCGGCAGCGCCGCTCTCCAGAGCACAAGCGAGATTATTGCCGTCGGACGCATCGCTTCAGACAGCTTGGAAGGGAAGCTAAATCCTGCGTCACTTGTTCTTGAGACCTCCAGACGAACAGGCGCTGGTCTACGTGTACCACTGAACTTGGATTCAGTAGCGTCAGCGAATTTTTTCCCTGGACAAATAGTTGCTCTGAGGGGGATCAATGCCTCAGGGAACTATTTCTCCGTCAAGGAGGTGTTGCCCCCACCCCTACTACCACCTGCGGCGTCTTCTCCAGTTACTATGGACAGTATCAATCAGAGGCTAGAGGAAGCCGGCTCTCCCTCACCACTGAATGTGTTGATTGCGTCTGGACCATACACAGCAGATGACAATCTCGCTTTTGAGCCGCTACACGAGATCTGTCAGAAAGCCGCTGAGACCTATGCAGACAGTCTTGTACTGATGGGGCCTTTTTTGGATATTGAGCATCCGCTGCTGTCAGCAGGGGACTTTGATCTCCCCAGTATGAAAGGACTTGATCCCGACACTGCCACATTGGCAACCGTGTTCAGGCACTGCATCACAGCGCCGCTGCAGAAGCTTGTCGCAGCGGTACCCAGCATTACAATTGTGATGATACCATCCGTTCGGGATGCGTTGAGCAAGCACGTCTCCTGGCCGCAGGAGCAGTTACCGAAGAAAGAGCTCGGGTTACCAAAACAGGTCCGGATGGTATCCAACCCTGTTACATTGTCCTTCAACGAGACCGTCATCGGCATGTGCTCGTATGACGTACTATACGATTTACGACGGGAGGAAGTCCTGCACGGCAAACCCAAGGAAGGCAGTCTCTTGACTCGGCTGCCCAAATATCTCATCGAACAACGGCATTTCCTCCCCATGTTCCCGCCCTCTTCCCGCGAGAATCTTCCCAAACCAGCAACTGAAAACGGTGTTGCGACGGGAGCCATGTTAGACCTCAGCTATTCCAAGTTGGGAGAGTGGTGGAATGTACGACCGGACGTGTTGATTACCCCGAGTTTACTCCCTCCATTTGTCAAGGTATTTCGACCGTGTCTTTCGCTCTCGTTCTTATTTCTAACATCCGATCGTCTAGGTCGTCGACAGCGTCCTCGTGATCAACCCCGGCACACTATCCAAACGACGAGCAGCGGGGACATATGCACAGATGGCGATTCACCCACGCGTAATAGCGGACGACGAACGAGAACAGAAACAGCTAGGTCATAAGCTCTACGAACGGGCACGTGTGGACGTTATTCGCATATAATTGTATATTACCGCCGCTACACGGCGTCGGAGTCACGATAGACATGACAATAATAATGACCTTGTTCCCTGACCCTGAACACTGATATCAATAAAGAATCAGACAGACCGTAACACCTCGCTCTAACAAAACACCCAAGTACCAAATCCACCCGCTGAGCTCGATCACCGCAAACAAACCGTCCTCTTCCCACCCATAAACCGTCCCGCCTCCTTAACCCTGACCTTCACCCCCTTCCCCTTCCCACCCCCGCTCCCCCCACCAGCAACCAACCCCTCCAGCCCCAAATCCCTCCAAGCAGGCTCCCTCCTCCGCTCCATCGCCCGCGTAATCCCAAACGCCGCATGCTGGTCCGGCACCACATCATCCTCATCCTCGGGATTGGGCGGCTGATACTGCGGCAGCACGTAGATCTCCTCGATGGGCAGGTACGACGGGACCAGCGTCGGCGAGGAGGAGCCGTAGGTCACGCCGTGGCTGTAGCCGTGCTGGTAGAGGTGGGAGGCGGAGGCGGACGCGGTCATGTTGGCTGTTTGCGAGGTGTGTGGGCGGGTGAATTCCTCGAAGTAATCTGCTAGTCGGGGATGATGCATGTGGATGTTTGTGGGGGAGGAGTCTTTGCTCTGTAGTTTGGGATTAGTTACTGTCACGCGGGGTGGTTTGTTTTGATGTGTTGGTAGTAATGGGCTAACCATTTTGAATTGCGGGTTGAACTGCAGCGAATGTCCAAGTAAACCCTTTCTCCAAGTAATTTGCTGTTCGTGATTCGACGAGTTTGAATGCAATCGAGGCGGGTTCACTGGATATCTGTTTGGGCAAGCTGAGACTAAGGCAGGGACGAAAGAGATACGACGATATGAGCGATAAGATCTAGCCGCTCCACCGCCTTTGGATCGATTCTTTTGTTGCCTCAGGCACCTATCTTCCAGACATTGAAGAGAGGCATCATGTCTCCACTTACGGCGTACAAAGGAGCATAATTATGTAAGAAACTTTTCTTTAATTGACCCGCTAAGCTTCAGAAAGCCGAATATCATTACATTGGAATAGTCAACCCTGAGAGGTAGATCCTTTGCCCAGAACGAAACCATGCAGGATACGACGGACACTTGCAGTAGTCCTGCCCACTGACGCTGCCATCATCCTTCATCTTAGATAGTGCCACTGCGGTGTGATCCACTTAATTGACCAATTATCTTTTCTGCCATGTCCGTGACAACAGAGAAGTGTCATCACTAAACGAGCAGATTCGTTTGTCTTTATTTTGGATGACTTCACAAATTTGTGCTCATCCGGTGCACGATTGGGACGGCACTTGGCGGCAGGCTGCCCATTTCGGTAACAACCATGTCAACATATTCGGCCGGTGTCACATCGTACATGATGTTCAACAGCTGCAGGTTGGGAGTGTCTTTCCAGTCTTTCAGAGGCGAAGTGCCTTGTGTGACTGCAGTAGACTCGGAGTGACTGGGGTTCGCAGCAGATTTGCTCCCCTTCTTGGGCTCCGGTTGAGCAACGGCAGCCGGGTCGGGCAGACCTGTCACTTGCTGCAAGGGCTCGTTCATTACCAGCTCGTCGGCGTCGGCAATTTCGTTGACGACAATACTGTCAAGAGCAACTCGGTCGGTGAACTTGACGGACTCACAGCATACAATGACAGGGACCTCCACACCACCGGCACGCTCCTTGGCAGACATGGCGACCAGCGCCGTGCCGACGCGTGAGTACAGCCGACCATTGCTAGTCATCGCGTGAGCTCCGAGGAACACTTTGGTAGCGTCCTTAATGGCATGGCTGATGCCGTTGACGAGCGAATACTGAACCTCGAGACCGGCCTTGGCCAACGTCCGAGCCAAGTTCTTGCCCTCGAACAACGGACGAGAGTCGATGATGGATACCCGGAACTTCTTGCCTTGCTTGTGTGCGGTGAGAAGAGTTTGCTTGACAATCGAGCTGCCGGCGTATGTCACAATCACATCGCCATCCTGGATTTTCTGAGCGGCACTGTCCGCAATAACCTGGTCTGCAACAGTAATCTTTTCGCGGATGAAGCTGTCGATAAAGTCGCTTAGCGACGCCTTGGCACTCGCCTCAGGAACGGAGGGGTCAATCGAGGAAATAGCCAGCTTGAGCGCACGAATAGCATTTCCTTGGCTGATCGAGAGAGGGCGGCAAGTGGAGAGATAGGTGATCTGGTGGGAGAGGTGGGTAGTCAAGTGACGAGCCAAGGAGGTACCAAGAGGCGTTGTGTAGGACTCGATCACCTTGAGTAGAAAATCACATCAGCATAGTCAACAAAGAAGGGAGGGAAAAAGAACGTACTCTCTTGAACGCCAACAACGTCGCTACACATCGCGCACTGCTCCCACAAATCACATAATCCCTCATCTGCAACCCCAAAGCCAACACAGCAGGATGCACCTCCTTGCCCGCCCCAGCAACCGTAGTCCTCCGCTGCTGCCCATAAAGGTGTCCAAAAACAGCCACACTCTTATCCTCCTGCTTCTTCTTTTGCTCCATAGCGCCAGCAGCCTGCGCAGAGCCCCGACGCGGCAGATACCCCCGTCCCTTCTGCGACTGCGCAGCAGCAGCGTCCTTCCCGCCCGCACCACCACCAGCTCCCCCCGCGCCGGCCTGCCCTTTCTTCGCAAATGCGGAATTGGCGCCCTGCGCCGGCGCCGCACCACCGGCTTGTTCTCTCTCGGCCCTCTCCTTCGCCCTGCGGGCGGCCTTTTCTGCTTTGGCCTTCTTCTTCAGTTCAGCGGGTGTGAGTTTCTCAGATCCTGCATCGGCCGGCGTGGCTCCATCAGTTGAGGACGCGCCCTCCTTGGGTTTTTGGGATTGTTTGGCGGGTTTAGAGGCGCTCTTTGCGGCTCCTTTGGGCTCGCGGGGCGGTTGCTGTTGCTGGGCCTGCATTTCGGAGGTAGATTGTTGTTGCGCCGGCGCGGTAGTGGCAGATTCTGATGCTGACGAAGGTACTGGTGGATTGATAGGAGTCGCCATCTCGAACTCAACTAATTTAACGCGACAGCGAAACGGAGAGGGGCATTGGCGACTTTTCTTGGTGATTGTGGGGTTAGGAGGAAGTCCGGCGGAATCGAAAGCGTCAAAAGTCACCAGTCGGAAGTTGAGTCAGAGGCCCAAAAGAGGAAAGGCCAAGGCCGGCACTAAAGCAGCCCTAAAATTCAGGCTGCATACTCGCACTTTAGATATCCAGATCAATGTTTTCTAGGTTCATACTTGGGATTCTATGCAGAAAATAAATTATTGGCTTCATTATTATCTCGTAAACCAATTCGTCAACGTGTATCGTACTGGCATAATATCATCCCATCGTTTCATTGCAAAAGCACAAAAGAGCACACGCTGTAAGAACAAGAAGCCCTTCAACAAATGGTTCACCGGCAGATATTCATCATCAAAGACTTGAAAGAGGTTCGAGAGAAGTTCTAAGGTCTGACTGTGATCGTCAAGTATCCTGTGGCGACTTTCAAAAGCACAGATAACCACGAACTCCATGTAACTCCAGAGTCCAAAACTCCTGCTTGCTCTTGAATATACAACAAAAACCCTCCCTGAAACCGTCGTGTCGGGCGTCGAATCCTAGCGATTATTGGCCAAAACAACTTGCAACGCACGACGCCCTTTGCGAGTTTCGTGCTTCTGGATGAATCGAAATCGTTCATGGTCGGTGGCCAGTTTGCGTTTGAACATGTTCAAATCCACCAGCAAATCTTCCATGTCGGCCTGCATTTCCTGAGCCTTGACTTGACTAGCCTCGATGAGGATGGTGTCATCATCTGCCCAGATGAGATCGGGCTCCGGCCCTGCATCAGAAATCGGTGACTGAGGCCGGGTGTCGTTGACCCCGTCAGCTGTGTTGCCGTTCTCTTCTCCCAAAGCAGATAAGTTGCTTTTGCGCTTTTCGATTGTTACCAGGGGTATGGGATTCTTGAGGCTGTCCAGTGCAAGTTTCAGATGGTTGCGAAGCGCTTCATTTTCGGTCTGCAGCTGCCGGATCTTGCACTCACTGACCATCTTGGTCTCTTCCATAAGTCTCTGCATCTTCTCTACCTTTTGCTGGTAGACTTCGAGTCGCTCGTTCTGAATCTCGGTCTCCCTTCTGTTAGCAGTGGCCAGGCTCACGCTGAGCTGAAGCGCTCGGATAGTCTCCGCCATTTCTGCAATCTGCTTATCACGCTCCGCGGCAGACATTTGGTCCTGGTTAACCCGAGCACGAGTGCGGATTCGCTTCGCTTGGTCCGCGTAGCGAAGGGTGGAAAGGGTTTCCTCATAGTCTGAGGGAGAAATGCATGCGATCATTGCGGTCTTTGAGTTTCCGCCAAGACTGTCCTTGAGCAGCCAAGTGAGTATTGAGTCTCTGTACGGCACGACGTCCTTTCCTTTGCGCTTTCCAGAACGCCCATGTTTAGGGTCCGCCAAAGCCGCAATGACTCTGCCTAGAGTAGTGAGCGACTTGTTGATATTGGACCCTTCCCGGAGTCGTTGACCAGTAGCTTCAGTAGACTTGGCTCGTTCAGATCCTGCCAGATCGACCAGGCGTATTCGGGCCGTGCGCTCAGTCGTCTCATCTGTCGAAAGATCGTGGTGTATCTGCTTCAAGGTGATGGTGAACACGGCGTGCGACCTGGAAGATGTGTCATTCATCTTGGTGCTCGCGACTGTGCGAGACATGTCGCCCTTGCGCATGTACTTCATCAGTTCGTTGTAGTTTCTGACGGTAACCTCTGTTAGATCTTTGACATAGGGCCCCTCTGAGGGAGACTCGCGAATGCGAAGGTAATGAGGAGGGTCGGTTCGGGGAACCAGCAGGTCGCGAACATGCTCGTTGTACACTTCAAAGTATGACACGCGGACATTGTAGCTGACATCAGGCGACTCGGCACTTTCGATACGCTGGAATAAATCTTCGCATGTTCGAGGTATCAAGCCAGGTTGCTCTGGAGTTCCCATCATGGTGTAGCTCTTCCCCGACCCAGTCTGTCCGTACGCAAATATGCAAGTGTGGTATCCTTCAAAGTTGTGGTCGAGGAACTCCTCGCCGAGACAATTGTAGACGTCCTCCTGGGTTGCGTAATGTTCGTCATTAGGGTCATGGGACCAAAACGAGTTGTCAAAAACAAACGCTTTGTCCTCCAGGACCTTGCCGCGAGCTTGGGACTTTGGCTTTCCTTCGTCTTCTGGGCCAATATTGGGCGCTTTGAGCTTGGTCATTTGTGTGTGAGGATCCATCTCGATTAGACATTCCGCATTGCGCTCGGTTTCTATACGATCCGATTGCCGTTCAGGCCGAGGTTAGCTCACTCCATTATATGTCTGGGTCTGTCTCTCCCAGCCACCACATACCTCTGGGTAAAAACTTCCTAACACGGACGACGACTTTGACATTACCCCCAGGTGTTGGACTCGGGACGCCATCCGAACGTCTCGGCGAGACAGCGACGCCTTCTCTCGCACGCAGGGACGGAACGGAGGCTGTAGAACGCAACGTGGCTGCGGAGGCAGAAGTCGACATAGTTGAAGGGCTTGTTATACCTGTAATTGCTGAAGCGCCGCACGATGAGGAGGAGATGTGGGAGCCAGGTCCGGTCCCGTGGCCGAGATGGTGGTAGAAGCGTGGGTCCAGCGCCATGCCTTGACTCTGTTCCTCTAATAAATGTACAAAATGAGTGACGAGGCCACGGTGGCGGTGAATTAGGCAATGGTACATACAAACAGTTGTACCCACAGAAAAAGGAAGGAGTGAAGTTGCAGCAGTCGGTTGTGAATAGACGAGGGTCGATAAAAGCTTAGGATGAACAAGTCTTTACCGACGATGCTTTCCTTCAGCGCAAGAGAAAGTCTAGATTAATTCAAATTGTAGGAATAAATCAAGATCTCCTGCTATCTTGATGTTGGATCCATCAACCGGACTGCCTCTATGGGGGTAAACAGAGAAGTTGATAAGTCCGAGGGGCTTCTGCAATGGAATTTGAAAGAAAGAAACATGCAGCAACGGCACAGGAAGGAGAACCAAAAGGAAAAAGATCTGAAGTCCCAAAGGCGATCAGGAATGACAAGTTGATTCCACCCAAGGTGGACTTCCTGTTGTAATGAAGCTGAATACTCTCAGACGTCGTTTGGATTTTGCCAGAATGGGATTGTGAGCGCCTGAGGCACTAAGATTCCGATCTACTGTCAGGGGTTGCCATAGCAATCCGGCTGTCATTCTGCGTGTCACTGCAGCCCCGCCCTACAACGCCATTATCAGTTAGTCAATTGCGGATTTCAATTCCTGAAGACACGAAGTTTGTGTATTAATGGTGTTAGAAAGCCGACTAATTCGGGAAGACTGCAAAAAAGCAACTTTGTTCCTCATGCAGTACCGCTTGCCTGCAAGCGCAACAATACAAGCATCGGACTTCGATCTATGAGCGCTTTGAGCAGACTCTAGCCGTTGAAAGACACAATGTTATTAGAGCGTCGTCCTCCTCAATTTATGACCTCCGATCCGGACTACTCTTGAAGCATGCTACTCTAGTCATGGTAAGGTATGAAGGGTGATTTGATTTCATATTTTACTACCTCCGCGAATATGCGAAAGGCAACTCTTTCGTCCTGCAAATCCGACGTACTACTTAGTTACACGCTTTTCCTTGACGAGAATCCACATGTCCTTCATATTGAGTGACTGGAATGTACACGGCCGATGAGGAGTCCTCGACTTAGACAATTTTTGCATTAACGTCAAAGTTTGCATTAGCAGCGACATAGTCATCAGCCTCGTCCTCGCCACCTTTGTGCTGGCTCATCTTGTCATAGTCGGTATACGCGGGATCAGGCACTGGGTTGCCGTCCCGGTCCATGGCGGTCTCGAGGGTCTCGACTGGCGTCCACTCCTCACCGGCATGGGTAGCCCTCGCAACCCTGGCTTGCGCCGAAGCACCCTGATCTTGCATCCGAGCTACGGCCTTCTTGTCTTGGGTGGTTTGGTTGCGCAGACGACGGGTCTGGGCGTCCCTCTCGGGGAAGCGCACAGCGCTCTCTGTTTTCGATCCTGCCATTTTGACTATGTGACCTGTGTGATCTGAAAAAGTTAATATCAGCCGGCAAGATATTAAGTCCTCTTGCGAAGGTGTTCTCAAGATGACGGACGTGGGTAAGTTAGCCGATTACTCACCAACAATACAATGTTATTCTGGTGCAACTTCAATATTTCAGATTGTGTTTGAAGAATAAAAGGGGTTGCCCCGATTCGTCTCTGTTATATTTGATCACACAAGGGAGGTGGCGTTGATGACACGGCGATGACGCCCACACTCAGCAATATCAGCTTCTCCGCACAGAGATATCATCCGTGGCCATTCCATTTGCAGCCATCATTTGTGCCACTGATTCTTTGATATTCTCAAGGGCAAATGTCATGCCTGGCTGTGTATGAGTGATATCATTGGACTTCATTTGGACTGAAGTCGCGTGCCAACTTACGACGAACGTCTGCGCGATTTACTCCTGAGGGATTTCTTATGTCCTTGGAGGGTTCCCATTCACCATCGCATGAGGATACAGCATGTTGAAGCAGCTGTGCCGAACACGGTATTGGTTGCTTGCAATGAAGACTATAGTGTCACTGAAGTTAGTCGCCATCCCAAGGTGTCATCCTCATGTGCGCAGGTCTCTCGACCATATGTGGGCAATCCGAAGGTGGTGGACTGGCCTAGATCTTGAGACATACTCTCTTCCTAATGCTCTAGATAGTGTTAGTCAGACTGATTTCGTCCGGGGTATGCTCAAATGTTTATTTCATCTGATTGTTTGTCGTACGATCCAGGTTGCCTTGTGCATTGATGCGTTGAAGCCTGACAGCACAATGAAGTCATCAATCAATAGTAAACTCCGTACACCACGAAGTAGAGAGGTAAACCTCAAATGTATATCCATTCATTCTCAACTCTATATTCCATCCATCTACCGAGGACCGACAACTCCCGATTGTAATATGCTCCAAACTCAGCCCTATGTATGCGGGGGGGTGGGCCCCTACCCACATTGTCTCACTGGCAACTTTCTTCAGTTTTTTTGACGACAATGCATTGACAAATAACAATCAAGATTGGGAGGCCATATTCGCAATCGGAGCTCTCGATGAGCACACCTGCCCTTTTATGAGATAGCTTCAAGCCTAAAAATCAGGCAGCGAATATTTTGCCGATCTTGTCATAGCTGCAGGCCAGACTAGTACGGAGAGAGTAAAAGACGTGTTTACTGGTCGGATATTCTCCGGTTTTCTTGTTTTCCCTATCAGCGCAAATTTTCGCCCTCGGCCAGCTCCGCCGCTGTCACTTTGGACGATTTATATTGACGCTTGACAGCCGGCTTGGGGGTGTATCACGTCCACAACAAGGATTACAGCTTCAAAAACCGAATCTGGCTGTGCTCCGCGACAATGGCCGACAAAACCGCTGGTGCGCCTGACCTAGAAGCGCACCCCCAACAAGGGGACCAAGTGTCGCAACAACCACCAAAACAACGAGCGACCTTCGCTCAGCGCTGGAGGCAATCCGTCGATCCCACCTACGCGGACCTCATCTGCCTGCTCCTCGCCCTGAACACAGGCCTCTGCGATAGCAGCGCCTACAACGCCTGGTCGTGTTTCCTCGCCATGCAGACGGGTATGACTCACTCACCCAAGCATCACCCTCCCAGATCTAACGTAGTATAGGAAACACAATCTTCCTCGGCCTCGGCGCCTCGGGCCAACCAACCAGCAAACCCTGGGGCTGGCTCAAATCTCTGACTTCCATCGCCTCGTTCTTTATTGGCGCGCTGATCTTCTCGAACGTGACGCGTCGCACGGGCGCCCGCCGCCGCGGCACCCTCTTCACCTCGTTCATGGTGCAGACCATCCTGATCGTCATCGCCGTGTCGCTCATCGAGGCCGATCTGATCCCGCATACGCAGGACGACGCCGCGCTGACAGGTGGCCCGCTCTTCCTCGAGCTGATCCCAATTGCGCTGCTGGCGTTCCAGTCTGCGGGGTCGATCACGTCGAGCCGCGCGCTGGGGTATAATGAGATTCCGGCGGTTGTGCTGACGAGTGTGTATTTTGATGTTGCGTCCGATCCGAAGCTGGGGGCGGGGCCGGCGTCGAATGCGAAGCGGAATCGCAGGGTTGGAGGGGTGGTGATGTTGCTTGTTGGGGCGATTGCGGGCGGGTGGTTGAGTCGGAGCAGTGGGGGGATGCAGTCTGCGTTGTGGATGGCGGCTGGGTTCAAGTTTGTGATTGGACTGGGGTGGTTGTTTTGGAGGGCTGAAGGGAAGTAATCTGTGTACCTGTACCTTACATTTAGATATACTTGATACCTATATAGACAGACGCATATAGAAGTAGACTAGACTCGTCAGTCAGTGACATGCAGACAACCAAACCGCCTCAGTACCACTATATATGTACCTAGTATCTGTACCCCTGAGCAAGTATCACCTCAGAAACCCTCTGTCCTACCCTCCTAACCTAGATAATACCTACCGACGGCAGTACCTGAAAATTCTAAGGTGCCTACAGTCTCACTCCCTAACCTACAAACACGTGGTTGCACCTGCAATGCATAAGCCATAAGGCCCAACACATGGCCAAACTCACCCAAGTACTAAGGTAGTACTCCGCAAGGTAATCCATCAGTAAATTACCTCCGATACATTCAATGTAAAATAAGTCACCTATACTAGTAGCGTCTTGTAATACCCGACATAGCCTGTAATAACCGTGCATGTATGCATAGTCTCGGAAACGGGGATTCGCCCGACGCTGCCTAAGTCTGACCCTGCAGTCTGGCGGACTACCTAACACTAGCAGAGCAAGAATAGCAGCAAATGTAGGGAGGGGTAGCCTAGGCGCTCCAGTCTGAGGGGTAAAATGCCAACAAGCACTAAGAATGATGATCCCTGCCGCGATGCAGGCCACATCACATCACATCGTGTCATTTCACATGGCTGGCGCATGAACGGGCCTTCTTAGGGTGGTCTGTCAGATGACATCAGATTTAGAGGTTACATGGACATTACCTTAGTATGTGGATATGGAGGGGTAAGACTGAAGCTACGACTAAGACTAAGACTACTTTGGTATTTTTCCGGATAATTACTACGAAAATATGATGGTATCAAGAATGCTACGCCCCTAGGAAAAAACTGCCAGTGGTAAGATAAAGTGTATTCAAGTCTATCGGTACGATGGTAGTTGGTATCTATGACGCGGGTCTTGACGCGAAGAGCAGAAAACAAACAAAGGAAAAGACAAGACCAGACATGCGCAGTAAGGAATGAATAAAACCAACCGTGCCCGAGACAGTAGAGAGAACGCAAAATGGTATCATCGAAGTGAAGTGGAAAAAGCAAAGACTCCAACTTGCGTAGAGAGAAATGCAAACGACTCCCGCGCCGGACAAGAGCAAAAGCACATACCCGTCCCAGGAATGAGTCAGAGAGAAACAAGTCAAAAAAGGGCGCCAGAAACCGACGAGATGATTCGCGCTGATAGCGTCGGCATGGGGTGTTTGATGCCGCTTGTAGGTCGGGAAGGTGGTATCAAGAACCGCAAACGAGCAAATCCAGTGCCAAAACCAAACGCGCTCAAAATGCATCCGACTTGTATGAGAAAGAGATTAAACCTGGCAGAAGGCGAGAACGAAGAAGACGCTTCGCCTGCGCTTGCGAACAGACAACAATTATTAGATGTTAGAAGAGAGCAGAAACAACACAAAACAAAACACAAACTTTTTGTAAACCGGTCGACGCAGATACGCAAATAGGGGTAAACTTGTAGCACTGTCGGGCTAAGCAGACGACGGTCTTCGGAGGATCTCTTCGCAGTTTGCATCAAACCGCATGTTCCACACCCGGATGCTGTTCATCAACTTCTCTGTGTTTTCCAACTCGCGGTCGCGACCGAAAATCGACTCGACGAATTCACAGCCGGCATTGCGCCCCATCGAGACGGGCCCCTTGCCACCACTCTCCCGCTTGGCTGCCTTCCACATGAACTGCTCACATGTGCGCAGCAGCTTCTTGAACCGCGCCCACAGGCGTTCGCCACTCTCCAAGAAATCCTCCACAATCTCCTGCGCCTCGGGTCGTTTGATTCGCTCCAGGCACTCGTCCGCCCGCTTCACCTTACCCGCCAGCTTGATCAGAAGCAACCACAAGTCACCCGCCACGTCGGCCATCGGGGTCGAGGCACCGTGGTGGAAAACGGTCCAGTCATAGATCCACTTGCCCAGCGAGTTCGCATCGAAAACACTTCCCAACAGAATGATAGGCGCTTCGGTCGGATCCCAGTTCTTGATCGAATAGCCCGGCGGAATTCCGGCACGGGCGGCGTCCTCCTCGGTCGCCTTGGGCGGTGCCTTGGGGGTGGCGGACGGCTTGGGTTTGGATGGGGTGCGCGTGGAGGTTGACTGGCGGCGCGCCCGCGATCGCTTGGGGGAATCCTGGTCGTCGTACGCGGGGACCTGAGGAGAGGAGAAATAAGGATCAGTGGGTGGCCTTCCCTTGCGTTGAGACGACGACGGCTGGCGACGCGGCTGGGTGTAGCTGTCCCGCTTGGGCGTAACCGGCGGTCGGTCATCGAACACATCATCGACCACATCCACAAAGATGGAGGAGCGACGCTGTGCCGACGGATACGGTGTCTCATAGAAATGATAACCGGTCTTGTCCCAGAGGCCGGTCGCGCTAGACCTGGCCCGGGGACGACGACAGGATGGATAGCCACCAGAGAAAGCACTTACATTCTCGTGCTTGCGTGGCGGCGTGCCATATTCCGGCATCGCTTCGTAGAAGCTCTGGCCATAGCCGGAATGCCATGCTCCTGATTCCTTGGGGGCGGCGTAGCTGGCCTTGCGATTGTGGCGCTTCGACGTGCCTCGAGGAGAAACGTAGGGGTTCGCAAATTGTGTCGCGTAGTAGGCGTAGTGCGGAGAGGTGGGAGGCGAGTTCATGTAATCGAACGAGGACCACCCAGGTGGTGGTGAAGCGTAGTGATACATTATCGCCAGAGCATGGAAAATCGAGGCGCTAATAAACCGTGACCACGGATGGGTATAAACGCTTGTAAATAGTGATTTCAAAGCAAACAGAAAAAAGACTTGCGATCAGAGAAACAGCTCAACGGAGACGACTGAGAACAAAAACAACCCAGAGTATATTATACAGGATATCGTTCGAAGCAAGCCGATCGACGCCGGTGATGAAACGAGACAGCAGACACCGCAAGACCTAAAGATGAGGACCGTCACCGCGGTACGGTTTGCAGGGGAGAGGAGGGCTGAAATTGTGTTTGCTGAGAGTGCATTTGAGCGTCGTCGGTTGACCGATCGCTGAGTCAAGGGGCTATGTATTCCTTTTCGTCGTCACCGGTGAGGCGAACTTCACACACAAGTCTCAGTGTGAGAATTCCAACTGAGCGATATTCCCAGATATTATACCTAGAATATCGAATCGTCTAGTGGCGAGTTCGAGTTTCTAATGCTGCTAGTCCTCGGCAACTGACCCAGGAACTATTCAGAGGTTATTTTGTCACTGAAAGGACAACGTGGAGGATGAATATAAACCCAAGTAGGGCGGACAGGTTTTGGTGCAAAGGGGGGCTTCGACGGGATATCGCTTGGTTTTGTAGAAATCAAGGCTCCCGCCGTGGCATTAACAACGAAATAAGCGGGTGTGGTGGGGCTGTATCGCTCAGGTATTGGGGGTAAATGAGGTAATAATGTGCTTCGTAATCTTCGTCTTACTGTACTTCGGCTCAACCTTTTTTTAGTTTTTAATTAAATAACGAGTTAAAAGAGATATTTTACGATTGGGCGCGAGGCGAGAAATGAAGATCAAAATTCTTGACTGGATCCAACTTGACATTTTTGGGCCCAACCACAGTGGCTGAGGGGATAAGCGGGTGGGCGCCTATCTATTCTACGAATATCGAGCAGCTTGTGGGTTTCTGATGCTTTTATATCATATGCTTGGGATTTGATACTATTATATGCAGAGTCAGTTTACGTTATGACTTCTTCCAGATTGCCATCGAGTCATCCTACATCATCCCCTTTCAGAGGTGCGTTCGAGTCATCTTGATTCCTGACATTGTTGGGCACCGTATATCGTATTAATATTCTGGAAGGCTGAATGACTTCTCCCATAGCAGGAAAGGACAGGATTCGGCGTGAAGTTAGGCCTTCAATCAACCAGTCTATATGAATGTTCCACCATCGCAGCGTTATAAGAGTCATTCTGACTCATCTACTTGGTAGTTTCCTCTTCTGTAGTTCATATGATACCTTTATCAACGACATCTTCATGTGCTTCTTCCCCTGTCTACCACTGGAGCCTGAAGCCGGAACCTATATGAGTCAATCCTCCCATTGCCGCTGTGGCTCAGCTGATTATGATCATCGTGCCATTGGAGAGATACAGCTGAACGGTTGAATCTTTAAATATACTTATAGATTGACTCGCTGAAGCCGTTGGCCATAAAGCTGCATCAGGGCGTCGAGTGTCCACAACATGCAGCATGCGATGCTCAGCCTTGGGTGGATGATAGGAATGGTAATCATCCTCGTGCAACGCGACACAAAGATAACAGGATATAACTACTGCATATGCCATATATGTCTAATAATGTCAATATAAGGTACTGGAACACTATGGGTTGTCCCATGGATGTGCTACGGGTCACTCCCGGGTGCCGTCCATGGTTCAGCTTCAGTATAGATAGTAAACTATTTTGTCGATAGTTGATAGATTAGAATTTTGCTCTCGAGTGGAGCCATATGGCATTTTATTCCTAATTACTAACGACAGTCTTTGTAGCTTGTACAAAGTACGACAACTTATTGGGCAACAGACAACAGGCAGCAGGTGGTCGATGGGCTTTACCGCTGCGACCAGCTGGGCAGCAACCCGGCAACGGAAATGGGCAGACCGCAACTTGGTTAGTATCAGGTAGATCAAAACGAACAGCAAGAGGGGAAAAAAAACTTAAACGAAAAAAGTTTTACTCAGTTTCAGTTGTAGAAAAAAAATTCTGTCCGGATCCAGGCAATTGGGTAAATGGTACAGTACATGTGAGTCGTCCGCACTCAAAAATATACAATATTGCACCCTGAAAATGTTGCACTTGCGGTACACAAGCACAGCTGATTTCAGCTGCCTTGCAACCAGCTTATTCGACAGTAAGATAGAAAGACTTTCTAGAAGATTTCCCAATTCTGAGATTGACTGGCTTGAGATGTGTAAACTATGAAAGAAGAAAAGAAAACCAATAGGGCCACTATTGATATCGGATTATTCCCGCGCACCAATAGAAGGAATCTATCTACCATCCTTCGACTCTGTAATTACTTGAGATAACTCCAGAGCCAAATTCAATCCAGACCGGGCCGAGACCCCTGAAGTCCAGGCAGCCTACTTCTCTTCCAATCTCGGTCTGAATGTTCAAGGACAGGCTTTTTGACGTCGTACAGGGCGTCAAGTTTCCATGTGCAAGATGATGAGTGCGACTCTACGTTGCTGATCAATTCTAATGTATTTGGTTGAAGGAATATCATTCCTCTCGGAGTAACCAATTCATAAGCATTGAATGCAGCGACTCAGCGAGTCAGACCGAGACCCGCTAAGACCTTGTAGCGTCGGCGCCAACGGCTCAAGTGCAGATGGATGTCATCATTCGAAGGAACGGAACTAGTACACGGAGTATGGAGGAGACTCCACTTCCTTAGCTTCATCCAGGATCCAACAGGTTCCAGTTATCCAGTCTAGCCTACGGAATACAGAACAGAGACTCCATCTCGGAATCTATCTGTGGGTGATAACAAGACAACCCACAAGTACCATGCGTTAGGTTCTCTCCGATATAGGTGCAGGACAGTTCTTCCTGTCTAGGTAGGTAGTCAGCGACAGAAATTTCAGAGAGTCAGTCTTCCGTAGGAAATGCAGTACACTGCGAGTTTCCTACCAGTCAGTCAGACAGACAGAGAGAATTTTCACCATCCCTTGCTTGTTACAGGGTTAAACGACTAGAGACATTAATATAACTACCCTTCCTTTGCTCGATAATACTCCGTATTATGATTTGGAATCCTGCTGGGGGACAATAATGTGTGGTTGTATAGCGTATACTCCTGTTATGCACACGGCCTAGGTCCTGGTCATAATTACACATGGTTGGTAATTCATGTATCGAAAGTACCAGGTTGTACCAGCTTGTACGAAGTGGTTCTATCATACCCCGTTCTTCACGGCGGCAGTCCTGCATACTCGATCACATTTTCAGCAGTCCAAGTCCTGACAAATTCAATGGACAGTCTAGTTTTTGGTCTTGTTTTGTTTGTAAGATAGCTGTAAAGTTTTGGAATTCTTCTTGTATGTATTTGGTACCTTACTCATTGTTTGAAAAAGAGCGCGTCGGAATGAGCTTGCAGGAATTCTACCTAGAAAGGAAGCGCGTTGGTGTACCCAGGGCTGCAGTGTTGCCCTTGCCCTATGCCCTAGGCATCATCCTAAAAATGTGAGATCATCATGTTATCTGGAAGCATTGAACGCTTCGTCCCCGTTTCAGAATAATGAATTAGGATAGGGATAGGTCTTTTGTGGCTCAAAGCTTAAGAGAAAATTGCAATTGTTGAGGCATGATTTTCACATAAGTCACTGAGTAAAAGCGTAGATTCATCTAAAGACGCCCAAGTGATTATTGGGAGAATGATGAATTGTGAATCTTATAAGACTTTTAGGCCATCTAGCATTTCAATGCATCCACAGTGGAATTGTTATGTGTATGAAGAATTTAGTGATGTTACGAGAAGCAGAGAAGTCTAAGTAGCTTACCTTGATACATCTGCGGAAGTATGTCAGAACAGCTCCATCAACCTAATTCCAGATTCAAGACACGGACGTTGCAGAGCAGGTGTCTCAGATCTGGGGTTCCTTCATTACTCATACGGCGAAGCAAGCTCACTGGTAAAGCAAAAAGGCCGTATAAGTCATCCTTACTTCGGCGTTGACGACAGAAAATATCTGAGACGTAAGGCAACCGAAAACAAGAAACTTCTTCATCCAGTCTTTTAGGGAAAAACTACGATGTGGATTAACCAGATAACGTCTCCTTACTTAGTGTCTGGGTTGGAGCGACTTGCCGTCGGTTGAAATCACCGGACTGTGTCATGCTAGGCTCGCTAGACTCCACGCTGATAATCATATCTGGCTTGTACTCGGCCTCGATCCCATATGCTTTTGAGCAACGGGACCCTTACATGCGCTGTGGTCTGCGGCGCGGGACAGAGCCACAACGGGTACTTGCCGAAGGACTCATCGAGATTGTCGATCAACTGTTTTGCAGCTGCGTAGGGCAGGGCTGTCTTGGATGGTGTACTCCTTGAGTCTGATCCAGCGTTTGAAGAGGAATGTGAAATTGCTGACATGCATGTTGGTTCAAGGACCAGTCGGAGACGTAAATGTCAGTATCCGAACTGCCGCAATAGCGGCAGGACTTGCTCGTCCTCGCGAGATGACATCCTTTGACTTTGCTGAACATATTCCGTTTATATAATGGTACGCGCGGTCAGGAGTAAGCTCCTCCATTTTGCGTGCGACCTCATTATACCCCTCGAGACGGGGATATAGGTGAATGAGGACTCGGCTGGCAACTCGAATGGACTCTATAACTGGGCTGATCAAGTCTCTTGCTGAGATGCAGCAAATAGACACGAGTACTGGCTCTCAGTTTTTGCACGATGGCGGCTGTTTATTTGGCAAGTGAGACCTTTCATTGAGCAACATTGGTCGAAAGCTCAACTGAAGTGCTTGTTGGCTCATCCTCATTGTGGACATGATAGTTGATGCTGACGGAATCAGCTCGTACCTCGCAATGAGCTCTTGAGATAGAGCAACGACAGACGGTCCAGGTGGAACCAAGAAGAGCACAGATGAGAGCAAACCTTCATGATGACTCACAAATGCACATATCCACATAGACCTGTGATCGATTCCTCAGCAGATGCAGTATCTCGAGTCTCTCATCCCTTCGCACTCGATCATATTGACCAGTAACGCTGCAGCATCGACGATGTATATCTGTCCTGGCTCAAATGGTATTATTTACGCCGGCATCTGTGGCGCCTTAGGGTACCGGGTACTTGCATATCGGTTTCCGACAATTAGAACAAAGACCTATCGGGAAAGAAAAAAAAAAAAAAAAAACCGCATGGGTATGTGTCTGAACTCTGCCCTGACTTCGAAGTTAATAAGTGTTTGTGGTATTTCCACATCCCTGTCCTTATCAGTCTCTGTACCAGAATGTATATATGTATGGATAACTCTGAAGGAACAGACGAGAACCATCGTGTACGAATAGACTAAGAGACTTTGGAGCTTGTCGCAGCGAATAGGATCCGGCCGTCATCTGCATCTGCATGATTTCCAGAAACAAGAACGAAAACCAAC
The DNA here is from genome assembly GCF_010724455.1 of Aspergillus lentulus. Next base: position 463,265 of record NW_022983878.1, on the reverse strand, counting down.
CCCTCATGGTCCTGACGATGGACCAATACCCTCGAGTACCGGCAGATGTAGAACCAGTGTGTCATGTACGCTGCACGGTCTTGACAGTTTGCTGGGTTGCGTGTCTAGCGCAGGAATAAGGCATCAACTGTGGAGGTCAAGTGTTAGCACCCCGCAAATAAGCGGGTGACACGCTGGCGAGCAATCTGTCAGGCTTGAGATGCGTTAGGCATGCTGGCCAACTACCTAATATAGTTAGTTGGCTTGATGATCCTTGAAGGTGGTTAATAATTGATGGTCGGTAAAGCAAATTCGTAATTGGTTATTCATGGAATATCATTCTGGGAACAGACTGTGCCCTCGTAGTATGTACATGAAAATTATCAGAAAAGTATGTTCATAAATATTGCAAAGATGGTTTTCGTCATGTCCGTGATCGTCAAAAGCGCAATAGATCATTGACCTTTTGGCGCCTGGGATATATACAAGGTGGTGTGTGTGAGCCTGCTGATCCGGTCAAACCACCAGATACTCTCCCTCTGCTCGTTTAGCTTGCATGAGTTCATGCCAGCGGAAGCCCTGTATTCGCGAACTGGATGTTGCCGGGTATACAGAGCCCCCTCCCGTAAAGAAATCAATGCCTAGAACCGCCGAGGGTGCCATCTCGGAGCCATAAAGCGCTCTGGTGTCCCATTGCACAGACGTTGTTTCGCTATCGCACATGTCCCTAGCCCAGATCTTCTCCAGCAACTCAAGACATGTTAGATTGTTGAAGAAACCAGAGTCCTTGGAGATATCTCTGCAGCGCTGTCGAACTGTATCTCGATGGCTCTGTAGTACGCACTCCGATCCGGTGATGAAGAGAGGCCATAGCAGGTACACATCCGACTTGACCAATGAGATATGGTGCATGGCACGGTGGACTAGGTGTTGAATGCGAGGATGACTGGAAGGAAGTTCTGGATAGGCGAGCCGTTCGCTGTATAGTATTGCCGAATGGCGAAAGGATTCCGAGATGTGGAATACGTCATCGATGTTCTGAGGCGCCACGGTAGACTGCGTAGATGGCGAGGATGGTGGAGAGATGTAGGCTTGAGCGGAAGAAGGAGTTGAGATATGAACCGAACCACGCGGTGACGCTGATTCCCATCGCGGGGGCGCAAGTCGCCAGGCTTCTAGTTGCTGCCGGAGGGCGAACCACTCGGCCCAGAATGTTGGGGACAAAGATCGGCTGCTTTGCTCGACTGTCCACGATTGTATTGGCATGGTAAAGCTGAAACAAGTGTTCATTCCCGGTATACCGTTGGCCATGGATGCGTCGAAGAGTAGCGATGGCGGGAGAGACGCTGTGGGAACAAACACTTCGGGAAGAGCAGGCGTGCTGACCTCTTGCTTCTGGCTGAGGAGATTCAGGCGACCGAGTTGTGCAATGTACTTGAATAAGCTGGCATCACAGCCAGTCAGATTTTCAAGGCCCCATTCGCTGTCGGAGACCGCAGCAATATCCAGGCATGTACCACGCAGCTGTATCTCGCGATCATTGGTCGTGGCAGCCATCGTGTCGTACCAGGTAAATACGCGGATGAACCACTTCAGCTCATCGGAAAGCACCGGTGAGCTGCGCATTCGGAGAGCTAGAAGCTTGGTCACACCTGCGAGTTGCGTTTTGAACTGCGCCACACCAGTATCGCAGGCATGGAAGAGACATAGGATGAACAAGGTTGCCAGAACGGAATCGGACATCCTTCGATGGGGATCGGCGAGCTCCATATTCAATGCTTTCACCGCCAAACCTCGGTGATATTGCTCTTCGCGGGCGAATCCTGCAGCCGTTAAAGTATCCTGAAAACCTTGGCAGGTTCCATCCGTCAGTGCTCGATGTGCCAAGGAAGACATGCGTGAAGGAAGCGTCCTGTCTGTCGGCATGGTTTTGCTCTCTCGTCGTTGCCGCAGGTTGCTAGTGGCCAGCGTTGCGATGGCCTCCTGCAGGGACTCGCTGTCCTGCGCTAGACGCAGAATATGGGTGCGGAACGGATTCGTTGGGCTGTCGAAAGCTACAATGACCGGCGCAATGACTTCCGCATAGTAGCTTATCAAGTATCTCAGACGGGGTGTACGGCCGACCGATCGTGCAAGAAGCATTTGAGAAAATGACGGGGAATGGCATGCAATCCGTCGAGGATTGCCTGAGGCCTCTGATTCAATTGAGCTTTTGCTGGGTCCTTCAGTGTCCTGAGGGTCCTGACGGCCCTGAGGTTGTGCAGCATTACAAGCTGGTGGCACCTGCCATTGTTTGAATGTAGAAGTGGTTGACTTTGGCCAGCTTTCTGTCGACGCGTTGGCTTGAAGGGAAGAGTGATAATCCGCCACAAGGACTGTCTGCATATATTGTAACGAAGAGTTCGCCGTGGTCGAGTGTCTCAGCGACTCTGTATAAGGAGAACTAGTGTTAACAACTGGCGGAGTTCCAAACGAGAAACCAGCCGCTGGAGTTGGCCAGGCTCGCGGGTCCACGGCCGTTTGCATCCAACTTGCATTCTCATTGGTGTCCGGACTCGGCGATCCCTGCGATTGAAATATGGCTCTTTCCACGTTGTCGGAGGCAGCGGCCGGTGACGCATCAGAGGCAAAGGTATATGTAGTTGGCGATGCGACCGGCTGCCCCGACGGATTTTCCTCGCCCCCGGAACGACGACGACTATCTCCAGTCGCAGCTGGTTGCGCTCCAGTAATCGGAAGAGACAGTCCTCGAAATTTGCCTCGACTGGCAACTCCCACACCCCAGGTTAACGTGGTCTTGTATCCCGCACAATCGCGTCCACGGTTCAAACACTGCGAACAATATGGCCGCCGTCGATCACAGGCGGAGCCCTCCCGGGCACATGTGAAGCAGTCATCCGCTGCACCGCTCACAACGGTCCTCTTTCGTCGTTTCCTGGGAGGAGCGGTGGAGGTCGACGGGGATTTGCGAATCGGGGGTTGACAGGCCGGCTCCATGCCCGCGATCCCAAGGCCGGTGTTGGGAACCGTTGCCGCCGTGCGGAAGCAAGGAGAGTGATCGTCAAGGAATCAGCAGGATGAATCCGGAATGCGGGGGTCCATCGATAGTTTATCGGACTGTCGGTAACCAGTAGATGAACGATCGGCGCACCAGGATTCGGAGGTGTTTGCTGTACTTGTTGAAGTGTGAGGAATCGGACGAACGGGAAACGAGGTAAGGAAATAGAAGGAGGCAGAAAAATCCAGCCGCGTCAAGGAGAATATAAATGATGATAAAGTTGAAGTTTAGATCTATTCGGTCTTAGACCGCTCATTCTGCTGTCAGCAGAACAGCCCCAAGTAGTCACGGAATCGAGGAGGAAGAGAGATATGGGTTTAATTAAACTAGGGAAGTTAATCAAGGCTGACGATGTCGGACGAATTGGAGGTGTGATGGCCTGAGGCTTGATAAGCAATCCGTCTCCAAGACTCCAACTTCCCCACGGCGGCGGATTCATCCGCCGCCCTTCTGCAGCCAATGGTCTGGATCGAGAGTGTGGCCACACTGTGATCATCTGGTGATATTTATCATCCTGTGCGCATCTTAAGAGCTACAGCAAATACAAGTCTCTTTTATCCAATCGAAACTAAAGTCACGCAAAACTAGACCCTAAAGGAGCTGTTAACACCCTTTGGACTAGAGCTTCGATCACTATTGAGCCATGGCCCTCCTTTCTCTTGCTCCCTCCTCACTAAGGAACTAGTGCAGACTGTTTGGTTTACCCAGCACGTCTAATTCGCCCCACGATGATCCACGCCTGAATGTTCCATGCTGAGCGGCAAATGCTGTCCATCAATAATATGCCGAATTACCCCATGGCGGACATTTAGCCTTGAGAAGGCGAAACTTATATGGAGTATAGATGAGCATAATAAGTTATGCTGTTCGGAGAGCATAATGACATGGATATACCTCCCCCCTTTTTTCTTTTTTTGAATAGGGCCAAGAAAGCCATGCCAAATAGGCTGCGACCACACCCTTATTCAAGTCTTGTCAGGGCTACACGCCACGGTCAGCGTCTGGCTGTGATGCTATCATGTATTATTACCTTAGTGATTAGATCTATGATCCGCCAGGTGTGTAGGTAGTCAAAGCTTGTTGTAACATGCATCTATCTTGCAGTCATTCAATTATAACTTGTACCTCTGGAGAGCTATACTAGGCTACAGTGCAGGAGAATCTTAACAGAGTGATGGAGAGGATTGGTAGGATATAAAATCACAGGACGCCAGGGTTTGTATGCCAGACTCAAAGACTTATAATAGCCAACTTCTAAGTGAAACACCATGTATTGGTTCTCTTACAAGGACCTGCAGCCAGTAATATGGAGAAATGAAGGAACATTCTCATACATTGATTTAATAGGCTTAGGAGACCAGCAGGGGAATATATAAAATATCCTTATCTCAGTTGTGCTCACTAGCATTTGTCCTTATATATTCACTACACTGATTAGAGTGAATGCCCTAGCAGCTTCAATGAATCTGCTTAGATTCTGAATGTTCTAGACCTAAATGAAAGGTTTCCCTTACTATTCAGCTTGCTTTTATCAAGTATAAATATCACCGTCTCCCACTGCTCGCCACTCTTCTTCTCACTATCTTCAGACAGATATTTTGCCCTAATGTCTCCATTCTCCAGCAAGCATGGCACACAGTGATTTCTCTACTTGTGGAAGTTGTTTAATCTTCCACCAGATTACGAGGGGGGAGAAACAGCCTCAGGACTTATTCTTCATCCAATGGGCGGTTGGCCGTCAGCGTCGGGGAGGACAGTAGGGCACTTTGCTTCTACCAAGAGCGCCGAGGAAATTCTCTTCGCAGACTGGCTCCAAGATGGAAAGGAAAATGGGCTGGTGGTCCTGCGTAGCTGGTCAGGGTGCAAATAATGCTGTTCGGGACGACCAGCAATGGTTGGAATATCTACGTGATATTAGGAAGGACTCAGTCGCGGAAACGACGACAAGATACAGCGACGATTTCAACTACGCATCGCAAACGAAATATCAAATATCAACGGACCAGCCTAAGATAATATATCATCAAGGACAAGAGCAAAGACCAAGGAAGTCAGATCTCCAACGCCAATAGTAAAAGACTCATCAGCGGGCGAAACTATGGCTGACGCTGAGATACAGGGCAACGACCCTATCAATGGTGATTCCGTGCATGCTTCATGCTTTGCATCGCTTGGCCAGCGGACAAAGAAGCCGTGAGCATGGCTCTTGTGAATTCCCTCGACGTGTTCAGCTATTAAACCTTTGCCACCTTGGTTGCGGCGCAACATGTTAGGGGAAGCAGCTATGTCGAACAAAGCCTAGCTTCTTATGCTGGGTCGCAGAATATATTGCTACAGTGGGCCGTAGTGGATGCTATGGCCTACCACAACTGTCTCTCAAATTCCAAGTATTTCGCGAGATTGAATCAGCCGAGAAAGAAACCGCTTGAGCCATTCCTTGTGGTCCCCAACACGACTCTGCTGCACATTCCCTTTTGGAGTCTATTGCAGGAATCAGTCAGTCAAGAGCTCTTTCCAACAGTTTCCACCATCTATGCATGCAACACTGTGTAGCCTACAAGTGGGCTGGTTGGAACGGTCGCGCACACCGGACATTGAGTTGGAGATTCTCCCCTTCGATTTCGCTCGACGAGTCTCTTCTGGCAGACATTGATGTCTATCTTGCCCTCCAAAACCAAGTGGAGCTGGCTGCAGCGCACAATTCTGCCGAAGATGACTCGGACGACATCATAGCCTACGAATGTGGATGATGATGGACATCGTTGCAGAAACTCAGGCACTAGGCCTCCGGACCTGTGCAGGAAATATCGACTCTCGAGCGCTAACACAAAGAAGATGAACATACTATGGACTCCGAATCAGGCGTCGACTTATTTTCTTCTGGTGCGCAGGTTCCAACTGCCGGCAGTGATAGGGCCTCGATCAACCATCCATGGCAAATTTCTTTCCACCAGTGTTAAGATCATAAATACAGTCTGTGCACTAATACAGACGCCTTCTCATGAACGGTTGCTTGAACAGGTTAACCCCAGAATAGCGCGTTCCATTGGTGTCCTCGGCGAAGCGGATGCTGGCACATTAGGTGGCTTCATGCAGTTGATTGTTGATGGGCAATCCGGAGAGGCTTTATCACTTATACGACAAATACCATGGACATAGCACTGACCAGACCAACCCCAAGCGCCTGGAGATACGCTGATGGACCGGTTAGATCAGACTAAGTTGATAACTGAAAAATAGTTGAACCAATCACACAAGACGGACCGTCACCTCTGGCAAATACCAATATGCCGAATATCCAGGTGTTCCAGCTGCTCATAAAATATGTCAAGCAGACAGAAAAGCCCTGCCAGACACACCCTCAAAGTTAACTGGGGATATGAGCTTAGCAAGTCTCAGCACCACATAAAAGGGGCGTCAAGACATGTGGGTTGTTGATTGCCCAATGCAGTCTGCCTACCGTCCTCTGTTTCCACCGCCGTCTACTTTGGATTCAGAGGAAGGCTGCACGAAGCACTGACATAGTGATGACCGAGCTCTTCCTAGATGGCCGGTCACTATAGACAATGACCTATACTTACTAAATTCACTAGATATATCGTAGTAATAAGTTGCTGAAATAAAAGGAACTTAAACTCTACATGGTAAAACATCTAGATAGTCTAAAAATATCAAGTGTATTTTATACAAGTTAAACATAGATTAAATAAGATTAGAAGAAAGCAGGTAAACATATGAGCAGCTCAGCTCTAGTAAAGGAACAAATAATGGTTCACTAGTGTCCGCGGTGTAGCTGATAGAAGGCGCTGGCAAATAGCCATTCCGTCTCTACTGCAGGATGGGATTAGAGGATGTAAGCAAAACATCTCATCTGAGTGATAATCAGGATGTGCTTCTAATCTCAGCCTAATTCTTATTCATATAGTGAATAGTATATGTATCCGGAAGGGCGTAGGGCGTGGACTATAACATCGAGTAACAGAGCCCCAATTGAGCAGCCACGAGAGGGCTTAGTCTCTATAATATCCCAGCATCGATCTAGGTATATAAGACTGCATCTCCTTTTACTCTGACTATTAGTTTACTAGAGCTTTGTCTGCGCCAGACAAGATTCCGCCCCCAAAACCTACATTTAGCTTAGTCCAACCCCGGGGAAGCGAATGCAATACCCGCTTTTAAGGCCATGTAAGTAATTGTATGATTCCTTCTACTCAGCACATGATACATATGAACTAACATCCAGCCAGCGTACGAAACTAAATATGAAGATATCCGCTCACGGAATAACCACCTAAAATGACAAACAGCACCCTTCAGTACCGACTCGCAACTCCAGACGACGCACCCCAAATCCAGCAACTGGTGCAATTCGCATTCCGCACCCAAGACAGCAGACCAAACTGGACAGGAGACACGGCCCTCGCGGCGGGCTTCAGCATTGGCGTTGAGGAGATCCTCACCACAATCACCACGCCCGACAGTGCATTCCTGATCGCAACGGACACCAATGGCGCCCTCGTCGCCTCCATCGGCATCTCCAGGCACAGCGCTGACTTCGCTCGCTTATTCCTGCTTGCAGTAAGCGATGAGTTCCAACGCGGCGGTATCGGGCGGCAGGTACTCGCCTACGCCGAGGGCTATTGTCAGCGGATCTGGGGCGTCAACAAGGGGAGTTTAAATGCTCTTTCGAACCGTCTGGAACTGATCCTTTGGTACATGCGCTGTGGGTATCGGCGGACTGGCGAGTTAACGCCGTTTCCGGTTCAACGAGTGGAGGGGAGTGCGTTACATGAGGACTTGTGTTTTGTGGAAATGGAAAAGGAGTTTAATGGAGGGTCTGTTGCAGCCTGAGCTGCTGCGTGTAAGTCAGGCTTCCAGGCAGTCTGGACACAGCGGATGGTACATACGTCGACAGGCATTGATGTGGTTGGGGTTGTGCTATTTCGTCGTTCACATCTTGGTCATGATATTAGGCGCTACATTCTGACGGGCCACGGCGGAAGGTGTACATGAACCCATATTAATTGTTGAAGTAAGTATGAATCAAGCGTGGAGCTAAGCATAAATTGAGCCTAGAATTGAGTGCTGTATAATTTAATCATTATACCGGGAATATCTCCTATACTGGTTTCGCATATTAATCAGCACTTCTCGATGGTAAGTCAGTAACGACTCTCATCAAAGTCAGGAGCATGATCTGCGGGACGAATTCAAAGCTAAAACAGAACGAAAAGCGTTATGAGTTGTTAATGGTCACGGCAGTACGCAACATACCCACATTAGTTGCTAGGGCGAAGCGTAATACTGTCATTCAATATATGAGATCATCTATCAGCATATTCCTAAGTACAAGTCTAGTGACACGTGAAATGCTATCAATCACACTCTCGAAAGCCCATAGCTACTCAATTAGCTCGGACCCTGGCCTTGAGCTCCTAGGGGTAGGAGTGTTCAAAAACAGCTACCTCCTAGTCCGCACCAGGTATACTCAGCAGGCATGAGAGCAACAGAAACAACCTTTCCGCCCTGCGTCAGGAGCCCAGTACCGTGAGACGTGTACAGAATCTGAAGGAATTCGCGAACATCCCCAAAATAAGTCTCATCGGCGTTTTGGGCGGCAACTGGTCGAGAATGCCCACATGATGTCCTTTCCGTTGTAGACACCGATGTCATCACCGACGAGGACGAGCCGATGAATGGTGTAGCCAGCCTTGTGGGGAAGGACCTCCACGAGAGCCTTCCAGCAATCTACAGGTCTGAAGCTCCACGAATGGGTAATTGCTGTAGCTATTTTGAAGCCCCAAAGCAGAGCCCGGCCTGTGGGCGATCAATCCATCAGTGTCGTGTGATCCAAGTATGGAGATGACTTTATTTTCTCCGAAAAAGACATAATTTTCAGGCCCTCCTAATTCATCTGGCCTAATGCACGTCTGGTACGCAGAGGAAATACAGATTCCAGGTTTGAGGCTGATCGTTTGCGATCTTCAAGCCAGATGTGAACGCGTGATAAGAGGCGCCATTCTCGTCGTTTCGAGGACTTATCGCGGCCCGCTTCCACGGAGAGGGTCTCTCAACATCATAGACAGATCTCAGGATGACCATTGTCGCATTTTACTTTGCGCTGGCGACACGGATAGCACGCTTCTGTTTCGCGTTGCTGCCGCTTGGCCGGTAAGATCCGGTCAATTTCTTAGCGTTCAAGATTCGAACCAGGATGAGAGCTATTGGGCATTTTTGAAGTGTAGAGGCTCTCATATATGTATCTAAAGCTCAAAGGAGGACGGAAACTCCATAGTAGGAGATTGGAAGGTGTTGACTCTGCTACGGAACAGTCTGAAGTAGTGTCGCTTTTTGCTCAGTTAGCCTGGTCATAGAAATGATAGAACCCTATACATGTTATTATATTATTGTTCTATAATATATTTTACAGAAATTACTTAACGGTTAATCTTACATTTTATGTTAGAGTGGTATTTGGTCTATACTCAAATTAAAATACTCACTTGATTATATATCCGGCCCCTATTTGTATGAATATTTTCCGCGCGCACCACAGTACCGGATGGAGGAAATACACATGGGAAGGAGCAGAAACATTTGGGAAAGAACTAAGTATATGTACGGTGCGAGTCAGTGGCATGATATATGCTGCAGGCTTCTACTACCAGGGATCAGTCAATGTTCTCACATTCATAAAAAACTACACTATTCGTTGCATCCCTATACAGGAAATAGTACATTTCGGTCCGTAGGTAATTCGTGACTGGACAAAATCCTTTGCATCGCTGGTTTTGTTCTCATCATAACTTCTTCCGGTGAAACCAGGTTTCGAAGGTCATAGGATAGACCTCTACCTGCAGCTTCAAGCTCAAGATACCCTGGTGCATAGACCTCAACATCTTCCCTCCAGTCCTTGAGGTTACAGAGACTCATAGTATCGAGAAGCTGGTTAGCAGCTTTTGCATGCTCTAGTATACCCAGAATCGGTAGGTCCATATTCATCCTAGAAGAGTTAGACATATTTCTACCAAGGGGAGGAAGCGCACTCACGGTTGATTATGGAAATTTCCACCTCCAAGACCCTGGAACACGTCGGATATCGATTGACCATTATGAAAGAGGTTCTGATACGGCTGGTGCATGTTGAAGGGGCGTCGCAGAACTAAATCCTTGACAGTGCCGTTGATGTCATAGTCAACAATAGCCAGGCGACCTGTTCTCAGCCCTTCCTTGTCAACTAATAGATGATTATGAAGTTGACCGAGATAGAGTACTGTCCCACCACGGGTGAGATAGATACCACTAAACAAGGCAGATTCGAGGTATAGCCAGGGCAGGAAGTCATCGAATGATGCAGTCGTTGTGGTAGCTGGGTTGAGAGATGCAACGGAGAACGTATAATCATTATCGAGACAGTGGCCTGACTCTAAGTCGTAACGGTACAACAGGATCAGAAACTTCACCCATCGCGCCTGGTTAACGGGATGAGCGGCATCCACCGGTGCAAGAGAGATAACACCTCTATTATGGCCAGGCTGGCTAGGATTAAACATTCGCTCCAATGCTTCCGGAGGATACCGAAGACCTTCATCCGGATCACTTGGGAAGTTCTTTGTCTCTGTGCCAGGCAGGCCGATTGGGGCGCGCTCCTGGAAGGACTGAAACAGAATTAAAAGGAGTCGTTTTCGGTCAGGGATGTGAAAAACTCATACATCGCGGAACTCCTGTGTTGCAGCTGCCCATCGGTCGACCAATGCTCGTCGCTGGCGAAGCTCAAAATCCTCATCCTCACTTTCGGCTACTCCAGCATGGGCGCGAGAAACCCAGCTCTCCTGAGCTACTGTGAATACCAATCTAGACAAGGCAATTTGATCCTACCTTCACAAAGAGCAGCCACCCTTTGACCTCTTCCTTGCTCTCGTCAAAGCTTAGGTCCGCCGTATGGTGTGGTCGTATGTGGGAGGGTATCCCACCAGGCCAGAGTCCTGGCATGATGCTTTTGCCGTTTGAAGTGATATTGTGGGTTACTCGAGCGAGATCAAAGTTCCCGACTCACTAACTTGCGCAGCAAAGGCGGGCTGAGCAACAAGGTACGCGGCGGCAGCGGATGGCTCAACAGCTGGACGTGGCAGAGGTGCAATATACTGATGCATTCAAGAAGTTACATGATGGTGCAATGATTTAATACAGTCTTTAATAAGTGGATGTTGACGACACTTTTATCAAGAGCTCTTCGAACAATGTTCAACAGCATGGGTCCAAGTCTGTGTTTTACAGAAGAAGTCCAGCAACATCATCAGATCCGAATATTAAGTAGAAAAGGAGGCCCTTTATTCTTGCCACAGGCATTACGATCCATTAATTGTTGAGAAGAATGTGCATAAAATAAGCAAGCGATCTTCAGTTGACTAAAATCTTGGCTGCTTTTCTTAGGCCGGCACTAAACCTGAAAAAGGGATAATGGACCATAATATTGTCAATTGCAGAAAGTCCTCGGCTTGAGGTTTTTCATTCCGTTTCTATCCTTTAACGCTACAGATACTGGCTGAATTCTCCATTAGCTATCTAAAATGCTAGTGTTACTCTGACCTGGTCAGTAGTTACCATCGGCGTTGTCAGTTGTCACCCAACCTGGGCTCAAACAAGCCTCAACGACTCTATGTCCGCAACGCTTCTCGAAAACGTTGGCTTAAGTTCGTCAAAATTTCTCTTTAAACAGCTGACTGACGAACCGCAACCATGGGAACATTCCGGTTCGGCCGATTGAAGTCACTCCTCCTAGCCACGGGCGCTATTTTTCTGATCTCGACCTTCTATCTGTACTGGACCCCGGCACCAGCATCCGTGGTCCCCAGCACCGCATTTGAAGTCCCTCTCACCGAACGTCAGATTGCCTTTTGGAAAGCCCTCAAGTCCGTCCTAGAAAAGAATGCGCCAAACTGTCCCTCTCCAGTTGCCCGAGCCGATGCTCATGCGGTCCATTTCAATGCGACCTCAACCGATGCGCGACCGGATTTAACCCTCCTGAAAGACGACGACCGAAAGGCGATGGAAGAGGCGCATGCGAATTATATTCGCGATGTTCGGGTATCGAAAAAGCTGCGCTCACCCCACACTGCTGGAACTCGCGGCTTGGTGTCGACTGCGGGGAATTCATATCTTCCAGTGTTTCTGTCGTCGTTACGGATGCTACGCCGTACAGGCTCTACCTTACCGGTAGAATTATACATGAAGGATGCAACCGAATATGAGAAGAAGATCTGTGATGGCGTGCTTCCCGATCTAGGTGCAAAGTGCGTGGTCCTTTCAGAAATCGTCGGGAAAAACCCTATCGCGCATTACCAGCTCAAGGTCTTTGCGATTCTATTTTCGTCGTTCGAGGAGATCATCTGGATGGATGCGGACTGCTTCCCGTTGCACAAACCTGAAGAGCTGTTAGACTCGGAACCATTCAAGACCAACGGCTTGATCACTTGGCCCGACTTCTGGGTGTCCACTGCGTCTCCGGCATACTTTGAACTCTCTCGGCAACCAATCCCACCGATGTCTGCTCGACAGTCGTCCGAGACGGGCGTTTTCTTGGTGTCTAAGGAGGCTCATTTGACAACGCTCTTATTGGCCGCCTACTACAACTATTACGGGCCATCCCATTACTTCCGGCTGCTGTCGCAAGGCGCTCCAGGGGAAGGGGACAAGGAGACATTTCTGCAGGCGGCAACGGCACTGGGGGAGCCGTTCTATGCTGTTAGCGAGAGAGTGCAGGCTCTCGGTCATTGGAAGCCGGACGGCGAAGGACTCTCTGGTTCGGCCATGGCGCAGGCCGACCCGGTGGAAGACTATGCCTTGACCAGTCAGGACAAACGGCGGATCATAGATCCCTCCGTGGCAAAAGCGCCGCGTGTGTTCTTCATACATGCGCATTACCCCAAGTTCAACCCGGCAGAGAACGTCTTCGGGACGAAGTGGGAGACGAACCCGACGCTTAAAGCTGATGGCTCGGACGGGCGTGCATGGACTGCACCAGAAGATGTCGTTAGCCGTTTCGGCTACGATGTGGAGAGGAACTACTGGGAAGAGATTAAGTGGGTCAGTTGTGATCCCAAGACTCAGTTCCAAACATGGAAAAACAAGACGGAGGTCTGCCAGAAGGTCGAGAGCTACTGGCAGAACGTGTTCGCCGAACCACATGAGGACGATCCAAAGTTTACCGATGATTAAACAGCCCCAAGATTTTTGACGCGTTCTCAAGGATTTCCACGGCCGTTGCGCAACGGCTCGCCATTTCTTTGAACGTACTAGGCTTCTTGCCCACCTGCATCCTACGGAGTCATTTGACGGGCTTCAACGTTGGACATTCCAGCATAACATGCTTTTCATGAGTTGATGATCATTTATACCGCCAATTGTACCGTATATATCCCTTCTAATCTTGCATGTACATTATTTGTGACCATACTTTTCATCTAGCATGTATACAGATTACACAGACAACGGCCTATGAGCAGCCGATTTAATTAGGGACACAGCTCAGCGGGTGTCGGAAAAACCTGACGATTTAATTCGTCTCTTAAGATGAAAGCTAACATTACATTTGCTCCTCGTTTAGAAAGTGTTCATAGCTCTTGTGAGAGGGATATATCCAGATATCCCTTGCATTATGGCATTATTTATTTCTTGATACCCTTCTCCCTCAGCCGCTGCTCATCGTCCTCCTGTAGCTCCTTGTCGATCTTGGCTCCCTTCGAGGGCTCAAAACCGTGCAATGTGGCCTACACTCATCAGTATCCAGACACTATTGTCGCCGACTGAGGAAACCATACCGGAGCAGTGGGATCTCGCTTGCTCAACTCTGCCTCAGGGTCGTATGGTTTGTTACGGTCGGGGTGCTGCTCCGCCGAAGCGAGCTTATTGGCAATCGAGCGTTCATCCTCTACTTTCGTTAGCTATGTTGATACCAGACCAAGCTGGTTGCCTGACGGGGCTTGGGAGTGACATACTCGAATCCAAGTTTCGGTGGCTTCCCTTCTGGCCCTCATGATACCGTTCCCGCTCGTTAAGGACAGACTGGGGCTGGTTGCGCTGGTCGCCAGCCTCGTAGACAGAGGGCTGGCCGACGTTGGATTGGCCGCCGCCGGCGTATGAGCTACCGGATTTTTGAGTTCCTGTGGGCATTTTGGCGATATCCTTTTGAGAGTTGAAGATTTGAAGAAAGGGTAAGAGGTCGCGTGAGGTCAATTAGAGTATTGTATTTGAGTTGAATGAAAGTATGTGTGTTGGTCGTGGTGAGAGATTCATAGAGCTTTATACCAGATGTTGGACCGTTGTGATGTCATATGGTCGAGTCGCTGAGATCATATTTTGTGGGGCTGGCTGGTGATGTATCCTGAGAACAGGAGAATAGGCGTGTTTGACTGGGTTAATGTGATCATACCTTTCTAGTGTGGAGAAAAGGAAAATTCAATTCACTTCGAAACATTGTCCCAGGAAAAATCCCGGTGGTGATGCTGGTTGATGGTGTCATGGCGTGCTATACAGCTCAGTCCGGACTGCCCGTTCCTGGCTACCATGCGAGCAGTCTATGGTCTTAGCACAAGGATATTCTATAACATTTTTCAGACAGTCATAATTTCGGATTCAATATGAGTCCAAAGCGCTATCAAAGTAGGAGTGCATTTGGATGCATCATCTGACTTGACGTGCGGGGGTTGTACGTGGGCGTCAGCGATGCATCCTTGCATGATCACCACAGCGCACTCAGGACTAAATCATTCCTTCTCTATGCTAGCTGCGATATTCAACCCCACTAATTGGCCCACAGTAATCACAATGACATCTATTGACCTTCGCTACGAACAACTGTTCCTAGAAATCGAATCACGGTTCAGATCCACCAGCCTCCCCGCGGACAAATGGTACATCCTCGCAATCGCAACCATCGTCGCCAGCTCCGACCCGGAGCGTGCAGACCAGCTCTACCTCCACCTCATCAACCAGCCAGGCCATGAGTCCCCCAGCGCCCGACAAGCCCTCGTCAAGCGTCTACGAGAATCCCTCTTCAAATCCGTCATCATCGTCGGCGTCTGCAAGCCCATCGAAGCCATCCTAGCCATCAGCAAGGTCGAGCGCGACGAAGATAAAGAGTTCACCTGCACGCGGGAGAACTGGCAGTGCGACGCGGCCAACCACGAGCGCGGGATGGACTGGTTCGGCAAGCTGTACGCGCGCAATGCGTCCAACACGCTGGACCTGTTCAATGCGCACAAGGACTTCGCCTGGTTATCGAGGGAGATCACCTACGGGTTGTTTCTGTCTGACCGGCAGGTGCTGGATGATGTGGATACGCAGATGGTTGTGTTGCCGGCGATCATGAGCCAGAATCTCAGGACCGAGACGCATTGGCATATTCGGGGCACGAGGCGGTTGGGGCTCTCCAGGGAGGACGTGCAAGTTGTTTGGGATTGTGTGCAGCTCGTGGCGCGGTTCTATGGCGTAACCTTGGACAAGGTTCCTACTGTTGAGGAAGTGGAAGCTGACATATGAGACTTTGCTTTCCTGATTGACTGTCTTAGAGACATGCATCGATAGAAAGGCTAGTGTACAGAAAGCTCGCCTTGCCATTCCATCATGACGAGCCACAATGTGAGCTCCAGCATGAATCTCAGATTTTGCAAGCAAATGTCATGCCCTGCCTCCTGTTCAAGGTATAATTCTTTCTAGAGATGACCTTCAACAGCTCGTTTTGTTAAATGCTTCTTGTCGCCATGACACTATAGAATAAAGATGGAGGTCACGTGCTTGCGATAAGCTGCTGATAAAGCCAAGGTCCGAAAAAATTAGCGAGGGGCCCTATCGGAGCATCTTTATTGACGCCGACGAACAGTCTGGAGAACTTCGACTGCCAAGACAGACGCTTCTCAATCCTACAGATCACTCTGATATCAAGAAACATTCAGAATGGGAAAGCGAAAAGAACTGAAAGACAATGACGTCGAGATGGGCGGTACCGGGCGCCCAGTGGAGGATGATGAGTCCGACGAGGTATAGACACCAACCTGCTCCTGTCGCATATTCATGCTAACAACATTACGTTGACAAGGAGATGGATATGGTGAATGTGGATTTCGAATGGTTCGATCCGCAGCCCGCGGTGGATTTCCACGGACTCAAGAATCTCCTCCGACAACTGTTCGATGCCGATTCTCAGATCTTCGACCTGTCCGCATTGGCGGATCTGATACTAGCACAGCCCTTGCTCGGATCGACAGTGAAGGTGGACGGCAATGAATCCGATCCATATGCATTTCTGACCGTATTGAACATGCAAGAGCACAAGGTACTTCCACTTGTTCTTTGAGGACTGAGAGGAGCTAGGCTTACTTGTTCAGGATAAACCCGTAATCAAGGATTTGACGTCCTACCTACAACGCAAAGCCTCGTCCAGTCCTTCCCTCGCACCCCTTTCGGAGCTCCTTTCACAATCGCCCATCCCTCCAATTGGGTTGATTCTCACCGAGCGCTTGATCAACATGCCAGCCGAAGTTGTTCCTCCAATGTATAGCATGCTTCTGGAGGAGATCGCGTGGGCCATCGAAGACAAGGAGCCGTACAATTTCTCACACTATCTGATTGTGTCCAAGACATACGAGGAGGTTGAATCTAAGCTGGATATGGAAGAGTCCCGTCCGCAGAAGAAGAAGAAGAAGTCTGGCAGCAATGTCGAGCGATTCTTCTTTCACCCCGAGGATGAGATGCTTGAGCGACATGCGATCTGCTCTGGCTCGATAGAGTATACACATAAGCACGACGAGGGCCTTTCTGACTCAAAGCGGGCTTTCCAGGATCTGGGCATCAAGACATCGGGAAGTCTGATTTTGATCGACGGCCCGAAACTGGAAGCTGCAGTCAAAGATGTGACGGATTATTTGAAACCTCCTGTATAGGCATATCACAGCTGCAGCCAATGACTCCATGACGAAAGAACAAAAGTATGAGTATTAGCCGACGCATGCATGTCTATATCCATCATTCAACCCAGAGATTACAGCTTCTTTTCTTTTCATGAGGGCATAAGATACATCATTCCCATCAATACATCATATATACTGGCGATACTACTTGAATCGCTCACTCCCATTGAGTGCCTTTCAGCCGTTGCATGAGGTACTCGACTTCCACCACCTTGGTCAGAGGGATGACGTATTCCTGTTTCCGGAATCAGCAATGCTCGCTTTCCAACGCAGTCAAATCTCGCACTCACCTTGTACATGGCAACCACCGCATCCACATTGATCTTTGGCCCTGTCTCCGAAGGAAACGCAGGGTCGGTCCCGTAGGTCTTGGCCTTAAGGCCCAATCTCTCCAGCACCTTCTGTTCTACCTTCGCATCGGTAATGGCCGCATCGATTCCGGCGCGATCATTGGCCTTGATCAGCTTGACAAACAACTCGGGATCCTTCTGGAACTTGGCCTCCGCGACAAATTTGCCAAAGTGAATGCGACGCGAAAGTGCCTGCAGCACGCTTACGTCGCACGTCGCCGCGGACCCGTAGTTCTCTTTTGCCTCTCCTCGATCCTCGCGTTCGAAGTGCGCGCACACTGCAGGAAGGATATTCTCAATATATCGCTTCTTGATGATCTCGTTGACATTCACGTCGTTGTCGTGGAGGATCTTGGGGTACTCGAGGGGTTGCAGGATGGGCTTTTCGAGCACTTCGGGGAAGAAAGGATATTCGTCGGGAGACTCATAGCGACGAACGCGGGACTGTAGGCGCTCCTGCTCTCGGAGCAGGTAGTCCATTAAACTGACCTCATCGCCTGGAATCTTGACCCCGCCGGGGATGTAGATAGTCTTGTTGAGGGGGAATTGAACGCGCTCGATCAGGTGGAAAGTGATTGTATCCTCTAGACGACTGAGATAGAGGACAAGTTATAAGATTCCAATTAGCGAACGCATTCATTTGAACAGTGAACATGTAGCAATACCCGGGGTCGGAGATGGTTATGTATGTGCGGGGCAGAAGGAAATATCGAACTTACATCAACTGGAATCTGATGTTGGCCAGATCCAACGCCTTGGAGGCGTCTGAAAGATCAATTGCAGCATCCATGCTTCTGTTGAGCTCAGGTTGTCGGGAATTCTCTAAGCTTCCCCAGTTTCTAGGATCTTTGGTTCTTCTGAGCTAAGAGGGGAAGAAATCGGCGCCGATGGTCGGGCAGCTTCATCCAGTTTATGTAGGACAACATCAGCGCCGGGCTAGGAAAGCACAGCCTCGGTGACCGTGGAGCTCATCTTCGCTCCAAATCGTGTAAGGCATCATGAGGAGCCAAAAATTTTGATTGACCTCATTCTTTTCAACTAATAGATAGCAGAAGTCAGAGAAGTCAGCTAAGTTCCCTGAGGTACCTGGATACCTAGGTATCATGGTCTCCGTATTTCACTTCGGTCATGTGGTATTTTTGGAACATTAAGCCGCCTCCGTCACAGCTTAGAGAGCTGGGAAACATCTTTTCTTCTACCTCTAGAGGCTAGATTTCCGATAATCGGGTCTAGTATTGCCAACTAGGCCGTGATAAAGATCCTATCCCAGAATATATTATTGATCATCCCTTCGCTCATCGACATAGGTAAGGGACTCGCAGAGTATCGAGGCCGCTGTCCCTCGCTAGCTGGTGGTAACAATAATACGGCAGCTCGGAGACACGGTAATTCATCGCGTGCAACTCCAGAGCAACTCTTGATCTTCCCCAGCGAGCCGACCGAGTGCCGAGAAGTCGCCCTTGAAGCGCTTCGACTCTTCTATTTTGTCCGGATAAGCCGTATGGGTTTTTGAGGTCCTTCAGTCTCAAAAGACCCTCCGGTTAGCCTCATGGCGTCACAGCGCCGCGATGAGTCGCCTTCTGGTTTATCAGATATTGTCGAGCCGGATGGTCTTTTAGGGATCGGCTTAACGGTGCGCTTCTTTTCTTTTTCCTTGCTCCCTTCGGTGTCTGCGTTCGTCTATGGCTTTTGTGGTACGGGCATGGTCAGTAGTGTATGCTGATATTACTTCAACGTGTACAGAGCCGGCATATCGAAGCCTTCGGGAGAAAAGTCACATCGACTGCAGGGCATTTGATGGGACCAATTACCGAATCAAGCAACGGCGGGCATTACCACACTGCCATGGCCGACATACATCGCGAGTTACGGCGGCCGACGACTCAGCGCAAAGTTTTTTCCCTGACACAAACCACTCCGACCGACCTCGTTCGCTCCAAGCTCTCAACATCTGAAATTCAATCGCGCGCCCTCTCTTCTCTGCCCGACGAGCTCCTCGCAAACATTCCCGAAGACTCTAGCTCCTACTCTCTGTTCGAGGGCTTCAAGGCCACCCAAGACGACCATGAATTCAGGAAAGCCCACCGACGGCGCAGCTCCAAAGGGAAGAAGCTGCTGAAGGATGGCGAGGCGGCCGGGGCTCTTCCATCAATGCCGAAGGACTTGAAGAAGGAACGGGACCTGTTGAGCCGGCGGCTGGACCTTATGGGTGTGCGCAAGAATATGTGCAGCTCGGAAATCCACGAGATTGACAACAAAATCGCTAATCTGCACAACATGAGGAAAATCGTGCTGGATCGGTTGGCGGGGTTAGAGATGGAAGAGGCGGAGCTCGAACATGAATGTGGGTTATGGCGAATTTGAGGCTTCATGGTACTGTTTCTGACACCTGACAGTGACTGAAATCGACAACAAGCTTGAGGATATCCAAGAGGAAGCGCCGAAGACTCCTGTAACAGCTGCAACCCCGAAATCCTCGGCAGTGAACGATGACTCGGTCGTTTCGGAAGACGCGGCTATGGATGCGTCTTTCATGTCAGAGTCGATTTATCAGAAACTACCTTCACATTCGCCGAGGAGTCTGAAACAGCGCTCTATAAGTACTGTTCACCAAAGCTCGTTACTCTACCACCCGTCACTAACAACGCTTAGGGAAACGCTCGATGCCTATCCTACACGAACACTTCGCACCCGGATCACAGATCAAGGAAATGCAAGCCCATACTGACATGGTGACAGCTATTGACTTCGATTACCCTTTTGGTACGATGGTGAGCGCCGCTTTGGATGACACCGTCAGAGTTTGGGACCTTAATATTGGCCGCTGTACGGGGTTCCTGGAGGGCCATAATGCCTCCGTTCGGTGTTTGCAGGTCGAAGACAACATTGTCGCTACAGGATCTATGGATGCTTCGGTCAAACTCTGGGACTTGAGTCGTGCTCGGACTGTGACCCGTGACAACCGTCTCAACAAACATGAAGAGGGTGAAGGGGAGGACGACAATGCGTCAGATGCTTTCTCATTGTTTTCTGCAACCACTCTGGAGGACTGCTATGTGTTTTCACTCGACGCCCATGTTGATGAAGTGACAGCGCTCCATTTCCGAGGGAATACGCTGATTTCCGGCTCTGCGGATAAGACTTTACGGCAGTGGGATCTTGTCAAAGGACGTTGCGTTCAGACATTAGACGTCTTATGGGCCGCAGCTCAGGCGTCAACCCTCGGGGCTGACACACAATGGCGCCCTTCGGGACGTCTCCCGGACGCGTCTGCGGATTTCGTCGGCGCACTCCAGTGTTTTGATGCTGCGCTCGCCTGCGGTACTGCCGACGGCATGGTCCGGCTATGGGATCTTCGCAGCGGCCAAGTCCATCGTAGCCTCGTGGGCCATACTGGGCCCATCACGTGCTTGCAATTTGACGAAGTGCACTTGGTGACGGGAAGTCAGGACCGCAGCATCAGAGTAAGTCTTATCTCTGGATATCTTTCATCCTGAGTTCTGACGCAATTACAGATATGGGATCTACGCATGGGCTCCATCTTCGATGCGTACGCCTATGACAGACCAATCACCAGCATGATGTTCGACACAAAGCGCATAGTCGCTGCGGCTGGCGAGAACGTTGTCAAAGTATACGATAAGGCCGATGGTCACCACTGGGACTGTGGAGCCGGGGTTGGTGCAGATGAGTCCGGCCCGGCGCCTGCGACAGTCGAGAGAGTACGGCTTAAGGACGGATACTTGCTCGAAGGCCGCAAGGACGGTACCGTGGCGGCGTGGACTTGTTGAACGATTCTACCGGCTACTTTCTAAGTCTACATGATTCTTAACGGCTTGCATTGTCATCCTATATTCCACGCTGCTTTTCTCATGTTGACCCGTCGCACATCATGACCATGATTTGCGCCTTATGCTATAGCACCATCCTTCACACTTGTATACTAGCATGTATCTTGGAACCAATATAAAGGGGAAAATGGCAACTGTATGTGGGGCCAAGGGTGTGCCAATCTGGACAGGAAGTGACACAGCAGGCTTCCTCAAAATAGAACAAAGAAGAAATATTTTAAGCTGAAGTGTTCAAGATGAAACATGCTCGAGGAATCAAACAGGAGTGACACATGAGATAAGGGGACTTGAATGCCAGTCAAAGAATAAAGATATTCAAACAATTTCAAGCTTCCCCATGTCTTCTCGTATGCAGCAATTGGTCATCGAGGACAGTATATATTTCCAATATATGGCTTTCTTTCAACTTCGTAATCCTCATATTCTCTTTGTGCTCTTGCTTGGCTTCGCTCTGTTGCTGCTGTTGCCAAGCCTTTCCCGATTTGGCTCCATAATGGAACGGGTACTTGGCCAAATACTTGACATCTCCCTTTCCACACCACGAACAGCCATCGAGGGAGTAATATAACTTCTAATGCGCGATATTGAAAGATCTATCAGCAAAGCTATCGATAATATCCTCCATTCTCTGTCCCAAGGGTTTAAGCTTTGTGGGTCTCCATTCCAGCCACCGCGAAAAACACCCGCGTTTCGACAGCTTCGGCGCGCCAGACTCCTTCATTTACGCGGAGGCTATTCTTGACGACGCCGAACGTCATTCGCAGGGCTTTACTAAGTTGCTTTATTCCCTGAGGCGCTTTGTCTTGATGCTGTCTTTGTTTTTTTCCCCTCAAAGATAAAAGCCAAAGTGTCCCATATTGAATGCGGCGATATCACTGTTGTGCCTGTCTTTTAGCCCGCCATCTTGGCCTCACTTTGGTCTCACCAACACACTACCACTGCAACAATCTGAAGATCACGCAGAGTCATTAATTGATTCTATGATATGTGAGTGCTGTTATTACAGCTTCAGAATTCAGTATCCAATTTTGTTGGTTTTTGCGCCTTTGGTCTGAAGCACCTTGGACAGCACGAGAACGATCTCTGCCTGAGGTTGCCGTTTGAGAAGTGTCGGCTTCGACTCATGCAGACCAGCTCCTGGTAGCGAGTGCTGTTTACGAAACTGTAAGTCTTGACACTAAGCTTTTCGCCTAACCTAACCGTCGTTTATCTGCGTCTACTGTGTTGGAATCTCGCATCTGTGCCTACCTTTGACGGATTCACCCTTATCCTTCTGCTTCAACTGACCCCACATAGACAACGATAACGGCTGTACAAAGCCACCTGGGAACAGATGCCGCCTAAGCGCGCAGGCACCCGGCGTGCCGGAGCTACTGCTCGCTCCGAGGCCTCGATCATTTTTGGTCATTCGAGTCCAAGTGTCAGTAACCAGCCGCTGCCAGACGTGCCTACTCAGCCAAGCTGGGCCTATGGCTCACCGGCAGCACCTGTCCTTCCTCGTCAACTAGTCGCGAAGAAGATGGGTTTGGCCGAAGTGGCCGAATCGATTGATCAGACCATCAGAGACGCTCAGAAGCGAGATCGACAGAGTGACCCAGATGAATCCAATGATACAGATGATCGACCTCATATGAACACACGCTCACGGAGACGGTCATCAGCTGCTAACGCATCACCCGTCCGCCGGCGAACCAAGCGAGAACCGACTCCAGATCAAGTGCAATTGCTTGATGCGTTACGCGACGCGACTGTCTCCCCGAATCAGCGCAACGGAGAAAATGAAGAGCAAGCTGAGAGATCTACTGCAACCCCAACTCCGCCTATCCCACACACACTTTCCACCATGTCCAGTCCGGCCTCTCAGATGCTTACAGACCCCAAATATCCCTCTCTGCCAATAGAGCAGCTGTATCCTTCCCCGCTGCAGCGCATTGGCTCCCCCACTCGCAACGATGTTTCTCTAGAAATATCGCAAAATGCAGGCATAGATGACAACGAATCGGTCATTTCGTGGATGGTAGAGCGCGATATCCACGATGATGACCTGCAACGGACACGTTCCACTCGCTATCGCAAAGAGCCAATCGGGAAGAATATTACTGCGCCGCCTCGTCGCTTTTCTGGGCTTGCTTTCGCAAATGAGACCATTGTAGAGGAAGACGAACCTGATTCGCGTCTTTCTGTCTCGAAAACGCCTCGAGAACTGACAGTGGAATCAGAGGCACAATCGGACCATCAAACCGAGCCGGATCAGCCTCCGGAGCCTTTGGAGACTCGAAAGGAGTCTGTACCACAAGTGGAAGTGTCTTCGGCACCTGCGCGGACTATCATTCCAGATTTTTTTACGAAAGAACAGTCGTTCAATAATTCTACCACGCTGCCACCAGACCAATCCTTCACAGACCACGCTCGATCAACACCAGCCACTTCTTTCATACCTAGAGTATCAGTTTCTCTTCCATGGACACAAATTATTCGAATAGCTGGTGCTATACTTCTGACCGCCATATCTCTTCTCACAATTTATTCGTTCAGCGACACACTTGCCAACATACCCCACGACATCGCCTCGCACTTTCCCTTTCGCAATCCCGCCCCCTCAATTCCCCTGAACGCTTCCGACATCGAGGCGCTGAATAGACTTAATAACCAAGTGATGAGATTGGGAGCGCAAGTTTCTTCTATCTCCAAGGAATTGAGCGTCGTTAAATCTGAGGTCAAAAACGTCGCTGGCCCAACCACTATCATTGAGCCGGTCAAAGTGCCCAAGAAGCCCAATTTTCTCAGTATAGGGACCGGCGTATTGGTAGATCCGCGCATGACAAGTCCAACCTACGGAGAGAAGAAATCCAGGCTGCCTAAGTGGCTGCAGGACCGGATATCAGACTGGGGTGAAGATCCGCGGCCAAAGCCCAACCCACCTCTTACGGCCTTGGTACCCTGGGACAGTGTGGGCGATTGCTGGTGTAGCGCTCCACGAAACGGTGTGTCGCAGCTGGCTCTTCACTTGAGCCGGCCCATTGTTCCCGAGGAGGTCGTCGTCGAGCATATTCCCAAACATGCTACCCTTAATCCAGGAGCCGCACCGAAGGACATGGAACTCTGGGTTCAATACACGATTAACAAGAGCACGTCTGGTGAACTTCCGACGGAAGCAGGATCTTCCGGTTGGTATAAATCCTACCTAAGATGGCTCCTCTCTTTTGAGTCTAAGGTACTCGAAACGGAGTACCAGTCTCCGATGCTATCAGAGCGATTCTCACTACACGACTATATAATGGGCTATCTTCGTCCCGCCTACCACAATGAACCTGAGAGTGCTTACTGGAACGCTACAACTCTGGGTCCGACATTTTACCGTATAGGGAAATGGAAGTATGATCTCCACGGGCAGCACCACGTCCAGGAGTTCAGTCTGGATGCGATCATCGACCAGCCCGACATCCGTGTAGACCGAGTCGCTTTCCGCGTCAATTCAAATTGGGGGGCTAACTTCACCTGCTTCTATCGGTTGAAGTTATATGGTCACCTCTGATTCCCCACAAGGCTGCTGCACATACGGAGAGGGATCGACTACTAGTGGATAGTGATATTCGATTGTGGCATCGCTTTACTCCTTTTATTGGTCATTCTTCCCAATTTGTTCTCATTAAGCGTTCACCTACAAAGATCGCCACAGCGACTGATAACGGCTTCCGTCGAGCATGGTTAGGGTCGTTTGAATGACTCCTATCCGTTTTGATTCATGATTTTCTTGATTTCTTTTACCTTTTCAGCCCATCTGCCCTCGCGGATGTATTTTCATGGAAGCATAATCGGCGTTTACCTGACCTACAAGAGCTTTGGGCTTCGGAGGGCGCTTTGATGGCTGAGATTCCCCCTTGACTACAATAGGAATGCTTTTCCTTTCTTTAGCTTCTTTGTACCATATAGATGATTCATTATTGAATGCATATTCAATGCTGCTTGGCTATTGATAACGTGAGATGTGCGAGTTTCTCAATTAAACCACTTCATTGAGCCAGAGCATTAACTCTAGTCCCCTCGCTAGGTAAATAAACGCTGATAGCATGAACCTAAGTCTTGCGCTGGCTGTCCGATGATGAGGGGAAGAATATGTAGCTATTTTCGTTAATTCTTTGCTATGTAGAATGTAGGTTTACCATCATACAAATGATGGGAGCTATCTACCAATGATCACATGATCGGATTCCGCCATACTAAGTATGCCCATACACCCCCGAATTCAACCATCGAGGTCGTAGCCATTTCTCAATTATGCAATTAATCTATAATCAAGGCGTTGAGTCGGTGATCTGCTGTTCGTGGTGCTCCGCTAGGCTAAGCCCAGCGCCTTAAAGAATTAGTTGAACTTCAGACGACCGAGCGGCTTCGTCATGAGATCCGCGATCATCTTATCTGATGTAAGGTGCTGCAGGAAGACCTGCTTCTTGATAATTGCATCTCTGATCCAATGGCAGTTGATATCTATATTCTTACCGCGTGCATGGAACTGAGCATTGTGAGCTAGATCCATAGTGGGCTGACTGTCGGTGTTGAGTAGCATAGGGCGGACGCCTTCAAAGCCGATATTCAAAGGAGATAGGTGAGCCAGATGACTTCCTTTGTAGTGCGGATAATTGCAATGTATTTAGCTTCACACGTAGACAAAGAGACGACTATTTGTAGCTTGGATGCCCACGAGATAGGCCTATTTGCTGAACATAAAGACGCATCCAGTAGTTAAACACCTAGTGTCGATACATCCTGCGTAGTCTGCGTCGACGTAGCCAATGATGACGCCTAGCTTTGACATGACGTCCTTGGCATTGTAAGGCTTATAGACGTCTCCGATAACCAGGGTCTGACGAAAGTAGCGAACGAGATGGATGAAATGTGATGTGATTTGTCGGGATTTGCTGTGTATCTGGCTAGCTTCCCCAACGACGAAAGCAGTATCCGGTCAAGTCTGCAACATGGGATACATGACCGAATCGATTGCAGCTCCGTTCTCTCTTTGAGTTCGAGATCATGACCAACAGTCCGAAAATCGTCCTTGTCGAAACGAGGAGCACGCTGGATGTTACTCTGTGTATCCACCTCGCTGCTTGCGGGGACCACAGAAAGGATGATAGACCGCGAGTTCTCCAAATATATGTCGATCAAGGAGGCCTTGCATGAAGCTTCGAAGATTGTCTATGCCGACAGTGAAGGATCGAGTCCGAGTTTGTTCCCAAGGTGGAAGTGCGAAGAATTCCGCCTTCATCTCCCGACCCTCAGCCGTAGTCGTGCCCTTCTCCAAACCAATAGGGCCGAGGATTCTTAACAAGGAAGAATCCAAGTTTTAGTTTGGTTCTATCATCCTTACTGTGGTCCCCGCAAGCAGTGACGTGGATACACAAAGTATCATCTAGCGTGCTCGTCGTTGCGGCAAGGACGGGTTTTGGACTGTTGGGATCATTACGAGGATGCAGAACTGCAGCTGGAGCTTCTCCAGTGCGTCTGGAGGTAAGGTCCCGTCTACCAGTGGTTTCGCTCTCTGTTACTTGTGCCACGCAAACCTGGCAGGGACTTTCTAAATGAAAAGGCACTGAGCATCGACGGGATCACGGGTAATGCAGAAGTGCTAGTCATGGAGGATATGCTCTCATCCATGACAATCTCCATGCTGAACTTCCGCTGGCGTCCGGACCAGCGACGAAATACCTCACCCCTATAGATCACTGGCTTCTCCGCATCGATAGCAGGCTACTCATCTGAGTGCTTCTGAATCTCTGCATATGGAGTAGTTTTATTTGTGGATATGCTTCCACTTGGAAAAGAGCGCTTCAAGCCGCGAGTAGGAGGAGCCGGTTCAGATAAAACGAATCTTCCTCATGTCTGAGGTGAGCATCCTGACTAACGTATTCTTGGACAGCTGCTGCACTTCGAGAAAAGGACGATCCGAGTCAGAATCTTTACAAGGTCCATCTGTTGTCCATGAGCTTGTATCGTATGAATGGCATCACGTATGTCGGCCAGATCCTTGACAGGGATTGGCCGTGGCTCTAGACCGTCATCTAGCTGATGCCAGGCAGGTTTAGTCGTCCAGCGGCGGGTGAGAAAAAGGTGATCATTTGAGGAGGTGTGATGGGCATGGGATCAGTGACTGTGGCGTGCCAGTCTGAGTCAGGGACTTCCTCATAGACATCAAAATTGGAATTTATTGTCAGCGCGTCACCATTGCGCGCCATTCTGTCAACGGTTTGCATGCGGAACCAGGCACAGAGAGGAAGCCCAGGTAGCGATGGTTGAAAGCTCATCTGTTTTCTGGATACTGCCATTATGATTTTGGTGGTAAGAACAATGTCTCTGTTCCGTGGCGCACCGCTAACGACTAACTGCCAGGCTGTTGGCGAAAAGAGGAATGCCCACAGCCGTTTCCCGCGGGATCCTTCAGTCCTCCCGGATGGAGTGAGATCAAGACTTTCCTGGTATCTAGTGGTAAATTGGTTGTCGTTCGTCCCAGCATGCCGAAGGAGCTAGCAATGGAAGAGACTCGCCGAAAATATTTCGGTGATATCCAGTCTGTGGCAACCTATCTCACTTCGATCCGCGCTACTCCATATCATTTTGTTTTCCTTGGATCCCATAACCAAGGCACTAGTCTTGCCCTTGCCCTCCTTGCCTGCAAAGTCCCACATATGACGGACGCCTGCGGGAGACACGGGAGTCAGCATTTGAGTAGATGCAAGAATCTCAGATTGAAGTGCTCGGGAACGCTCACCAACTCATTACGCGAGAATAATTTGGTTCGCTTTATTCCTGATGGTTGCCAGGAATGAATGGGCTTTGATGCTCTCGACCCTGCTCAGCAAGTAGATCCTTCGAAAGGCTTGGTGGTCGATGTAATTCTTGTCAGAAGGGCTATACACAAATCTCCCGAGGTGGGTTGGTTATGGATATCCCAGAGTCGTGGTTGCTAGTCCTTAGAGCGTCCATACTCAAGGACGGCATAAGAAGAAGGCAAGAAGAGTTTGATGGCGAGAGGGAGATAAAATCTGACTTAGCCGGGGAGGTGAGTGAATAAATAACCAGAATTAGGAGTTGAATAAAGCTTGGTAGTGAATCCACAGCTACTTATTATTGAATATCTTGCAAATCTAGGGACAAACAAGTATGCGGCATTGAAAGGAAGTGAATGATGAGAATCAAACGGCTTGGTTATGCTGCAGAGACAGTGGTCTGGAACAATAGGACATGATGACGGCTAGGCATAACAGTCTAAGCCCGGTGTCAAAATGGCTACACGCAGGAGTCTAGAGCTTATTCCGATATTATAAGCTTTATATGAGCGGATATCATCTTTAGGGATTGCGCCCCAGCAAGGCAGTGGAAGACTAGATTATCTAAGGCAGTTCAGTGGTACAATAGAGCGGAAAGGAGAATAGCCCATGGTTCATCCTCTCTCGAAAATACATAGTAGAAAACTTCTAGCAATGGCATCTATGGCATCTATACAGATCAACACCCTGAGTCAAACTCAGGATTCACCCATGATGGCACTGGCGACATCTTCCGCATCGACGCGCCAAACCAGTGCAATAATGCAAACACAGCCGTTCCACCAACCGCGACAATCAACGCCTGCGTGGTAAACGTCCATGTGTATCCTGTCGCGGCCTGCCATTGCGCAATGAAGAACTGGAGATGTCAGTCAGCTACCATCTCAGCAACCAAGAAATTGTCATTCAAAGGAACATACTGGGTTGATAAAGGCGCTCAAGTTGAGGAAGACAGCATAGAAGTTGATCACACTCGTTGACTGAAGCGGGTAGCTATCGATGATATAGCTGCTTGTGACGGTATTCCCCATCTGGATTCCAGCAGCAACTGGGAACTGTCAGTAGTTGATTCCTCACTCCATCAGCTGGACAGACTTACAGAGGAAGAACGCGACTTGGCCAACTATCCAATGGTAGTTCTTATCAATACTGACACCCCAGACAACAAGTCCAACTGACATCTGGGTTAGCCTCCGTTTGTGAAAGCTAAGCGAACGATGAACTCACCAGCTGTGACGAGGATAGCAGGATAGGCCAGCCACAATCGCATCTCCGCGACACGCACGCTGCCATTCCTCTTCGCCAGTCTCCCAACAAGGTAATCACTCAACCTACCTGAGCAACAGATCTCCGAGGTCACTGTCCCCAGAAACAACCCAAGAAACAGCAGTCCTTGGATCAGTGGGGTGTACGACGCGTACGCAGCAGGCACCATCGTGATGACCGACAAAATCCACCAATACCACAAGAAACAGTATCCGATAACGCTGATAGCTACGACAGGAAATCGGAAAGTGAGGACAAACCGAACGACGGAGTCCCATGGTTTTGGATGCCGCATGCCGGGAACAGGTTTGACATTGAAGAAGCCGAGCTCTTTTGTTCTTGGAATGGCGGGTCCGGCTGCTGTTGCCATGTTCTCGGTCTTCTCGTCAACTGGGCTTTGTTCGATATCTGAAGAGGTCGGAGGTTTATGGCCTTCCCGCGGCACGCGCTGTAGCATAGTTGTGCGCGGGTATAGGGTTTCGGGCATGAGGAAGAGTTCGAGGACCAGCAGTGCGGCGAAGAGGATGGCGTTGAACCAGTTGATCCATGCTGCGCTCACTACATTCAAGAAACCACCGACTAGGAAGCCTTAGCATGTGTCATGAGGAGAGATGCTTGAACCACTCACAGGTTGGCCCCAGCAAGAGTCCAGAGTCAATTGCCAGAACCCACAAACCAAGTTTCTGTCCGCGTTCATAGTCAAAGAAAAGATCATTGACTGCATGAGTCAGTATGTCCGTACACTGTTGATTGAGATGGCAGATATGGTACCTACCAACCGCCATTCCAACCGTCGCCGCTGGGCTAACCCCGAATCCCTGGAAGAATCGAGCAGCCATGTATCCGCTATAATTGTCTGCCACCGCTACTCCGATTGTTGACACGAGAGCAATGGCTGTTCCGGTAATGAAAATGGTACGACGGCCGTATATGTCGCTGAACGAAGTCCAAAAAAGGGGCCCTACTGAAAGTCCTAGGGCAGGAACTGCGACGGTCCAGTTGACTTCTGAGTAGCTGATACTGAACTGTGACTGGAGCTCAGGAAATGAAGGGACTGTTGTGGTTGTGATGTAAGTAAATAGAAAATATCTTCAATCAAACATTAGCAAAGGCTGACTGATATGTGAGCTATGCGAGCACTGACTTTAACATGACGATCCCCAAGATGGTATGCTTCTCAAGCCGTGACCAGTTGAGCGGATCCAAGGGATCTGAAGTCGGTTGAGGATGTATCTTGATTCCATTTTGCTCTATTGTCGTCTCGCCGATGACTCCCAGCTCAATTGGAACGGACTGCTTCTCATCAATCCCACTGATTCTCTGCGAATTCTCAAGATTGCCTTTGATCAGTTCTTTTTCCATCATGTATGTGAAAGCATTGGTCTCAGTACAGGTGTCTTGTTATGGATCTGTAGGTAATTCTCTCATGCCAGTACTCGGCATTCGAAGGTATAAAAGGGCTATATACAACCACACTATGGAATAAGAGTCATAAAGGTCATAGTATCTGACCTTACGGGGTTATACTTCGTCTCAGCCATTGTCAAATCAGAATCTGACTTTATATCAAAGTAGAACATCCTTATCTGTGCCTATTTTCTTTGAGACACTTTCCGGCGATCAAGTGGTAGTTAAGTCCAAAGCTTGACTAAGGCTGCGCAAGTGATAAGCATATCAGGGCTCGTTGGATATTCATCTTTTCCAACGTTACTAGGGCTTCAGTGGCGCAACATGCTTTGCGTTTCTGGTTATGTCGATGAACTCTACTAGACCACTGCCTGCAACAACCCCGGATGAGTGGCGTCTTAGTCAACAAACAACCAGAAAGTCTCTTGCCAGTTATCTGTTGCAGATAACGATAAGAGAAGTTTACGGATGACTGACATTGTATTTGTTATATCAGAAATCGGATGCTGTCATGAAATTGATCAGCTCTTGACGTTGGCTCTTCTGGTCTTGAGGCCGTGCACCAAGCTCGACTTCTTTTACGATGACTTCTGGACCATCTGCTCGCTGAACAATATTTCTGGTTCAATTCATATCTCTTGTCATCCATTCTTCCGACTGGAGACTGACGCTATATTTGACCACATTATCGACAGTGATATGTTTGTATACAGGAGTCCATGATTAGGAACATATAAGCCTAAAACATATATTTCTCCTCAAAAAGCCAATCCATGCTAGCTCTCGTCCAGGTGCATCTATTCAAATTACATAGGAATGTCCAGCAGTCGAAAATAGTATTCTTGGACTATCCAGACCTGAGCACCATCAGGGGTCGTTATCAATCGCGGGGTTGTCATACTGACAAGTGCTCTGTTTCTCCGAGGCCATTCGGTCACTTACTTGGTTCCTTTTTCTTTCTCTCGCTACTCTTAAATAAAGTTACAGATCACCTTCCAATTTGGGTCAATATTTGGAGAGACAGACTCTTTATTGTACTCGAATTGTTGTCTCCACGACTATCAGCATGACATGGCAGCCGCCGTCGATAAGGGCTCCGTGATCGGACCCCTGATGCAGTGGTCTACGGGTTGTTCTCTATGGGCTGAACTTTCTTCTTCTTCGTTCTGTGCGAGTCATGCAAGTCAGAGGAAGTTCTAGACGGTTCAGTCGTCGACCCAATGCAGACTTTGCTCCTTAGCCGGTTGGCATGATCCACCGGTCGTTGAGATAACATAGAGGCGCTTTTTGTGGGTGCTTAGAATGATGCGATGGAGAGGAAGCGACTGCAAAGAAAATCAAGACTGGCGAGAGGAAACTGACCTAAAGCTGATTCACTGGGTTAGGATTACATACCGCCGGTAACTGGCTTTTGATCTATTCGGAAGACGCTTACTGCCGACCCAAGGTGCCAATTTCTCGCTTAACCATATTGATGTATACAGGATATATAGATTACTTCTTGCCGTTGTCCTATGCATCCTATACAGGACCTTTTGTCATCCTCACAAAATGCCCGACGCCGTTGATCCAACTCGCAGGAGTAGCTCCTTAGATGGAGACAATCCCACTGAGTATACTTCTCTCCTCCCGAAGCCACCAGGCATTGACAGCCCGTGGCATCTGAACGGCGAAACGACCGTCGCTGACGAGGATGATGTCTCAAATCGACACCTTATCATCGCAGAGTTTTGGCACCTGCTCAAAGACTCAATCCCCGTAATCCTAGCCTATACACTACAAAACAGTCTACAAACCTCATCCGTGCTGATCGTCGGACGCTTGTCTCCGGAGCACCTCGCTACCTCCGCCTTCTCCCTCATGTTCGCGATGATCACGGCGTGGATGATTGCGCTGGGAGGCACGACCGCATTGGATACGCTGGCCTCGTCTTCGTTCACGGGGAGCGCGAACAAGCATGATCTGGGGATCCTGCTGCAGCGGGGCTTTTTTGTGCTCGGTCTTTTCTATATCCCCGTTGCTATTCTGTGGGCTTGTTCGGAGCACGTTTTTCTTTTGTTGGGTCAGGATCCGGTTCTCTCGCGAGACAGTGCACGGTTTCTAACGTGTTTGATTCCTGGAGGTTTGGGGTATATCTATTTCGAGGTTATGAAGAAGTATCTCCAGGCTCAAGGTATTGCCTCTTCCTTCTTTTCGCTAAGTTTCCGCTAAAGAACGACTCATAGGAATCATGCGGCCGGGAACCTACGTCCTCTTAATCACCTCCCCCTTCAACGCCTTCTTAAACTACCTCTTCTGCTACACCTTCAAGATGGGCCTGCTAGGCGCTCCCTTCGCAACAGGTATATCCTACTGGCTATCCTTTGCCCTCCTCGTCCTGTACGCACGGTTCATCGCCGGCTCGGAATGCTGGGGCGGCTGGTCGCGAGAAGCCTTCAGCAACCTCGGCACATTCGCCCGTCTCGCCTTCCTGGGCGTCATTCACGTCGGCACGGAGTGGTGGGCCTTTGAGATTGTCGCCCTCGCCGCCGGCCGTCTGGGAACCATTCCGCTAGCTGCGCAGAGCGTGATCATGACCGCCGACCAGGTCCTTAATACCATCCCTTTTGGGGTGGGGGTTGCCGCATCAGCACGCGTCGGCAATCTCCTCGGAGCTAGGGATGCGGGTGGTGCTGCCCGGGCTGCCAATACAGCTGCGTGGTTGAGTATGGTGCTTGGTGGAGTAGTCTTGGCTGTGCTTATGGGTACAAGGAATGACTTTGCGAGGATTTTTAACAATGACGAAGGGGTCGTGCGGCTGACAGCTGAGGTGTTGCCGTATGTTGCTCTGTTTCAGATTGCGGATGGGTTGAATGGGAGCTGTGGGGGGAGTCTGCGTGGTATGGGCCGGCAGCATGTGGGCGCTATGGTGAACCTGGTGAGTTATTACTGTGGCGCGTTGCCTCTGGGGATCTGGCTTGCGTTTCATGGGTGGGGGCTGAAGGGGCTATGGGTGGGACAATGCATTGCGCTTTATATTGTCGGGTTGTTGGAGTGGTTGATTGTGGCTTTTAGCAACTGGGATACGGAGGTGGAAATGGCCTTTCGGCGGATGGATGTGCATGAGCGTCTTGAGACGGGGGTGTAGATACAGTAGTTGCTACCGGGGGAATAGACAAACTAAAGTAAATAATACCACGAAGCAATACGAATGCGAAGGCACTGTCTGCTCTCACCCCCCACAGTGAGAGGTACATAGATACCTGAGGCAGGTCAAACGTACCAGTGTATCTTTGACACTCTCCTGTCATCTGAAGCTGTAGGTCAGAGCATCTTCATGTCATATGTGAGTAAACACTTATTGAAAAGAACAAGACGATAAGAACGCACTGCTGCTAACTCCATTTCTTTTGGTCATCATTGGAAAATAGTCCATATCGTTCGCTGTCTCTCGATGTTCTAAAAAGGAAGGACGATTGAGAAGCATAACGAGACTAGTGGCTGCAGATAAGCTATGCTTCCCCGGAATCAAAGAGTATCCACTCGAAATGCCAGTTCAGCATGCAGCTAACTTTCTCCAACAGAGGAATGAATCTAAGAGGACTGTTGAAATAGGGTTGCTTGTTATCAGAGACACCCCACACGTCAAGATAGCGTTGAGATAAGCCACCAGCATCAACTGATAAGAAGTCAGCTGTCAATTCGTCTTTAGCTTCGTTGATATTTCTGGAACCTTGTCTTCATCCTCTTCCGGCCTTCCTTTCTGGGAAGGGACCTGGAATTAACAGGGCTAGATTGCATATTGCTTTTTCCCAGTATCCACCCAAGCGAGGCTTCTGCAACGGTCCTGATGTCACTGCTGCATTCCTGCTCCATAGGCATATCTGCTGGCTAATGCGTTTCTGCAGATAGAGATTCTGCCTAGTCAAGCGCTAGTTCTCCTGCTATTACCTGGATTTGATCAAGTGCAGAAGCCTAGCTGTCATTGTACAGTTGCGTTGCGAGTCTGGCCCACTGAGCCTGCATTCTTAGAGCCTAACTCCTTTGGAGAGAGAGACATCTGATGCTCGAATTGACTTTGCTTGCTCAATATAGGAAGTTGTCTGGAGAGATGATACCTTACCAGAACGTCCTCCAATGATCGCAAGATCGTCAACCTGTGCGAAATCGGAGTGCTCCTTTGTCGAGCTTCAACCCCGCGGACTCCAACTATCTGCGAGATCATACACGGGATGGACAGAAGTTATGGGACCGTGTGGTCATAAATATTTCCATGCTCCTTCGCAGCTGGTATCTTTCTCATCCACAAGGTTCTCTATACAATCACACTAGTACTGCAACATGATCACTTCCACATTGAGTCTTTTGGCACTTTCCGCCATTGCGTCTGCGCATAGCGATCATCGGCAAAAGGCTATCGCTGGTCCACATCAAAGCCTGTGGTACAATACTATCCCAGGTGATGGTGGCACTCAGGCGGACTCTGTCTTCTCTGGCATTTCGACGTTCGGTCGTCTACCATACTTCCCTTGTCTCTCCAGCGAGGCAGAGAAATACGATATCGCCTTCATCGGTGAGTTTGAATCTGTCTACTGGCCTTTCCGTAAAGTGCTCACAGTCCAGGCGCTCCCTTCGATACTGGCACCTCATATAGACCTGGTGCGAGATTCGGCCCGAGTGGCATTAGGCAAGGTTCTCGCCGTCTCAATCTCTAGTACGTTGTAATAATGCTACCCATGCTTACGATGGTGGTTTGGCAAGGCTCACGCAAATTGGGATTTAGCGGTGGCTACAACGTACCATTGGAAGCGAATCCATTCGTTAGTGAGCTGAAGGTTATGGATTGTGGTGATATACCTGTGACATCGTATGTTCTCTATGTATCAAAGATATCATGACTTTGCTCACTGGACTAGGTACGACAATGCTTGGGCTATCCAGCAGATTGAAGAAGGACACAACAGCTTGCTCATGCGCAAGCCTTTCACCGATGCGGACGCTGAAGGATTGTCCAGGGCGGGAAAGACTCTGCCGCGCATCATCACCCTGGGTGGTGATCATACCATCACACTGCCGTTGCTGCGCAGTATCAACAAGGCTTACGGGCCCGTGACTGTGATTCATTTTGACAGTCATCTGTAAGTTCACGTCCATGCGAATGATAGGATGCTGGATTGACGGTTCCCAGGGACACATGGAAGCCCAAGGTCTTTGGCGGTTCGCCTAGTCAGGTTGCTGCTATCAATCACGGAACCTACTTCTACCATGCTGCCATGGAAGGTCTCCTGAAGAACGACACCAACATCCATGCGGGCATCAGGACGACCCTTTCTGGACCCTCAGACTATGAGAACGACGGATACTGCGGCTTCGAGATTGTCGAGGCGCGTGAAATTGATACTATCGGTCAGAATCCACTCAACCAAGTGACTGTCGCGTTTGAGCGATATGCTGACATGCAGCAGGAACCGAAGGAATCATCAAGAAGATCAGAGACCGAGTCGGCACCGAGAACCCTGTCTACCTCTCCATTGATATCGATACCCTTGACCCTGCTTGTAAGTTTCGCCACGATGTTAAGCATCCCTCTTCTGATGATGGATAGTTGCACCTGCAACCGGGACCCCCGAGACTGGAGGCTGGTCGACCCGTGAACTGCGCACCATCATCCGTGGCCTTGATGGCCTCAACTTTATCGGTGCGGATATCGTCGAGGTTGCTCCAGCTTATGATACGAACGCGGAGCTTTCTACCATGTATGTTCCTCCCTTTTTGATTTGAAAAGGTAGTTGACCGTGTCTTAGGGCCGCTGCGGATGTCCTTTACGAGGTTCTTACCATCATGGTTAAGAAGGGACCATTGTCTATTTCTAAGGGACATGAGTTGTAGGTCGAGGATTCATTGCGTTGTACAAGGCGTGTTGCAGCAGACTCCTTGAAGGCAATACTATATATATCTAACTGAAGATACATGTATATATAGCACTCCCTAGCATAAGGCTGGGGTTATTATTCTTTTCAGTAGTAGATAGGACACCCTTCTATGAAGACAGGGCTTCAGAAAACAATATCGTATCATAGGCTTAGCCTTATATCCGTTCCAAATAAAGCAGACAGATCACATCCTGTGCGCAGCCCCTTGCGTCGGAGAAAAGCAAACTGCAGAAACCTAATTCCAGCGACAGATGATGTCGACGAGTCTACTACCTACTCTAATTTTCCTGATAGGTTATCATTTGGCGAGTACAGTATTCTGTCATTTCATTCATGAAAAGAGAACGGTCACTTAATCCAGGGACCTCTCGGAGAAAATGAACTGATCCAAGCCAAACAATCAATAATTCATCTAGTGTAACAATTTATCTATAAATGTAACCAGCATCGAGTCCTTGCATCCGACAGGGATCTTGCCGACTTGCAGGGCTGTCACTGTCAGAGCCAATATATTATTATCACGGTCAGATATCTGCATTGCGAGCCGGGATCCGAGGGCTGTGGCGTATCTCAATGCGCCCCTTGCTTATGATTCTATCTGAGTGTTTGACGAGCCGTATTCAGATTCGATGAGCTTTTTAAGTGGGGGATGGCTTGCCGTGGCTTTGATACGTTCATGGACTGGGTTAATTGGGCTGCCAATACTCGTACTGAAGGAGCTTAAGAGCACGGTCCAACAGCTCGTCTGTGGATATTGCGAGGATTTGACTTTTGGCGATGAAAGTGGACAGATTTGGGGAATCTCTGGCATGTATTTAGGACTATGGTGTTCGAGTTCCTATTATGGATTAGAAGACCTAGTCTAGACTAAGGCACCTCTGGATGAGAAGAGTGTCCAATGATTTTGATTAGTATGACTGTAGCTTATGTCGGTTGATCATAATAATAATAACTGAATCCTTTCACTCGTCTAAGACATCAACCTCGTGGCAGATCTCAGCTTCCTCGTAAGTATGCGATGGTCAACTTGATTTCCTTTTTTGTCTCCCAGCCCGTTTGTTAGCAGATGTGACATGGCGATCGAAATTTAAGGTGCACTGTAAAGTTCAGGTCGGGAAGAACCAACTTTCTAGTCAGCTGTCATTTCAGATAGATTTCAGTATACTTAAGAAGTACTTATGCTAGTTTTCTTTCTTGCTTCGTGCAACTCACATGAGAGATTATGAGCGGATCAGCGAATCGCTTCACATTTGGTTCCTTTGTGCTGGAAGTTTTGACCCAAATGAGGGGTTGTTGCGAACTTGCGAAGATCTACGATCATTTGTTTGTGGAAAGAGGACAAGGCTTACAAAGTGTACAATTAAGCCGTAGGATTTCTACTAAGGCTGACTTGATAAGTTGATATCGCTTTTTGAACAGTGAATACAGACCTCAGTCGTTGGTCTCTGACTCTCGGCCAAATGGCAAGGACCTAGCCGTTAGGATCGTCCCGCTTGACAGCACTTGAATCACCGATGGTTTCACCATCTGATTTAACTTCTCGTTTCGCAGTGACAGATTCAGGAACATGCGATGACATGTGGTCGGTGGATAACGGCCATCCTAGCTACTCTGTTCATATACGGAGCATCTACATGGGCCATGGGTTCATCCCTACTTGATTATATCAATAATCGAACAAACGGTACTCGACTATCGAGTACAGTCACGTTTGTCGAGGTCAATCCCAGAGGCAACCATAATGTCAAACGAACTTTATGCATTATCACGACTCGATAATTATTGCATCCCCCGGCAAAGAAACATGCGGATATCCGATCCCACCAAGCCACCAAGGCAAAGCTTCTGGTTCCTGGATTAATTTATCGAGTGTCCACCGTTACTCCACTGTAGCAAACCGTGGAACCTCATTCCGTGCCATGTGGGAAGCCGTGGTTGACAGTAGTACGGTATGGTAGTGCACTGTTGTCGAACCGATCCAGGAACGCACCGGACAAGGCGTCTAGTTGGGCACAGCAGGCTTAGTAGTAGACTCTTGTCTGAGACAGTTGATCATTGAGACGGTTCATATTAAAAAAAAAAAAATGAATCCTTCCCCCGGTCGTTCTCTGTGCCAGTCTAGGCCTAACTGGTCCAGTCCCCACTGGTTTTCCCCTGGCGTCCTCCTGGAGTCGTAAGGTTGAGTTGAATGAGGTATTAAGGTACGGTACAACCGATGTATTTTGGATGAGTTTCCACTGACCACCACCTCTCTTCATGATATCCTTCCTTCTTCAATGGATTCGATAATAATTATAGACACAATTTGAGATTTCCACGTAATTGGTAAAGATTGACCTGAATGATGTCCCTTATTAATAATGATGTGGCTGCCAATCTCGCCCTGGTGTTAGATTGAGACGGGAGTCGTCACATTGATACACCCTCTAACCCGCCCTGGTAAAGTTCGGCCACTCAGTCAAACAGCGCAGGCCTCGCTTTCTCGTTCGCTGCAAACCTCTCCAGACCTCCAGCTCAAAGTCTTGACTCGTCTCAGTCTCAGTCCAGGATTACAGCACTACTTGAATAGGCGTTAGCACCTCTTTAGTAGGTCGGCTAACCGTCTAAAGAGGTTGTTTAGTCTATCTAGTCCGTCCGCTGCCGGCTCTTCTCAGGAGTTCAGTATGTACCTCATCTCACCATAATAATAATAGCATTGGATTATCGCTAGGTAGTCTAGCAACTAGCCAGCGACTACCTAGGTACTACTTACAGTTGGCCATTCCCGCACCTGGCACGGAGGCTTCTTCTTTTCCCTCCTTCACTCCCTTCCTTTCCTCTCCTTTCTTGCTCTGTAGGGAGGTTACCTTTTTCTTTTCGCTCATTCTTATCCTCATTCTGCGAGATCCTCACTCCTTGGGCCTGTCTCAAGTTTTTGTGTATGTATGTTTCCTTGTCTCTCTGCGGTGGTGTGCGCATTCCCGGACACCCCAAACTCTATAATTGATTTATTGGCGGCCGTATCCTTCAGGGGTTTCCATCCTAAAACTAATGCTTATCTGTCTCTCGTTATCCACAGAACTCATCACAA
This sequence comes from Aspergillus lentulus, assembly GCF_010724455.1. The sequence continues at coordinate 423,581 of NW_022983878.1, read as the reverse complement.
TTCCCTCCTTCCGCTTTCACTGCACATAGAGAATTATCAATTTATCCTCAAGCTCGCCGATTGCCGCAGGACGACAAATCGTGCGCATTTCTGACGAAAGGCTGCCCGGCCAACTCAGCACCGAAACGACAAAAACAACACGCAACGAATCATCATTTGACCACTCCACGATTACGACTCATGACGCCCTCTCTGTCCGCTTTCTGACAACTCATCCATTGCGTTCGAGTTCGAGTCGATCCTTCTGGTTCCCTGACGTCAATCGCGCATTGCAGTCCACCTCGGTAAACCAACATGACGGTCTCGCCGCCGGGTTCGCCCACCACGGCTACGCCGCAGCGGCCTTTCAGTGGCATCATGCGGACCCCGCGAAGTAACAGCCGTCTGAGTATGAGCAGTAAAGTCGGTGGAGGAAGTCGGGCCTCCGACGAGGATGGGAAAACAGCGGTCAAAGTCGGTATGTGTCCTGGGAATGGCCCCTGACCATGGAAAAGTCGCGAGGGACAAGGGAGGTCATGTATCTGAACCAGGAAGCTGATGTGATTATAGCGGTCCGTGTACGACCCCCGCTGAAACCCACCGATCCCGGGTACGAATTGATTCCGCAACGTTTCCAGCGATCTATGGTTCATGTCACGTCACCGACGAGTCTTGCGGTCGATATCCCACAAGGTCGGAAGTTGTTCGTGTTTGATCGGGTCTTTCCCGAAACGACGGATCAGAATGGCATCTGGGAATACCTTAGCGACAGCGTAAGCTCGTTTCTCCAGGGCTACAATGTTTCCATTTTGGCCTACGGCCAGTCGGGTGCCGGCAAATCGTACACCATGGGAACGTCTGGTCCCAGCGAGCAACACGATACACAGTCAATGGGTTAGGCTTGATTGGACTATTCATCTCATTCAGACTGCTGATACTACTGCTAGGAATCATCCCTCGCGCGGCCCAACTCCTATTTGAGAAACTGGACGGCCCGGCTAAGCACAATCGCAACAGTTCGACTGGCCTTCGGACACCGGCTCGATACTCGATCAGCTCTACTTCGAGCTTCGGGCGCGCAACTGCCGAAAAGAACTGGCAGTTGAAAGCCAGCTATGTGGAAGTACGACACCTTAGGGTCAACTTCGACCTTGCAGTCGAAACTGTTCGCTAACATGCATGCAGATCTACAACGAGCAATTGCGAGATCTCCTCCTCCCTGAATCAACACCTATGAGTGATCGCGGCTCGGTAGCGATCCGCGAGGATGCCAAAGGTCGCATCATTCTGACCGGCCTGCACCAAGTCAATATCAACTCATTCGAGGATTTGATGAATGCCCTGAGCTTCGGTTCCTCGATTCGCCAGACGGATTCAACCGCGATCAACGCAAAGTCCTCCCGATCCCACGCAGTTTTCAGTCTCAATCTTGTCCAACGTAAGTCAGCGGCCTCCATTACATCGCCGAAAGAGAAACGGATGTCCATGCCGGTCGAGGTACTTTCCGGCTCGGATGCTTCTGTCACGGTCGATAGCAAGCTGCACTTTGTTGATCTGGCAGGAAGCGAACGGCTGAAGAACACTGGTGCTTCCGGCGAACGCGCAAGGGAGGGTATATCCATCAATGCTGGTCTAGCTGCCCTGGGCAAGGTCATCTCTCAGCTTTCTTCGCGTCAATCGGGCGCTCATGTCTCCTACCGCGATTCGAAGCTCACCCGGCTACTCCAAGATTCTCTCGGCGGCAATGCTTATACATATATGGTTGCTTGTGTTACGCCTGCGGAATTCCACCTCAGTGAAACTCTCAATACTGTGCAATACGCACAGAGGGCGAGGGCTATCCAGAGCAAGCCGCAAATCCAGCATATTGCTGACGAAAGCGACAAGCACGCAGTGATTGAGAGGCTCAAGGCCGAAGTTGCTTTCCTGAGACAGCAGATCCGTATCGCCGAGGACAATGACCGACGAGCTGCTGGACCGCAAGAGAGGGCTGAGCGTCAAAATGAGAGGGAGAAGGAGCTTCAGAACCAATTGCTTGACGTACAAGAGAGTTATAACGCGCTGAGCCAGCGACATGCCAAACTCATTTCCGAACTCGCTCGCGATTCGGAGCACTCCACCAATGGAGAAGCAGATGATGTTGCCTCGGCCGTTGGCAAGAGCTCTGTTGAGCGACTGAAGCGGTCTCACTCTTTTGCCCAATCCGTCGAACAGGTCGTCCTCGAGTATGAGAAAACAATTCAAAGCCTTGAATCCTCCTTATCCAACACGCGATCCTCCTTGGCGGTGACTGAGAGCACTCTTCTGGAACGTGAGACCAAATGTGCCTATGTCGAGACTGTCAATGCCCAGCTGCAAGCGCGTCTCCAGAAACTTATGGACCGTGAAGCCAGCACCGAGTCCTATATGCACGAGTTAGAGTCTCGGCTCGATGGCCAGTCTTCGGGCGAGGAGAAGTACACGGCTATCATTGCGGAGCTGCGCAAGGAACTCAGCCGTGCGCGCGAAAGCGAGGCGGGATGCGAAGATTACATTTCGACACTGGAGGAGCGTCTCGCCGAAGCCGACCAAGACATGGAGCTCATGCAGCGAGAGGTTGAGCGCTTGGAACATGTAATTGAGCGTCAGCGGAGTCTCGGCAAACTCGATAGTCTTCTCTATGAGTTGGACCATGTCCACCAGAACGGCACCAGTCAGGATGACATCCAGGAAGAAATGGAGTCTTCGGCTGCTGTGAGGAGCGCCCGCAATTCCCGTCAGAGAGCCACCACTCTCGAAGTTTTGACCGAAGCCGCCGAAACGGCGATTCCTGAATCAGACGAGGATCTCGCGGAAACCGTCCCAGACATTGAAGAAGAATCAAATGTTGAAGCGGCGACAGCTGCCCACGTTGATGGCTCTGATTTGGAGGTTTTGGAAAGGGTAACAAGCCGTTTAGAGGCCGATCCTGATGCAGAGCCTCGAGCCCAGACTCCTAGCCTTACCGAGTCGAAGATCGTTGCTGATAAGCTTGAGACCGTCTCCCAAGAGCTCTTGGACCTGCGCCTGCAGCACGAGAACACGGTGAACCAATATGAACTTTTGGAGACCAAATATGAAGAGGCACTCAGGGCTTTAGCCAAACTGAAACAGGACGCTGCCGACGAAGCGCGCCATCCGGCTTCTGCCGTCCAGGGACTCATTTCCCCAGTCACTGCCTCTCGACCAGTGTCTTTTTTAGAGGATGCGAAGGCCCCCGACTCGAAGAGTGGAAAACAACACTCGTTCTCGCAATCACTCTCCTCGGAGTTATCCTTGGTCGGGGAGCCTGCTGCTTCGCAAGAACCCTCTACTAACGGGCATCCTGAGCCCGCCGCAGAAATTCCTGTGGACTCGCAGGCGTCCCACAATGAGACGAACTCGCTCGAAATGGAGCAGATGCGTCAGCTACTTTCCGAGCACCAGGAAGGTGTTCACCTTATGACCCAAAAGTATGCCGAGCTGCAGGCCGAGCATGAAGGTGCCCTTGCTCTGGTGGAGACGCTCAAAACGGAGCTTCAGAAATCCAAATCTGCCTCCCCACCGACAACCCCGGGCTTCAAGTCGAATGTCATCCGGAGGAAGAGCAGCCAGAGCCTCATGTCGACGGTGGATCGTGCGCATCGCTCGCTTGCTGCCCTGAAGAACATCGCGGTAGAAAAATTCGAAGGCCAGCCCGACACAATGCAGAACTTCGAGGTTCATCTTGATGCGGCGATGCATGAGTTGCACTCGCGCATGGAACGCATTCAGTCCTTGGAGGCAGAAAACCAGAGCGTGAAGAAAGAAATGGAGATGAAGGCGACCATCATCTCTGGCCTCACTCGTGAGCGGTCCAGCTTACAAGGGGGTACACCGTCTGCGGACATGGGCCTAGTCTCGCAGTTGCGGGATCAGGTAGTCCAGCAGGAGAACCTGATCAACGAGCTCAGGGAGGCGCATGAGTCGCGCGAGAAGAAGCTGCTCGCCGAGATCGCCGAATTGAAGGATCTTCTGAAAACTCAGGAGGCAGCTGCCAAGGCTCAGGATGCGCACGCGGAAGAGCAAGACAAGAAGATCGACGACCTTCAAGGTGAATTGGTGGAGTGGAAGAGCAAGCATGAGAACGCCGTCAAATCGTTGCAGGCTTCCGAGCAGCAACTCAGTGCCACCTTGGCCGACCTGGACAAGGCACTGGCAACCGCAGATGCCATGCGCTCAGAGCGTGCTGCCGTGGACGAGACCTCTGCTGCGAAGGAGGCTGCCGCCAGAGCGCTGGAGGCCGAGAGGTCACAGCAGCAAGAGCTGGTTGAGAGTTTAAAGCAGAAGATCGAAGAGCACGAGGCTACCGCCGCGGCTCATCTTGAGAAGATTTCTGCTCTCGAGCAATCGCACAAAACAGCGCAGGAGCAGCTGTCAGATCTCCTCGCGACCAAGGACAGTACCAGCGGTGAGGTTGAAGGGTTCCAGTCTCGTGTGTCTGAACTGGAGAAAGAGATTGAGATGCACAAGTCGACCGCTGAATCTCACAAGAAGGACCTCGAGTCTCTGCAGGAATCGCATAAGAATGAATTGGCAGAACTCGAGGAGCGCGCGAAGGCTGCGGCGCAAGCTGAGTATGACTCGCGGATCGCTGAGAAGAACGCCGAACACGAGGAGGCTATGAAGAGTTTGAGATCTGAAATTGAGACATCGCGGAATGAGCTGTTGAAACTGCTGAAGATGGTTTCAGAACTGCTCAATTCCGATGTCACCGCAGACAACCTTGCAGACCAGATCCAAGATATCCTCACGCAAAAGCAACACTTTTCCGATAAGTATGCCGAGCTGATGGATGCAAATGAAGATCTTCGCAAGCAGCTCGAAGCCAAGGAGAGCGATGCCAGCAAGTTGGAAGAGCTTACCCAGCGCGAGGCTACCAAAGATGCAAAGGTGAATGAGCTTGCCATCCTCGTCGCCACTCTTGAAGATACCCTACAGCGTAAGGAAGAGCAAATTAAGAAGAAGGATGCACTCATTGAGGAGATCACCGCCGAGAAAGAAAAGAGCCTGCGTCTGGTGGAGGAACTCGAGGAGCAGATTACCAACAGCTTCGACCAACACCACAACCGTCTCTCCGTCATCCAGCATGAGCGCGATCAGGCCTTGGAAGACGCCAAGGCCAAGATTGCCACGTATGAGAAAGAGATTGAGACATATCGCATGCGGATTGAACAACTTGAGGTAAACCCTGCAGTGAAATAAATTGTGAAATCGTATCCCGACTAATGAAATCTAGCTTCAACTCAAGAATGGTACCGGCCAGGATGGTTCGCATGACCGTACCAGTTCTTTGACCTCGAATCTGCGGAAGAGTACTTCGGCAGCCTCTCTTCCTTCGCCGCCACCTGCCATTCCTCTCCCTCCCCTGCCGACTATACAGTCCGCCACCAACGGTAGTGTCTCACCTCCAAGCTCTCGCCACACCAGCAAGGAGCTGGTCAGTGTCCAGATTGTTGAAGACCAGGAGGCCCGTATCCGCACGATAGAAAAACACCTCAATGCGGAGAAGCAACTCACTGCTACTTTGGAAGAAGCTCTGGGTGATCTTGAAGCGCAGAGCAACAAGGTCAAGACCGACTGCGAGGCCTGGAAGAAGAAGGCATGGCAACTGGAGGAGGAGTTGACGACTCTACGCAAGGAGCGCAACTCGCAGCGCCTGTCGCTTCAGGCCGTCGAGGAAGAACGCAATGCCCGACGCGAAGCCGAGGCTGCTCGAGCCCAGCTCGAAGAGCGGATGAATGCGCTGAACAAAAAGAAGAAGAAGAGCACGCTCAATTGCTTTTAATCCATCGTACCCTTTGGATTCTTTTGGATCGTTCAATTTTAGTGTCTCGGACGTGACGTTTCCCCATGTTCAAAGCCCGCCCTGTGTAATATGAATTCGACGTCGATTCCCCTTCTTGATTTGTTGATACCTTTTTTGTTTTCATTTTGAGTCTTTTCCCTTCGGATAACCCCCAGCCTCCAACGCCTGATTTCACCACGGGTCATTAAATACGCTTCTTCTGGGCAATTTGCCTATGTCGGTTGACACTGTACATTTCTGCCTACCCTGTGATTACGTCTTCAGAAACCCTATTGTGGTATATTTTGTTATTACTCGTATGCCATAAAGAACGTACGGCCTGTGGTCACTCCTGTCTAAGTTCTTTGTTCCACTCTGTCTATAGTCCTTTATTTCCACACTGCCACTGCTGGGAGGTCGTTTGTAGTCTGCCTTGTTGTATGTAGGGTAGTAGTTTGAAAGGAACCAAGATTTGTTAAATAGTCCCCATAGTCCCCATAGTTCCATAGTCCGGACCATAGCCCAGAATCTTGGACCTCCGCATGGACGTGCCTCGGTTCTTCGGTATACACCATATTGATCTAACCCGCGGTAGGCCAGAGAAGGGGATCACGTCCTTGAAATTCTTACGCATCTTGAATCCATAGATTCTAATACAATTGAGTCCAGGAAGCCTTCCTACGTTAGACAACGAGACTTTCATCGCTTCCAGAGACTCAGCAAATCGGTCGACTCGGCTAATCACTATCCCGAACACCATTCGACAAGCCAGCCGGAAGACCATGACAGCTACCTCTAGTTCAGATCCTACCTCTACAAGAGAAACCCTCCCCTTCTTCAACACCATCCCCAAATGCGCCGAGATTCTTGCGCAGCCAGACCTGAGGGTCATCCACCCGCGCAACCCAGACGCCTTCTTCCACTCGACCCTCCGGACCAACAACAGCATCCTCAAGTCTATCTTCATTTACCAACCGGCTCACCCCAGAACATCTTCAGATTCAAACGATACTGATACCCGCGCTGCCACTAACCCACACCCGCAAGAGCAAGAACGAAAACGAGAACGAGGCTACCTCCTCCTCCACCTCGGCGCCGGCGTATCAGGGCAGCCCGATATCGCGCACGGCGGGTTCCTAGCTACAGTCCTGGACCAGGTTACTGGAACTTTGATCCGGGCGAGTGGGTTAGATCGTGGACGGGGGGCGGTTACGGTTTATTTGAATGTAAATTATCAAGCGCCGGTGAAGGTTCCGGGGGTTGTTGTTGCGAGGGCGGAGATTGGGAGGGTGGAGGGGAGGAAGATTTTTGTGGTGGGGGAGATTTTTGTTGCGGAGGCGGATGGGGGAGGGGAAGGGGAGGGGGGAGGGGTTTGCGTGACTTGTGAGGGGATGTTCTTGGTGAAGAGGGATGGTACTGGTAGGATTTGATCAGGTCTTATACAGACATAGAGTAATAGAATGAGTGATGTTTGTTTTGAGGGCATGCGGAGTAGATACGGAGTGGATAAGAGGATCAGGATGCGTCATCACATGACGTCGTGCCCCGTGGCTTAAGCACAAGCTCAAGCTCAAGCTGAAGCTCAGCCAACAACGCAGCAATTGCTGCAAATCACGCACACACACTTCTCTAGGCGAAGATGGCCCGCCTCAAACCCTCCAATGTCACCATCATCCACCCAGACCTGGGAATCGGCGGCGCGGAGCGCCTGATCATCGACGTGGCGCTGGCGCTGCAGTCCCGCGGCCACAAAGTCACCATCTACACTTCCCACCGCGACAAATCACACTGCTTCGAGGAAGCGCGCGATGGCACGCTCGACGTGCGCGTGCGCGGCAACTCCCTCTTCCCCGCGCATGTCGGCGGCCGCCTACACGTCCTCATGGCCGTTCTGCGGCAGTTGCATCTGACGGTGTCGGTGTTGAGGGAGATTGCGACAACTGAAGAAAAGGACGACATCTTCATTGTCGACCAGGTCCCCGCTTGCGTGCCGCTTCTGAAAACGCTCGGCCCGCGCGCGGTGCGCAGCAGTCGCACTCGCCAGCGCATCCTCTTCTACTGCCATTTCCCTGATCAATTGCTTGCGCGCCGGAATGAGGGCGGGGAGCTGTTGCGGCTTGCGAAGACGCTCTATCGGTATCCGTTTGATTGGTTTGAGGGGTGGGCGATGAGCGCGTCGGATAAGGTCGTTGCCAACTCGAAGTTCACGCGCGGGATCGTGAGCGAGGTCTTTGGGAAGGAGAAGCTGGGGGATGTTCGGATTGTCTATCCCTGCGTCGATACCAAGGCTGGGGCGCCGGTTGGGGCTGAGGAGGGGCCGTTGTGGGGTGGGAAGAAGATCCTGTTGAGCGTGAATCGGTTTGAGAGGAAGAAGGACTTGGCGTTGGCCATTCGTGCGTATCATGGTCTTGGGGAGGAGAAGCGGAGGGGGACGCGGTTGGTGGTTGCTGGTAGGTTCCTTCTCTTCCTAATGGGAAGAGCAGCTACTGACTGAGGGTATTCTACAGGCGGTTACGACAATCGCGTCCAGGAGAATGTCCAATACCATGGAGAACTAGACCAGCTTGCCACGAGTTTGGGATTGCAGACCGCGACCTCTAAAACGGTCATCTCTGCCCTATCCATCCCTGACTCGATCGACGTCCTTTTCTTGCTGTCCGTACCAACCGCCTTCCGTGATACGCTCCTCTCGCAGGCGAAACTGCTTCTCTACACTCCCATCAACGAACACTTTGGTATTGTCCCCGTCGAAGCCATGCGCGCTGGGATCCCAGTTCTCGCATCGAATACAGGCGGGCCGTTGGAAACTATCGTGGAGGGCGAAACGGGCTGGCTACGGGATGCAACGGTCGTCGCTGATTGGACTGCGGTCATGGACCGGGTTCTCTACGGGATGAATCAGAAGGACTTGGACCGCATGTCGGCCGCGAGCAAGGCGAGGGTGGAGAAGGAGTTCTCGCTGACTGCAATGGGTGACAGGCTTGAGGAGGAGATTGCGGACATGCTCAGCAAGGAAAGACGACCATTCAGCGGATTCCACCTGCTAATCTTCGCCTTCGCCCTTTTGGGCATTGTGTCTTCTATTTTCGCCGTGTGGGCCGTAAAGGTGATCTAAATTTGTATAATACCCCTTCTTTTCCTGTTTGTATTTAGCAATCTCAATTGTACTCCGTACACCATTTATGGTTAATATCACGTGACTTCGCGCAATGGCAACGCGGGGGGAACCGCGAAACGCGTGAGAACTGGAGAAACGTCGCAGCGAACTCGGATAAGCATCAACTAATCCACAACCTCGGTGTTCTTCAACGAGGAAAATGCCAGAGGTTATCAACCTCCTGTCCTCGACGCCGCCGCCCCCAGCATCTCAACCCCGACAGCGATTAGTGGCTACACTTCCATCCGATCCGCCCCTCTCCTCGGGTCGTCCGCCTCTCTTATCGGATGATATCGAATCACTTTTCGCCTACGATGATATAGATAAACCGGCCAAGAGACGTCGCTTAAGCGAGGAGATTGAGTCTCCACCGGAAGTAGATGCTCAGCTCTCGACGACAAATCTGTCTCTGTTCTCCGATGATGACGTCGCTTTGCCGTCTGACGGACCCTCAACACTGAAGATCCCGGCGTGGAACGAGGAGTCGGATCCTATTGTGTTTACTTCGCCTGCTCCTGTGCCCAGAGCGAGGCCCCTTACGGCCCGTCAAACGGATTTCGGAGAAACTAACACGATTACGATTGACGATGACGGTGACGATGCAGATGTCGATATTTTCAACGATGCCGCCACCGGGAAAGACCACATCGAAGACTTCAGTGACCAGCTTGTAATGCCGGATATTGACGAGTTAATGAGGCAGGCTAGAGCAGAGAAGGAATCTGGTCATGGAAATTCGCTATTTTCCAGTCGAACGGCCAGTCTGCTTGCAGGTCTGCAGGAGCGCTCAAAAGCTACCAGTAGTACCGGGAGTAGGACGAAATCAAGAGCCGCAGGTCCCTCCAAAAAATCTCAGGAACGCGATGTCCTTGACCTGGACGATGATCTGTCCGAGGTAGTGGCTGAACCTCGCAAGCCAGGACGAAGGACAACCAAGCTGACCGCCGCGGAGAAAGAAGCGCGGGCTAAAGAGCGAGAGGCCGCAAAGGCGCGGCGGGAACATGAGAAACAACTCGAGAAGGAAAGACAGAAGAAGCTCAAAGAGGAAAAGGCTCGGGAAAAGCAGCTCGCCGCGGACTTGGCGGAGGTCAATAAGCTCAAGGTAGACAAGAAGGAGTCCACGCGTGAGATGATCCTCGATCTCGCTTCCTCGCTTAGGGAAACGAGTGTTGGCAATCAGAGCATTGAACTCATGAAACGGCTGGGAGTCGAGCACACATTCTTCACGAGCTCTATCCCGAATATCGTCAAGTGGCGCCGGAAGGTCACAGCCAAGTACAACGAAGCCGCCGGCCACTGGGAGCCATGTCTGCACCATATCCGCGAAGAAGACCACGTCCTCTGCCTCGTGACAGCACAAGAGTTCGTCAACATGGTGATCGCGCCCGCGGACCCGGTAACAGGCATAAGCGAACTGGAACTGCACCTCGACCGCATCAAAAAAGCCTACCCACGCCACAAACTAATCTACCTCATCGAAGGCCTAGCCGCGTGGATGCGCAAGAACCAAAATTCCCGCAACAGAGCCTTCCAAGCCCAGGTCCGTCGGCAACTCGACCAGAACCAGAACCCAGACGATCCGTCCTCCTCAACCCGCCGCAGAAAACCACCCGCCAAAACCGCCGAGTCCACCCGGCCCGTCGACGACGATACCATCGAAGACGCCCTCCTTGAGCTGCAGGTCACACACGCCTGCCTCATCCACCACACCAGCGCTGCGGCCGAGTCAGCAGAATGGATCAAGAACTTCACCGAGCATATCTCGACCATACCGTACAAGCGCGAGCGCATGGACACCAACGACTCGGCCTTTTGCATGGATACCGGACAGGTCAAACCCGGCGAGGACAAGGCCGATACCTTTGTCAAGATGCTCCAGGAGGTGAATCGCGTCACTGCGTCCATGGCTTATGGCATCGCGGCGAGGTATCCCTCCGTCGTGGACTTGGTGAGAGGGATGCGCCGGCATGGGCCGACCATGCTGGAAGATGTCAAGGTATGCTATGCGCTTAGCCCCTATCTACCCCAATTCACGTTTTGAATTTTGCTAACTTGATTTGAAGAAATCTGCAAACAAGAACGGTGCCCTGACGGACTCGCGCATCGGCCCGGCTGCGAGTAAACGGCTGTACAAGGTGTTTATGGGTCTTGATCCCTCCTCTACGAATATCTGATTTGGCTTGCTCTGTATCTGTTTATTGAACTTGGTCTTGTTCCCATGTTGTACATGAATACCCCTCTATTCTTTCTGGTCGTCATTGTTGCCAGGATGTTGGCATATGTTATCCTTGGTATGGACTAGGTTTCGTCGGTTGCTAGAATGTGCAAATACATCGTGATCAGGACTCAATAGATGCAGACATATGTTACATGTGTCTCTCGCTCATCTAGCTGCCGAAAATAACAAACTTAGCCAAAAGGGAACCCGCCACCTCATAGAGATGCTATATCTCTATACCATGACAAATCCAGAATATTCCAAACGCCAAAGATGGAAGAATGTATCAAACAACAACGCCTCTTCGTCGCCAACCCCTCCAGGCAAGTATCCACGCAACTACAGCCACCCACACACTGAGGGTGCATCCGACGGCCCAGAACCCGTAGCACCGCCAGCCATGGCACTGTCCGTCCGGTGAGCCGTTCCCGCCGTCCGTCGCGTCCTGGTATCCTCGCGAATAGATGACTCCCCACATCGCGGCACCGGCAGCAGGGACCATGGCCACGATGCCCCAGTTTGTGCCAAAGTTCTCGACTCCCCACACGACAGAGATGATGATGGGGACGAGAGAGAAGGCGCTGCCGTAGCCTAGGCCTATCAGCGCGGTTGTTACGTGTGAGAGACCTGGATGCTGGAGGGGTAAGGGGGATGAGAGGAGGAGATAGCCGACGGAGAGGAGGAGGGCTGAGGGCAGAAGGAAGGCGAGTCGCGAGAGGGTGGGCCTGTTTGCGGCCGAATCTGATGACGAGGAGCGACGGCCAGCTTCTATGTTTGCCGGGAACAGATGAGTGGCCGGGGGGGCGAAGAAGTCCGAGAGAGATCCTGTCAGCAGTCGGGCTATAGTGGACGTGAGCGCTATCGTAGTCACATGTGTAGAGGGCAGACCTGCTGGAGGCGGAGCATTGGGAGGGTATAATTCCGGCGTGAGTGTCTGAATGATTGTGCCCAACTAGGAGGCCAATTAGTTATCGTCTACTGGAATAGTAGGAGGTAGACTTACGTTGTTGATGTACGCTTCTCCTGGACCGGTGACCAGGAAGAAGCCGAGTGCAAGCCACCACATGGTCTGATCTTGCAGAAATAGTCGCGTTTCGAAGTTCAGCAACCAGTTCTTCTTCCTCTGTTCCTCCTCCTCTCTTTCCTTCTCGAGTCGCGCCGCTTCACGTTCTTCTTCAGAGAGGGTCAATGATAGCTCCGGGTCCGGCACATCTCTGTCAGCAGCCTCGGAAAACGTGCCATAAGCCGCCTGCACTTCGCTTCGAGGCCGGAAGAACTCGCTTTCCTCGAGGAGACCGCTGCGCTCGAGCTCCTCGACAGCCTCATCAATGTACTTGTCCTCTTCCTCGTCAACAATTCTCAATCCGAAAGTGCCAATGACTCCCAGGCAGAAGAGAAACAAGGCAAGGAACAGAAAGTACCGGAAGACATCTACGTCACCACGGCTACCATCCTCGCGGCGTTCACATAGCACGTATGTGGCTACCTGGCTCTGCCACATGCCACTCAGACCGAACCCCGCAATAGGGACGGCAAGCATGATACCCTTGTGTTTGCCGCGACCAAAGTTCTTAGCGCACGTTGTCACCGCAGCCAGGTACATACAGCTTGTAGCCGTCCCGATAGCAACGAATGCCACAACCATCACCCAGGGCGGCCATCCTTCTCCGCCCGCCTCAGGAAGCGGGCCACTCCTATATGCAAAGGCAGCCAGCAGGTAACCTCCTCCAAAGACAAGCCCTGATAGCAACGCCAGCGGAGAGGGCGTGTACCGATCGCAAAGGTAACCGAACAATGGCACGGGAAGGTACATCGAGATCTCCGCCGCGATAGAAACGGCGTTCACCTGAAGCTGACTGTAATGGAGCCGAGTGAGGAAAAGAGGCCCGTACAGCGAAAAGGCAGTGATGCTGCCGGCTCCAAGACTAAACGACCACGCTTACTGTCAGTACATTTACAACGACGGTCAAACGATAGCATCTACGGACTGCGAGAAAGGGGACGGCCAACCAGCTGATCACCCCCACCACAAAGCTGCATACACGCATCACTTCCATTGCCATCTTACGACGGTCTCTCTCGACGATCTCGTCAATCACATTGTTCAAGAGGCCTTCACTGCCGCCGTCGAGATTTCGGATGGCGGACAGTCTCGAATCAGATCGCGGCCGTCCTTCTCCAGTCCCATCGACGCCGGCATCGATGTCATGGAGTAGGGGTCGATGATCATCAAAGTCCCGCTTATCAATTGCTGGCTCGTATTGTTGATCAGGCCCTGCCATTGTGCTTGTATATCAACTGTAGCTCTATGGAGTGCCAGGAGGTAGCAAATAACAAAGCACAATCGGCTGAGAAGTTATTATACTGTAATATATATACGCGATAAGTATACCTCTGCCGTCAGCAGATTGTAGAGCGGCGTTTCAGTGAGATGGACAGTTCTCCAGGCCAGCTGGGATAAGCAATCGACCACCTGATAACGAAAGTCGGCTCTCCCTGCGGCCCCGTCAGGTCAAGCAGCAGTTTATTATTGTGATACTGAATAAATAGTCAAGATGCAAGGAGGGCGCTGGCAATTCTAGAGCGCGCTATTTGAACACTGTTGATCAATGCCATGGATGGAGGAGCCGTGAGTTGTCTTGTTGACAGGGTCTCAAGCGCACGTCATCAGAGGAGATACACCGCTTATCAACGGTGCACGTGACAGTTCCCTAAACAAACAGACAGCACATGATCATGCCTGGTCATCAGCTGATTATGCTGAGTCATGTACAAGCAAGATTCATGACAGAAGGGTAGACGGTGTTAAAAAATTACGGATTTACACGATTTGAGCTATCTAAATTGGTATTCATCGATGTACATGAACAATCCGAATGCGTCCCATGCTTGCAGTCTGAAAGAAGGGAAAACAGTAACCCAGGGACTCGGGCAGGTTCCCGAGGGGTATAATAATCACTAAGACATGTCCGAGAAGAGAACAACAATTGGAAAGAAATGAAGCCGAAAAGGAAAATTATGATCTCATACACACCATCAGAATAAAAGATGCTCCCGAGCAGATGATCCTCCTCTATGATGCTCCAGGCACGGATAGACAAGACCCAAGAGGCGAGCATGGTATCATTATCAATCGTAAGTATCGTAGCACCCGTCACTTCAATGATCTTAAGACCTCCCTGTATCCCCGTTCAGATCATGACGGCGTCATAGCACGCGGATAATGTCATTAGACAGAGTCCAGTATGCGAGGAGGAATGAAGAGAAAGATAGCAGAAACAGAAACATCGTTGTCCCAGCACCCTGTCATGCAAAAATAGAAAGGACGCCATATCCATGATACTCCGGTGCATTGAGTTGAAAATCCGATCAAATGCAGAGCCGCTAACTCCAAGCACGGAGAATTCATTAGGAATGAGAAAACAAGAAAGATGAATGGAATATTAAAGATTGCTCCGCTCAAAACCGAGACGTTTGAGGCAGAGACTAGTGGAATGGTCGGTGGAACTCAGAAGCTGACTTCACCGGGATCCTCCTCCAGCACGCTCTCGTCCCAGAACCGGTCCGTCGATTCCTCGCGACCGGCATCACGAGATCGGAGAGCGATAGCTTCGCCTTCACCCCGCTCAACAAATTCATCTTGAGTGACTTCCTTGAGAATGCGTTGAAAGTACATTCGAAGTGAGCGAAGTCCACGGAGATACCCACGGTCAATATCATCCGGGTGCTGGGGCGGGCAGGGAGCATCTGGAGGAAGTTCGTCTTCGCCTGTGACGCAATTTGCAAAGTCGACTATCTTTAGATGTACTTCGGTATTGTTGTGCCCGTCCTCGGAGGCACGGCGGTGAAGAGATGCCCGCTTGTCGGCATTGTGAGTTTCATCGACTTGAGGTTTTTCGGTAGGATTTTGCTCGCCATCGTAAAGAATCAGTAAGCTGCTAGCATACAAGCGATAACGCTTGAGCTTTCGAATCATATTCTCCAGTTTTGCCAGCTTATCCAGAATGATGGGGATTTTCTTCGCCACGCTCCTGTAAGAAACGCCGTCGTAGAGAAAGCGTGTGAGGGCATCCTGGAATTCACGCCCAGACTTGAGATCCCGTCCGAAATACTTGTCCTCAAACGTGTATTCCTGCTTCCTCACATTCCAAGTCTGCATGCCGCAAAGTCGGACACCCAGCTGCTGAGATGTGGTGGACTGGCATTTGCGCCTTTGAGACTTTCGCTTCTTCTCGCTGGCTTCTATGCCGTATTGGCGGGTCCCCATCTTCAAGTCCAACACGCAGGGCTTGTTCATACCAGCTGTGAGATCCTCCAGCAAAAGGAAAAATTGTACCCTTTCGTCTTGTCTAGTTTGAGCCTCCTTGGGATTAGAAGGGACAGTCATTTGAGAATCATCCTTCGCCTGAAGGCGCAAGGACTTTGACGGGCTATCGCGGGCGGCCAGTGGTGCAGAAGGTACATCGTTAGACGTATCATTCTTGTGAATCAGCGCAGTAGTGGAGCCGTTCACATGGGGATCGCTAGATGAAAGCAAGGAGGCGTCGCGTTCCATCGAAAATATACCATCTTCTTTATCGCCACCATAGCCATCATCCTCGAAAAACATGAGTTGACCGACACCTTTATTGGAGCTGATGCTTCCCCGTCTTTGGAGACCACTGCCTGAATGGCGTCTCCTGACCCGCCGGGTTCGACTGAGCGAGCTGGCGCGAGGTTGTGGTTCTTCAGTCCGGACCTTCTCGAGACGGTCATGGCCTGCCTCAAGCGCCGTCGAGGCGGAAGAGGACAGAGCCGGGCTTTCCTTGGACGGCTTCGAAATATCAATGCCCGAAGAACTGGATGCTGCTTCAACGCGCTCTGATGCGTATCGATGCAGACTTGCGCTCTGGTCCTCAGACAGATTGGCCCGTCGACGGCCACTGTCCGAAGACGTCCTTGGCAGATTCAAGTGACCGCGGGCATGTCGCCGGTGATGATGGATTGCGGGAGGGCTGAAGACCTCTCGAAGGACCTGCTCCTGCAACTTCCTGTTCACGGTTGTGGCACCCCATCTAGCGATGGGCTTGTCCAAGGTTGGAGCAGAAATGCTGCTTGCGGTAGATCCACCGACCGATTGCTTCCCACCTGACGCGTGATTCCCGTTCAAAGACCGCCGACTGCCTGACGCGGCACAATCAGCTGTCCTAGGTCTTTGACAGCGCATGAACAGATCAGCCGGAATAATATGGCGGTTGTTCTCGAGTATCACCTTGGGGATGACACCGGTCACTTGTTTTTGACTGAAAATTCGTTCTGGCTCCGCGTCTCCGGACTGGCTAGGCTTGCTAATGCTTGTTTTCCTTGAGTCCTTCTCATCTTGTGTGAGCTCCTTGCTGTGTTCAGTATCTGTGGGTTCGGCATTGTTTCCTGACGAAGCTTTGGGACGTTTCGAATTCTTGGAAAAGGTCACATTCAGGACACCAATATATCTAAATAGAGGGAATCATTGTCAGCGAGGTCCAGAAGTCAAGGTAGAGAGAATGTCAAAGCAAATCATATATTTATAGCTGAGCCTGCCTTACCTGGGAAGAAACATGAGCATTTCAGGGTGTCTGCGTTCAATTCGCTCGTAGAATTCGTTCTCCCGATTGTTGAGCTGTTTACAGACGGCACGTCTTGAGAAACGGAAAACCGTGGTATGACCACCCACTTGATGTCGATAAGGCTTCAGTTCAACCGCCCCTACGGGTGCTGTCGAACTGTGCTTCCGTCGTGGACGCGGGAAGCGAGCACGCTGAGTTGGAGTAGCGGTCGGGGTCACGTCAGCATCGTCGGTCAAGCTCGATTCCTCGTCTCGAGCAGACACACTGCTGTCATCCGCAGAGGCAAACTCGGACTCACATGTAGAGTAATCGCCGCTGCGTTCTGAAATGGCGCCAAGAGGTTTGCGATCATATTCTTCTAGTGTAGGGGAGTGCATGTCTTGTAGCTCGCCATGGAGAATCCTACTCTCATTTTTAGACCGAAGCGATATATCCACATGACTGCTTTCCTGCCCAATAGGCACGGTATGTACTTTCGGCACCAGAGCAAGACTACTCTTCGGCGCCGACTCATCGAACCGCTCCATGTCTGGCTCATTCTCAAGGAAAGGCTCGACTTGGTCGACTTCTTCGGAGACAGTGACACGCTCATGCGGAAAGTATACAGCAGACGAGATCTGTTCCTCTTCTTCATCGTCGAATTGCCCCGAGTCCCGACGTTGTTCTCGAATTGTATCTGGTGGCGAGAGCCCATCACTAGGTGGAATCTCCGCAAAATAGTCTCTGCCCCTTTCAGCATACTGGGTTGGAATACTCTTGGAGAATGAGGAACCACGGCCACCTCCCGGAGTCAAGTGGAAAGATCGAATTTCCTCCAGCAAACTGCGCGGCAGAGACTTGGGCTGGCGTTTGGAGACATCATCACTCAGGGTATGCGGACGATTCTCTTGCCATGCGGTTGGCCCTATTGACGGAGCAGCGGAAAGTAAGAGCTGAGGTGAGCTCTTGGAAGTTCGAGGACCAACATCCTCTGACAGCAAATCTCCCGCTTGTGTGTGGGAACGATCCCGAATCTGTTCAGGCTCTGAAAGGACAGTGACGTCCGACGTTTCGTCCTGCGTCGGAAACTCCCCGTGCTTCCCGTCTCTATCCTCCCTTCTTTTGCGGTCAGGCGAGGTCGTATTCTCCTTGAACAAGCCGAGGTAATGACTAGACTTTCGGCTACGTACGTGAGAGGTAGGCTCCACATTCGTCAGATTGGCCTCAATGGAGTTCTCAACCCTGGCACGTCGGGTCCGACTCGCACTCCGCTCAACTCTAGTCTCGCAATGCCGGTCTCGGATTTGTTCCGGATATTCAGGGTGATGGGATGGCGAGTCTCTCAAAGAGGCAGATATCAGACTGAGATTGGGAACGGGATCCTCTAAATGGGTGTGTTTAGTGCCAATACCATCCGGGAAAGCTTTTCCGGGAAGGTGCGAACTCTCCCGGACAGGAGCGTTCAGTTTCCTGTCCGGTTCCTTGTGAGGTGTGTCCCAAGCTACATCTGAAGCAACGGGTCGTAGTGACGAGGGATGGACAGGGAGGGATGGCGAAACGTAGGTAGAGGAGCGCAACGGGTGAGTTCTACGAATTTCGATTTCCATGGGGGAGCGATCGACGGAAGGGCGACGGAAGGGAATTTTCAAAGAGGAAATTGGCGAAGCGGGCGCATTATCGAGTCCCGGAGACAAGTCGGTCGTCAAGGCAGTATCAACATCTTGTACGGGGCCCAGTTGCGGTGTGTTACTGGTTTCGTTATCTGAGGGAAGATAGTGGGTTGCGAAGATGGAATCCCTTTCGGAAAGCTGGGGGCTGTGAGACCGATCAGGGCGGGAGAGCCTCTCCAGGGGAAGAGTCAATGCCCTTTTTAGGGTAAAGCCAGATGCAGGTTTAGACCATTGATGAGCAGTGGGGGATTCAGCGCGGGATGGAGAAGGAGCTTGCTGAACATCCTGATGCATGAGCTGCTGGTCGCGAGTGTTGTGGCGACGCTGCTTGCCGGAAGAGAGCTCAGGCCGTGCAGAGCAATCATGTTGGGCAGACGCAGCAGGTGTCACCAGGGTGTCAGGCAAGGTGTTCTCAGACGCAGATGGTGGCCTTGACATGGGGAGGACATTGGTTGGGGGGGGTGTGGTAGCTGCACGGAATCGAATGAGAAGCCGAGCAGGGAAAAAAAAGGGCGTTGTTGAAGGGAAGATTATGGTTGGTGTTTCAATTCAAAGGCGGAAAGCGAAGGCTTGGAGGAGGGAGATTATTCTCTGGCGTCACCGGGTTTTAGTTTTCTTACTAAGTTAGAACTAGAAGCTAGGCGGTAGGGGAAAATCATCGAGAATATCAAGGAACACCAAGCCACGTTCCGGGGAGAAATGATCTTACAGGCCAGCGAAATGCGACGGAGTCGTCGGACGGGACAACCTGAAGAATTAGAAGGTCGTTATCAATGCGGTATTATTGACTTCGTGTCTAGGTAGTTGTCCGGCTGGACAAACTATGGAATGAAGTGATTATTGTCGGTTTATTGGTATGTAGGTAGCAGTAAGGGCGAGGCGGAGGATGGATGATTTAATCAGAGAAGCATTATAGTAAAGACCTTAGGATGCCGGGATAAACAACGAAACGAAACTTTCAATTGGGTTTAGATACTTGAAAGCATTGGATGGAAAGGATGAAGACGGATCATTATCGTAGCATGGTATTAGGAGAAGGGAAAAATAAAATAAAAATAAAATAAAAATAAAAATAAAAATAAAAAATAAAATAACAAAGAGGGCAAATGGAAGTGAATATGGTGGGCCAGTCTTCTCTTTACTTCCGATCTCTTCTGTATATTGGTATCTACATCAGACACTGTAAAGAGTTCTAGACAGGTCTCACATTCAGAGCAGCACACAGTGAATCACTGATGGGTCTCTACTATCTGACTACGGAGTACTTGGTTCAGTAAGAACTAAGAGAGACAGGGCGCTAAGAGCCACGCTTTGTAGGATAGAGTTAAGGACAGGTTTAGGCGCTCTTAATGCAGGTCCAACATGCCAATAAGAACAAGAGTCTTTCTAGTCGTAGTTCAGAATCATGACTGAGATTGGGGGTTTCCCCAGGAAAAAGGAGCTGTGGCTTGTCCATTCTATTCCTCTTTGGGTAATCATCTCCAGCGTCTTTCTAGTTCCATTGGATCTCCACGCGGTTTTACTGGGTGCATAAACAATCTGAAAAGAGATGGGAATATTATGTGGTGAAAGCAGCGTGCAAATCTCATTCTCGATTTCCAAAGCCAATTCTCTGAGTAGACATCAGCCCTTAATTCAGGTATGTCGCTAGACAATTATCTCCCATATCCCCTATCTACTGGGTAGGTACCGATAGCGCTTGACTGATGACCCACGAGACTAAGGCACTGTTTATCTTACGTACTCCATACTATCTACCAGCTAGATTACATGCCTTACGAGGGTGAGATCGGCATTCTTGACTGTCAGATGTCGCTGATAATTGATCACTAAACTGGCGTTTGATAGACCCTCCTATCTAAAGATTTGAAATCCAGAAACGAGACAACCTTTCTGAATCCCTGGCCCATTTCATCCTCTCAAATCGAAGAAAAGTGTTTCGCTTCTAAAACCCAAGATGTATAAATCATGTTTATACCGTTTTAAGCATCAATAATCTATTCCTCTCTGTCCAGTTTTCACCGAGGAGCTGCGAATGCTGGAGACGTTCAGCCTCAGGAACGCCAACCATTAGATAGACAACGTGATCAAACTGCTGGCCACGAGGATCTCTCCTCCTCCCCGGAAACTCCACTCCTCATATCCCGTCGATCCGACTGGTATGTCGAGATGGAACAGTCGATGAGAGGATGATTGCATTACTTTCAGATATAAAATATCACAGCCTCACCGGCCACGAAAACAAAGTTTTATCGAAGTATCCTTGTTTCTTCCCTTGCGTCATATCGTTAGTTTGTCCCTTTTCAGACATCTGCATTTCTATTCTCTTTTCCTGAGCCTTCTGATGCTGGCTATTTTGACACAGTGTATCCTTGCTTGCAATCAAATTCATTATAGCATCGCGGCATTATATTTGATGTCGCTAAGGTCGTCCCCTGGGAACATTTACTCCTCCATCTGGTGAAGTACATTATTGGGCTGCTCCTCATGCCCAACCCCCCCTTCCATATTAGAGACTGGTAGAAGTCTTCCCATACATCTCAATTTCCCAAAAAGAGAACCATGCAGAAGGATTCATTTATCCTCGTAAGTGATCGCCTGTGACCTGTCACATTACTCACATATAACCCCGATCAGCCTCCAGCCGATCATACTCGATGTCAGTATTCCTTATCTGGAACTCTTCTGCCTGCAATTATGCATTCAGGCTCTTGAGACTTTGTTCAGAAGGTAACCACGACTTTGATACCAGCATACAACGTTCGATCAATCACTGCGATGCCACTGATGGCCGTAGTGCTTCCTGGCTGAAATTGCAATGCCTGAAACCGGAGTGTAGACGCTCAGGGCCGGCGCAATATATTCGACCTATGGCGTCTCGTCTGCCAAGAGCTGCCATGGTTCTCTCTCCGTCTGTTGCCCATACCTGGCCTTGGAGAGGACCTAAGCGACCAGTTTACTTTGAGCGATAAGCTCGCTGGTACCCCTCCCGTTTTGGTGCGGTTTGTATGCAAGGAAATTTCCCTGATATCAGCTCCCGGGAATCTTTGGATTACCCCTCTAACTTATAAGATGCTTCATGGATAATGCTCTTGCGACCCCGTCATGGTGTTTAAGGTATCTTGACGGTGAGGATATAGTACTAATATAACAGCCGCCAGGAAATATAGTACTTGCCTTTTAAATTGACCTAAGATAGATATTCTAGATTGAAAATACCACTGTCTTCGAATAGATAAAATTCTGTTATAAACACCGCACTTAAGTTATAGTTTTGGTGATAATTGATTGGTACTCTGTAGGATCGAACAGGAAAAAGAGGGAATTTGAGAAATACAAAGCCTAAGCCAGCGATGGTATTCAATCTGCTAAAAAGTAAAGGTAGTGTCAAGTTGCGTGCGTGTTGCAACATGAGGTTGAAGGAGTGAGCCAGTCGGCTTGCTTATATATATTTTCACATTTGTCCCGTGTCTCAAGGCTCTTCTACTATCAAGAATAAGAACATTGAGAAACTCACCGTGGTTTGCTTTCTCTCATTGGCTGTTTTGTTCTCATTCTGTCTGCAACCAGGCAGGAGAATCACACATTCACACTGCATAAAAATCCAACAAAAAGCGAGATCTCAAATACGAGACAATTTCCCCTCAAAACTGTCACAATATTGCGGCGCAGTGAGCTTACATCCAGATTGCTCCTAATCTTCCATCTTCATTGGTAGAACAGCATTTTTGGCACTATCCGATGTGATAACGACAGGGCAGTGATGTGATGAGAAGTTGTCCAACGGGATGTCCCGAACGGGCGCCTGGCCAACGATCGCTGTGACTGGTGAGAAGTCATCGCGACTGCTGCAGGCTAAGCAGTTGGTGCAACAAGCTCTCATAATCCCAAAGCACGAGATCCATTGAGTTCTGACCACTTGGAGACCAAGCAGCCATCCCGCAGCATGATCACAATACATCTGAGCGCTTTTGGTCTCCACTCAGTTGTGCCTGTTACTCCATGAAGCAGACACTTAATGGCTCTATGACCCCGATTTGATGGCGCCGGATCATACTATTGCATTTGCATCTGGTTTCAGAACTTGCGCTCGTATTCAGTTCTTTCTGGCCTCCTCTGTCAAGGAGCGAGGAGAGCCTGCACGGTTTTGATGCATGCGATGAACCTGACGGCAGCAGGCTGAACGAAGCGCACGCAAGCAACCTTATCCTATCAAGAGCGCTTCGGTTGTCGCCAAGCGTTTGCTTATGCTGAACTAAGCATTTCCAGTCCGTACGGGAGATTAAAGGCGTTCGTCGCTCGAAGCAAGTATACTACCACAATGGACCGGCAATTACGATTGGACACCTCCTTTGGTGAGGGAACTCAAAGATACTCTTTCATTGAGACGCCGTTGGAAATGAATCCTTCGCGACAAAGGATAGAGCGACAAGTACCACTGCCAGAATCAGAAACAAAACCCGACGCTTGCCCGGTTCAGCAGCACGTCGCGGCAACTGAAGACGTTCAACCATCGTTCAATGAGAAAGCTCAATTTCAGCATGAGTCTGCTGCGTCTGTCTACCCCGGTAGTCCGCCCATTGAGCAACACCCTGCGCACTATGCTCCCTATGCAGAGAATGCGCCACAACAAGCGCAGTTCGATACCGTTGCACCAGCATACTCGTACAGCGCTGGCCCCGATCCACTTCCAGTCAAGACGGACCCTGATGCGTCAGGTCAGTTCTCAGAGTCTCGAAAGATAACCGTTGCACCTGACGAGAACCCATTGCATTCTCCCCGCCTGCCACATTTTCCTCCACCGATCATGACCAGCGCGCCACATGCAACTACGCCAATGTCCTATCATCAACCGGGGCAGGTTGCACACCCCAACCAGGTCGTCAAGGGTGGAACATGGAGTCATGGTTTATGTGAATGTTCTAGCATTGGGACATGTTGTCTTGGACTCCTGTGTCCTTGTATACTATACGGGAGGACGCAGTATCGCCTTTCGATGAAAGCGAAAAAGGAGAACCCAACCAACATGCTAGGCCACGAGACATGCAACGGCTCGTGTACGGCAATGGCCTTGCTATGCGGATGTCAATGTGAGTTTCTCAATCATGCTGACAGCAACGGTTCGATACTGACTTTGTTATAGGGCTGCTGGCTACGGTGCAGCACACACGGACACGTAAAGCGTACGGAATCAGCGGCAACGTTGGGTCGGATTGTGTACGAGCGACATGCTGCACGTGCTGCACGCTCATACAAGACGAAAAGGAATTCAAATCTCGGGAAGAAGAGCGAGAGAGAGTTGCTTGGGCCACCGGGCAGGCACTGGTATCGCCATATGCAGCGCCCTTGCAGATGTCCTATGGCCAGCCGCCGAGATGATGTCGGCCCAGGTCGCCATAGATCGATAGATGCTTACCAGAATGGACAGTGTATCAATCCGTCAAGCAAATTCCTTCGAGGTCATGTCTGCCGTTGGATGAGAGAAACTTTCCTCTGGCAGGGCGACGAAACACGTTCATTTCCTTGCCACCTTCTTTTCCCGGGTCGTTCTACTGGATGGCTTGTGTTGGATTTATTTCCATTCCACTCATCTTCTGTTACTATCTTCACCCTTCAGCATTGAGCGAGGGGTATCCCTAGCTCCGGCGTTGGATCATGTTTACCGGCATCTGAAATCTTGCCGAATTATCAGGCAATGTATATACGCATCGACGTCAAGGAATATAATGAGATCCATATTTTCAAATCACATCTATGCTTGGCCACCTTAGAAGATCAGCGTTTCATCATAGATCCTGTAGGATTGCGTGAAATCCTTCTACCCGAATATCAAGCTACGCTTATGTATTTTGGCGAGTGGCCCACGGTTTCAGAACTTATCCCGCTTCCCAGTTCATGACAAAAGCTCAGAAAGTCATCCTGGCAGCTTCAGAGTCAAAAACACTTCGGTTAGCTGACACAAGGAGATGGCGTGTAGCTGAATGGTGGTGATTCAGGTGATTCGGAGTTCAAGCTCCAAGGTTGCACATATCTTTGCCATAATTACTCCGTACAGGCGTCCAATTATCTGTAGGACAGAAAGGACTCAACTGTGAGAATATGCAATGGACACAGAGTCACAGTCCATATTACGCATTACGCCGGGATAACTTGGACCAGCCAGTCAGGCTTGAACCGTCTTGTTCTCATTGTCCTTTAGCTTTCCTGACTCTGCTCGTTTAAAGATATGGCAGGAAGCCGGATAGATTCATGAAAGAGGATGCATCCCCTTTCTGTCAGCATGTTTGACATCACATCATAGAGCTAAAATCAGCGATCTACGCAGCGCGGGTAGTATACTCACATGCATGCACATGGCTGCTGTGAAACACTTCCCCTCAACCAAGCTCAGGACGAGGAGTTCTAGATTTATCGACAGGAGACAAGCAGTGGAATAAATATAGGAGCTACTGAGTTTGGGATGGGAATGGCCTTTAAAAGTAGCGATGGGGTGTTCGGAGTCGAATTTTACCTGACTGCGGCAGTCCAGCAACTCTTAGATGTGCAGAATCTGGAGGCCAAATTTGATCCGTAGCGATTAGCAACTAAATAACTACCACTCCACAAGACGATCACTTGTCGTCGGAGGAAATCTGCTCATCGCTGTAGAGTAAATGTTGGCTTACTGTGCAGTTGGTCAATGGCTATAAGAGATCTGGACCGCGGTGGCGGGACTGTTCATCAGATCGCACCAAGTCTTGGCCTCGTCTCTCCTTAAGGTAGCCTGGCGAATATGACCTATGCGCACCTCCTCCGCAACCCAATTCTCGAACAAGCCTTTTCCCCCATTCTTGTTTGACATTTTGTCTTGCCTGCCCCTGCTTCATCATCTTTGAATACCGATTCTCATAGCACGTGTCGGTTTCGATACTCCTTGCGCCTCCAGACTTGTCCGTTCCTACCATCGTATAGGGACCTGACTACTCGCGAATGACCACATTCATTAGAACAGTGCCATTATGGGGGTTTGACGCAATTTCCATCCGTTTGCATTAATGGTCATCGACAGCAGTCTTATCGCATGATATCCCGGGTTTTATGAATCCCTCGCAACCGACGACGACGTAAGAACGTCTTCAAGAGTCTGCCTGACCATGGGGGATGATGCTCGTATAACTCCCCGCCAAATATGGGCTAATCCAACGACGACCACCACCAAGTCTTATTCGCCAGGCTGCACTCCCTTTCTGCTTCCTAGCGATGGTATGTGATTATCATTAATCAATCGTGTTGTGCAGTTACTTGGTTTAGATGTCGCTGCGTCAACTGTAGCGGCCTTAGATCTCTCTCAACTCTAGCTGACTGTCGCGTCTGTTGCGCATGCTTCTAGGCTATGTCTATCTTAACAGATCCTTTGCAATCACCCTCACAGAAAATGCCGTTTTCGAGCCCGTATGTACGAGTCAACCAACCGATACCCGGCAGCCATCACCCCTCCTTGACACCCGCGATCCCTTCTACTCTTCCGTCACTCCGCAGTTATACGCTATCGGCTGCGCAACTGTCGTGAGCTATCTCCTCGTCATAATACTACTCATCACACCACGAACGTTCTATGTTGGAGGTCCCGGTGGCGGCGCCAATTTCTTGGGCCGCCATGGCATGATCAGCGGATCCTATAGCGGCAATTCCTCGGTGGTTGGCGTGGGTGGAAGACCGTGGCTACAGAAAGTAGCTGCGATACTGGTGGCGGTATCGTTGACTATCGCGTCCGCGGACTCGTTCAGGGTCGCTGAGCGGCAGTATAACTACGGTTATTCCGATGCCGAAGCGCTCACCGAGGAGGTTATCGATGGCACAGAGATCCGCGTGGTCAGAGTTATATCAAGCACGTTTCTATGGCTGGCTCAGGTGCAGACGCTGATACGGCTATTCCCGCGACATAAGGAGAAGATCATGATCAAATGGGCCGGGTTCGCGTTGATTGTCTTGGACACGATATTTAGCATTCTGGATAAGTTTCTTGTCAAGACCAATACCACGCGGCCCCGACTCTACGACGATGCGATTCCCGCGCTCAGCTATCTGTTTGAGCTCGCGCTCAACCTTCTATACGCCGCCTGGGTCATCTTCTATTCACTATCCAAACACCGATATGCCTTCTTTCACCCCAAGATGAGGAATATCTGCTTGGTCGCACTTTTATCTTTGTGTGCTGTTCTCATACCCGTCATTTTCTTCGTTCTGGACATCGCCAAAGAA
This sequence comes from Aspergillus lentulus, assembly GCF_010724455.1. Next base: position 396,928 of record NW_022983878.1, on the reverse strand, counting down.
GAGATTGCCGGTTGGGGTACCTACATACGATGGGTTGGGTCAGCTGCTGCGAGTGTTGTGGTCTGGGAGTGGGTGGAACGAATTGAAGCACTGGAACGGGACGAAAGGAAGGATGGCATTCTCGGGAGGGAGTTATTCGACGGAGATGAAATGCTGGAAGTCACACCATCGGAAGAGGTCGACTGGCCTCGCCAGACCTACGGTGGAGGCGACCGGGGCGGGGGAAGCGGTACGTCCTCGGGATGGGGAGGTGTCATGGGGTTGACACATCGCCCTCTGCGCACAAGGGTCGGTCTACCCCGTGGCAACCGCAAGCCGGACAAGCAACGCAAAACAGTTGGTTCCGATGTGCGACGTCATGGAGCTGGCCGCCCGACACCACCCCCGGCGGCTGCTACTCCAGTTAGTCGCGCGGATACCACAAGTGCAGCCAGCACCGTGTATAATGTCCATTATCACCCAGTGTCTAGCCCGACGCCTCCTGTCGTTATGCCTCATATGGAGGAGGAAGAGGAATACGAGACAGACCAGCTGAAAGAAATGGCCATGAGAACCGACGAAGGAGAAGCTGACGTCGCGCAGCCGCGTCTTTCAGCGCAGCAGACCCGCGAGGAGTCACCTCAGATCGTCAATATGGACGGCCGTTGGCGAACGATCCTTAACCCCTTCAAGAAGAGACATGCCTCTCTGCCCAGAGAAGTTGCCTCAGCACAGGCAGACGAGGATCCTTCGACTGCGCAGGAAGATTTGTATGGCGACGAAAGTGACAGGCAGCGTACTGCATGCAGTAAACAGGGAAATTTGTTCCCATTCAATTTCAGGATCATGCCCGGCTCTGATAGGCGAGACGCAGAGGCTTCCCTACCAGTGACCGTCATTCCTGCCAGACGCCGGGGCCAGAATACATGGTCTCCGCAATGGTTGAACGACGCAAACATACTGGAGCCGACGCCCAATCGTGTCGTTCGTTCCGACCGCTCCAATCTGCCCGTGAGGGTGATCCAGCCGCAGACTCGAACTGCCGCTCCGTGGAGTATGCCTGAGGGGGATTCGATTCTCGGCAATGGCAACTATGAACTGCGCTACGATCCGGAGACAGCAGCGCTTATCGTGCCTGATGACCATCATGCACAGCAACAAGCTGCTGCAGCGAACACGGCCCACCATGGAGACGGTCAGCCTGTTGGTGAGGCAACCGGTGGACCTGCGGGACATGATGCTCCTGATGCTCTGCACGAGTATCAAAATAGCGCTCCACCTGACCAGCCTCCATCGTCGGCGACGTCACCACAGGATCAGCAACGGTCTCCGACTCATCAGAGCCCTGGGGTTGATCCCAGTCGAGACCACACATGATCCGAGCGATAGCTGTTGGCGTCATGCGCGATCTTTGATTGTTGTCTTTCTTATTGGCCGGGTGCTGTCTACATTCTATTACCCTGTCGACTGTTGATTTAGCGAGGAGTCGGGGATCATTCACCATGTGGTAATCGGTTTTCATTTCTTTTTCGATGATATGTTGTCACTTCTTACTTACGAGCTGGAACGATGTGCACAGCGTCTCGTCGCCTATGAATTGCACATTACTTGAATATTTGGGAAAGGTAGAGCAACTGGCGGGTTTACTGAAAGTCTAGCTGTGTAAAAGATACCCTTGAGATCTTTCTGTCATATAACAATAACAAAGTCCATAATCTTTTGAATGTTTCGATCTGCTTGACATTCTCATTGCTTTGTAGACCACCGTGGGAATTGAATAGGACCGTAACATTGTAGCCTAATCAAGCTTCACAAGACGTCTCTCGGAAACTCTTAGATCCGCGCACATCGAAAAAGTTGCTTCCCGCACCGCCTCAACTGAATTGTCATCATCCACCTGCAGCGATCTTCGGCCAGACCTCGATGCATCGCTCTCTTGTCCTGGACCGTACCTTGTGTCAGTCAATGCTGCGACTCCATCGTCGGGCGTCGCATCATGGCGGCCGTCAATCGGAATATGTTTGATGCCAGCATCACGACGGAGCGGCCGCATGGTGCGTCACTGTTAGTTCTACCGCTGAATCTGCTCGCTCTCATTATAGCTCAGGTTTGTGTCCCAGAACGCGTTGATTTGAATAGGAAGTGATGAAAACTGACGCAGTCTGACACATACAGCTTGACAATACCGGTGACATTGCTCGTCTGTGCCGAACATGTCGAGTCCTCAATTACATGGCCCTCCCACAGCTCTACAAACACATCACCTTGACCTCCTACGACAAAATCCGATACCGCGGGGATGAGCCGGAAGGAATCGGCAGCGCCAGCCCCTTCTCGATGGGCCTCAATGCTGTCATTACGAGACCGTACGCTTCGCTAGTGCGGTCGCTGACGCTGCGGGGCGACTGGCGGGAGGATGAGCTGGAGGAACACGCGCGGGTCGGCCGGGTGCCGGACTCATCGATGATGTTGAACATCGCGGTGCGGGCGGCCGTCGATCGGATGACGGAGCTGGAGAGTTTCAGCTGGGAGCTCAGCACGAAGATGCTCGAGACGGTGTACCTGGGGCTGGCGCAGCGGCCGAAGCTCACCTCGCTCAGTATACGATTTCCCTCGAGTCGGCATCCGCGACCCACGATCGTTATCCCACCGATGCCTCATCTGCGCTCGTTGAAGATCACGCATATCGATCCGCTGTGCTATCCCGATGATATCTCGACGTTGTTGTGGAAGTGTAAGAAACTGCGGGAGCTCAAGATGCACTGGTCGCCGCGGATGCGCATCGAGCAGGAGCCCAGCGTCATGCTGCATGATTACTTCCGCAAATGTATTGCTGCGAGGCAGCCCTTGAAGGTCAAGAAGCTGGCACTTCAGAATCTATATGCCCGTCACAGCGAGGAGTTCAAGATTGCCCTTGACCCGAGTGCGCTCGAAGATATGACGTTTCTCAGTGAATGTGGATCGGAGAGTGCCAAATCGTTGAATACCTTTTATGACAGCAGCTGGCCGACTGGGCCTCCCGGTCAGGTGAATTTCAAATCGTTCAGACAGGATTCCACCTCGAGGAGACATGCTGAGTTTTTGTCTTATTTTACTGGCCTGGAGAAGTTGTATTTCGTCAATGCATCGCGAGATTCATCGGACAATGTCAACTCGCCCCGGCGACTGCTCCCGTCTTCGGCACTCACCCCGCCGTCTCTGGATCATACCACCAATAGTTCAACTGTGAGCGCCTCCACCGAGGAAACTCCTGCCGCTTCACCGGGGTCGAATACCGGTGTGCAGGCTAGCATTCGTGATATCTACCTGAATAACATCATCATGAACCACTGCGCAACCCTACGCCATCTTCTGCTCCCCTCTCGCTGGCCACTCTCAGCGTCCACAATAGCTCGTCTTGTTCATGCTAGTCCGCAACTGGAGCAACTGGCTTTGGCAGCAGATCTTTCCAGTATGGATACTTTGGGACTTGTACTCCCGTTTCTGCGCAATCTAGTCGCTGTTCGCCTGCTGGTTCCGACTGGGCCGGGATCGTCTTCGGCAGCATGCGAACGATCACGACAAGTGAAGACTGATCCAGGGCACTCGTCCAAGTCTTCGTCCACACCACATCCTTTTTCATCGGCACGGACTCTCGCTGATATAGTTGAGTTGGACGATCAGATCCTTATTGAGAAACTCAGCGAGTCACTAGCGGATCAGAATCTATTCCGCCAGCTGAAGATCATCGGCATGGGCCACAAAGCCTGGCAATTAGGCGATTACTACACGCTGCCTGCAGACAGTGCAGCTCCCAACCCGGAGCCGCAACCCACGACGCCCACAGTTACCTCCTCCTCGACCAGTTCAGTTGTCAACGGCCAACAGGACCGGAGCCTCATGGCCGGTGATCGACCCTTCTCGCATCCCCAGGATTCTCTCACGTCGACACCTAACAGTACACCCCTCTCAGCCGAGCCTCCTCAAACCAGTCAACCATCGTCTCTCCTCGGAAAACGTCCGCGGCAAGATAGCTCGCCGCCTGCACGGCCGCCTACGAATTGGGAAGCCAAGCTGGATGAACTGTGCCTCCCGACACAGATCAGCAAGGATGGCCGGATCTGGAGAAGACGGGTCCGACGCGTGGGGTGGGAAGTGTTGCAACACTGGGAGATATGGGCTCTGGATTCCCAGGATATTTGATTTGCGTCATACCCGGACGGCGTATCGGTCATGCTGTGCCTTGTGTTGTCATTCTTCATTCTAATCAATCCCTGGAGACGTACAGGAAGGATTATCTGCAGGTGATTGATTCTCTCCACTCTTCTCTCTAGCGGGACATGTCTATATCTCGTACATAGAATATGTACCTAGATGCATATAATTTATCAGTAGTGGATAAGCGTTGATTCGATCTGATCCAGCTGATCCTTGCGCCCTATCCAGCCCCATCATAGTACTAAAGCCGACATACCATAATGGAACGAAGTACCAATAGGCTAAAGCAACAACCATCCATCTAACATTGCTAGTGCCATGGCCAATCCACTTGATATATAGCCTAATCCCAACCCTGCCGGATTGCATCACAGAATATACCGAAACCCCGTAATCCCACTCGCAATCCCACCCTGCAAGCCCTGCACCGCCTCCCTCTCCTCCCTCTCTAGCCTCTTATTCTCCCTCACCAGCACAAACCTCAACCAAGTCCCCAACACCGCCGCCCCGGCCTGCAACCCAATACAAATCCCCAACGCAAGCTGATAATGCGGCCAGTCCTTGTCCCGATAGGTAAACGGCGTCCAGATCCCCGTTGTATTGCCCACGCCGTTCATGAAAGCATAGGCGACGGCGCGTTTCGCAGGGGGGCGGGGCATGGAGCTCGCGGCCCAGCTGAGTGTAGTCCCGTTCATGCAGACGCAGAACATCATTAGGAATGTGGCGAAGTATTTTGCTGCTAGCGAGTCGGTGGTCATGAAGAGGAGGAGGCCGGCGATGGCGATGGGGATGGGGTAGACGAAGAACCAGAAGCGGGATTGGAGGCGGTCGCTGAGGAGGCTGTGGAAGTAGCTGTAGAGGGTCATGAACATGAAGGGCGGGGCGGCGAGGAGGAGCGAGATGGTGTGGTTGTAGCCGAGGGAGGAGGTGAGGGTTGGGAAGAAGTTGGTGAAGCCGAAGGAGCCGACCATGCAGATATAGATGCCTGCGAAGAGGTAGAGTTTGGGGTCTGCGAAGGCGAGTTTGAGGCCGGTGAGTTGCGAGGAGGCATTGCCTTCGTCTAGGTCGGATTCGGCGGCTTGGAGGGCCATTCGTCGGATGGCTGGTAGGTTGGTCAGTGATTGTGTACGTAGAAAGAGATGAAGGAGACGTACCGACGTGTTTCATCTCGGGGGATAAGGCACGCCAGTTCTCTGGGAAGTCTGGCAGCAGGTACCAAGCTATGAAGCCGAGGAAGACGGAGACTCGTCAGGGTTAGTGTGTTGCTTCAGTCAATAGAGCAAGTGTGGCTTACTGGCTCCCTCGATGATATACAGCCATCGCCATGCAGATAATCCCCGGTTACCGTCGAGGCCGTTCAGTATGCCGGCGGCGATCAGGCTCCCAAAAGCATTGGCAATATGCGAGGCCGAAAAGAATATGGTCATCCGCACGCCCAGTTCTCTCTGCGTGTACCATTTCTGTGTAGGTCAGAGACAGGCCCGTAGCTTCTTGAGGATCTTCACCCACCGAGAGATAGAACATGATACCCGGAAACAAGGGCGCCTCTATCGCATGTATGGAATCAGTCCAGGCCCCCATCGCCCAGAAGAGAAAGCCTAGGCTTACCAACTACACCCAGGATAAATCTGCAAGCAGCAAGGGATCCATAGCCCTTCACCTGCGAGGTCAAGAGCGTCACCAGTCCCCAGGCGACACCAAAGAGGCCGATATAAGCCGAGGGACGGCCGAGATAATTCAGAAGAAGGTTCGAGGGGATCGGCCCAAGGACATATCCCACGAAGAACACCGAGAGCCCGACCTGGTATTCTGAGCCAGAGAGATGGAGATCACGCTCTAAACCCTGAAGACGGGCAGCGGTATAGTTTGACCTAGCTAGGGTTAGCATGAACCGTCCATAGTCTTGCGGGTGCAGTATACCGGTCAATGAAGTTGAGAAGATATATCAAGACAATAACAGGCATGATCCGTATATCCAGCTTGCGACGTAGTCTGGGCTCGATCTCGCGCTCATCCTCGGAGAGTGAGTCGACGACCGGTGTCGAGTCATCCGTGGACGAACCGTCGTCGTATTGAAGCACTTTTTCCACCATTTTTTCGGATCAGATTTGTACAATGTGCCAGATGAAATAGCCATCTTGACACTTGAACCGTCAGCCTTTATATAGATGTTCATGCGAATTGCGGCTGACTGTCCAAGGCGATATGTGTTACCTCACTCTTCTCCCTTGCATTGACCCTCCATCAAGGCCAAATATGTGAGGCGTATTATCTGCTGGCTCGAAATTATCCCCAGCATAAGCGGTGAGCTCGTCTGGAATGACTCTGATAACACAGCATGATGGAGAGAAGATTTTGAACGCAAGAGCTGTTGGAAGAGAAGGAAGCAGATCTTCTCGCTTCAATCTCAGTAGACAGCGTAGATGCAAGAGGCCGATGGTCTCCTACCTCAACCATGTTACCATCCAGAATTATTCAGATATAATTCTTTAGGTGATCAAGCTCAGAGATTTCGGTTCACAAGGAATGGGACGTCCTGCAGTTGATAAAGACAGTTCTCTCACGTGCACCCTGCACATCTCAACGTACTCTAGCTAAGATATATATTCGATATATATGTGGATTTTGAAAAAGCCGCATAAGTTACTATCTTACTAATGCAAAGCAGAAAGAGTCTGTGGTCATAATCATATTGCCGTTCTAAACTAAAGTCATATACAAGAACGAAACTGGAGATAATTCTCGACGGACACAGGCCCTGTAGATATAGCCGGGCTGGCCTCAAAGACCAAGAACCGCGTGCATATTCATCTATGCCTGAGGGGCAAAGCCGAGTCTGGGGCCTTGGGAGTCGAAGACGACGTACTGGCTCTTGAGGAAGATATCTCCGAAGATGGAGAAGCCCAAGCCGGAGTTGCTCTGGATACCACCGAAGCAGGTAGAGCTGCCGTCAGTGACGGGGGCGAAGTTGATGTATTCACCGGGAACGACGGCGTTGTAGCCTCCGATGACGGTAGTGAAGGAAGGAAGCTTTGTGGAGCAGGGGAAGACATAACCACCGTATTCGTTGCTGTTCTTGGCTCCAGAAACCTGCCGGTAGTAGGCGGCAACGACGCTGTCATCAAGCAGGAGGAGGGTGGTTCCGGTGTCTAAAATGGATCAGCCTGGTACTTTTCAAACGAAACAGTGAAAAACATACCAGCAATGCCGCTGATCTGGTTGTGGTTGGGGGCACCGTCGCCAACACCGTAGCCATCAGCAGTGAACATCCAGAAACCCTGGGAGTTGTCGACGTCGGTATAAGTGAGCTGTCCCTGGAACTTGGAGTTGTCGATGTATCCAAAGTCGTAGGTTCCTGGAGCGTGGTACTTCAGGGTCACAGCAAAGAGAGGAGAGTCCAACTGGGACTTGACAGTGTCAAAGAAAGTAGTCTGAGGGCGAGGACTGACTGCATCAATTCAAGTCAGCGGGTTGAGGTCAAAGTTAGAAATCTTGACAGCAACTCACCGGTGTTGATGGAGCTGAATGCCAGACCCAGCAGACCATCATTGTCCTTGTCCTGCACGAATTGAGAGCTGATTTGGCTGGCAGCCTCCACAGCCTGGCTCTTAGCAGTGACACCCCCTACGGTGACGGTATCCTTGTAGACGTCACCGCTGGCACCGCTACCATCACCATATTGGATCTTCCAGGTGTAGCCATTCAGCTTCTGGGCACTGGTGGATGGCTTGTAGATAGCGTGGCCGCTAGACTCGGAAGCCGAAAGCTCGGAGGAAAAGACCCAGCTATCACAGTTAGTCAATTCAATTCAAGAAAGACGGACAAGATGCGCTTACAGATCTGCAGAGCCAGTGTCAAAGTCCAAGTTCAGGGTTGTTCCACCGACTTTGACGGGAGTCAGGTATTCCGAGTCATATTGCTCGGGGGTAGTAACAGCGCTGCCGGAGCTTGCAGCCGCCTTGACACTGTCGGGGACAGTGCCGCCGTACTTGGTCAAAGCATTGGCATAGACGGCTGGAAGATTGACGGTCTTCTTGTCGGTCACTGGCCTGGCCACTTGGTTGATGGTGAAGCCCTTGCGCGGCTGAACCACAGGGACAGCAGACGCAATGGTCGAGAGACCGACAACGACAGCTGTGACTTTGCTAAAGACGACCATCTTGATGAAGCAACGGACTACTGGACCGTGGGAAGTATCAAGGAAAGAAAGGAAACAGACGATCTCAAACTCTTGCTGAATGAGAATGAGGATGAGATTCCGTCAACAGCTGGTGAACATGCCTCCTTTATATGCTTTTTTTTTCTCTTCCATGGGCCTAGGATAGATAGCAGCTACTGACGGAGTCACTCCGGGGTCAGGAGGACCAAGTTTCACCTAAGCCTTCACGCCATATCTCTTATCCAGGAAGTCCGCGATGAAGATCTACAAGATCCAGGGACATGAATCCCGTCATCCAGGGCTGGAAGACGAATTGTCACACCCACCCGGCTAGGCCAAGGGAAAGATGGAACGGCACCCTGGCCGCGATTGTCGGTTCTAGATAGCGTAGCGGGGCGAACGAAGCAAATCAGCTGGAGTATCCATCCAGGAGGTTAGCGCGGCCACCTTGAATGCTACGGCAGAGGTGCATGTTGCTTGTTTAGGACAAGAGAGCACAAGAGAGGACAAGATTTCTCTTGTCCTTCTGGCTTCTCTTGTCCTGCTGCACGGCTGGATTGGACGGACAACGCCGGCAGCTCAGGCATTAAGCTATCTGGAAAAGTGAGAGAAACGATCTCATTCGTTATGAGCTGAAGATCGTCATTGATGGTGTTAGTGTCTTCAGTGGAGAGTGGAGAGTGGGGAGCACAGGACTCACGGTACTGACTCAATCTTAGGAGCCGAGTGTACGGAGTACATTGTAGATTAACTGCATAAACCAACGGAGAAATTTAACCAGGGTCATCTGGGCTTGACCGGAGTCCGATGCAGCCCCTGAGGAGATGGAAGCATGAGAGAAGTCAGAGGATGATGAGAGACCAGGGTCTCAGCAGGACGATTGCAACGTTTATTGGATGGATTCACGACTTCACATGGATGGTGATACATTTCGAGATTCACAGGAATTGAGAAGCCTACGCCGTAGAACATGCTGGTCGAAGATGAACGATCTAGACTAAGGTAAAAGCGATAAGCCCTGCCTTACTGCCTTGGCCGCGGAAGATATCCCATGATCATCCCTTATCTCTTTGATGCTTCGATCGTTGTATATCATCCTTCTATGAGTATGTCGATCCCTCACCAGATATTACTATGTTAACTCACATGTCAATGTTACAAAACTACTGCAGACCTGTGAGTCCTTCAACAACTCTGTTCTCTCAACCCCTAACGCCAAGGGACACCCCAATCCACCTGCGGAGACTAGCCCGGGCGCGATGTCACTTTGAGACTTTCACCATCCACTCACACCCTAGCTCTTATTATTTTTCTTATTCAGTTTTCAGTTAGACCCTCCGAGGTCCCCGTCCACAACCCGAGCAATTCAGCCATTCAGAAGCTTCGATGCGGTCCTCCCTGACCAAGTCCCAAATTGAAAGGGTCGGAGTCCGAGCGAATACCGGTGCTTGAATGTTGGGAGATTCATCAGGTGCAGCCTGTGGTTGTTGATCTTCAAAGATAAGCGAAGAGAAAGGGACTCTGGAGCATAGGATGACTAAAATGAATCGTTTATCGGGGCAGATCATTATTGACTGCCCTGCAGGGCCAAATCGTAAGGATATTTTCATCTGGAGATGGATATACCTCAGATCTCGTAGTAATATCATGCTTACCTTCCCTACAAGCTGCAGCATCTACATCAGTGGTCTGAACCAGCACTTAACCGTAAGACAAAACAAATAACCGCATATAATCGTTACAAGGCCAATTATCCCTACAAATTTCCGCAGTTCTGGCCAGGATGGCGGAGTCCATTTCCTTCGTGATCGGCATCTGGAGCTCTTCGGGTACTTCGGATGGAGCATGGAGTCTACTTCTACTGCACAAGGGAGAAGCCGCCTCCTGCGGCACGCATATGCGAGGTGAGATCACTGCCTTCAGACAATATCAATTACATCGAGTAGATAAGTAATAATAATAACTCTCCGTTAGGCTAATTGTAGACAGAAAACCGAGGAATCAGCATCACACTGCATAAACGACTGTGCGACACTGAAACATCCAGAGTGCATACCAGAGAACCGCGCATGTGTCGTTCTACGGTTCTAGAAACGTTATTATTTAAGCTCGTATCCAAGGGTCTGGGGTGTTGACATTTGAAACTCCCGCATAGAAACATACATGACACATGAAGATGTCTTGAAACCGCCAAGCTGTCAAATAACCCTTTCTCATACACTATACAAGGCTTTGTTGAGAGCCGTACTGAGAAGCAACTTCAGAAATGGAATGCAACAATGCAACCCCGTGAAGGTCACCTTCTAGTTACCAAGGAACAATCCTAAGACAAGCATATATAGGATCGAGCCACGGAACGCTAAGCATGGTCGCAGTGCTTGGCGCCTGGCAGGCTAAAGTGTAGAACTCCTTGGCCGAGGTGAAGTATGTAGCTCAAGTGAACTTTTAGGAACAGCGCCACCGTTAGATTAAGCATGATAAGCATTCGTCATCATTGTCTGGAATGGGATCAGCTAAGACTGCAGGAACTGGGACGGAAGCCCGTCGCGCCCCGCTGAATCGAGGCCGTCGCCCGTGCCGTCATATTGCTCGTTGAGCAGGACTTCAAGCATGTCAAACTCGCCTACCATTGGCCCTGTTCCTCCGAGGCCGTGATCAACAACGGCCGTCGAACTGTTGAAGAAATGATCGAGCGGAAGCGCGAACCAGTCCGGAAGTCCGCCGGAGGTGCCGGAATTATCATTCATTGATTGCGAAGGAACGTTCGATCCTTCCATCCCTCCGGCGGGAGGCGATGTGTGCGGTTCGTAGTAATTATGGTACACCGACGGTGGTGGAGGCATGAATGAGACATTAATATTTGAAGAATTGATCGGCTGCGCTGGGATGGCCGCCAGGGGATCATGCACTGATCCCATTGTGGTACTCGTCGGATTATTGCCATCAACGTAGCCAATATTCTGTGCTGCGCTGTGGCTCGGTGTCCATGCATGGTTCGATCCATCCCGACGGCCTTGGGCACCATCGCGAGGACGCGGTGACTGGTGCCTGGAGACTGGTGCAGAGGTACGATCTTGACCGTCACCATCACCACCTCGGTCCAACGGTGCAAATCGCAAAAATCTTGTGCGAATGCTGGTCGTAAGCATTTCCACCAGCCGAGCAATGGCGTGACTCAGGTGGACATCGTCGACGACACATGTCCTCAACGCTTCCACCGTTCGATCCTGAAGGTCTAGCGATACACGTACATCATCCTCTTTCGCTCCAAGAGTGAATGTCTGCGACCGTCAGTCAGGTTTGCCATACACACAGAAAATGACGGAGACCTACCTTGAGGATGAAGATCATGCCAGACAGAATCCGGAAGCATGTCCGCACAGGAGCGTGCTTGAGGTGATCGCCAGGAACCAGGTCATCCAGTACAGTTTGCAAAATCCGACGTGACGCGTCAACAACTTCCTGTATGTATTGCTCGTTGACACGGTACAGCTCCATGAGCATATGAAACCAATTGTTCGACGAGGGTCCAGAGCCCGGTCTTCCGCTCTGAGCCTGGGCAGCCTCGTTGGACATTGTGGTCCAGCGGTCCACGACTGCTTGTAGAGCTAACGAATTGACATAAACGCCTGTAGAAGGTTAGGATATTGCATTCTATAATTCAAAATAGGTGGCCGCCTACGGGTATATTCGTATTCAATCATCAAGATGTGCCGCATGGCAGGTGCGACTAAACAGTCAGCATTATATCAAGAGCAGTGTAGTACACAGTACTTACGGTCAATCGTGTCGATGTTATTCCGCCATTCTCGTAGAAAAGGCTGAAATCGGTCAATCTGGTCACGATATCGTCCACTCCTAATCAGTTCCGATGTCTGTTCATTAGATGCGAACAACAACTGATTGCTCTGATACATGATCTTGGTGATTCCAATCCAGCAGTCATGCATCCGATCAATAGTTGTATCATCACCTTTTGAAGTCGACGCAGGAGTTGGTTGGATGTCATTAGTCCATTGTGGCAGTGGAAGCATAGAAGGGATTCCCAGACGGCCGCTGCTTTGCGTGATGTAAACGAGAATCAGACGCCGCAGTCGACGTTTTCGTGTCTGCTCGGCAGGAGAGTCGTTCGCAGTCTTCGCTTCGCTCTTCTGATCAAAGACTCCCAGCTCAAAAGCCAGCGCTTGTGCGGTGCTCAACAGCATCCAGGACATCCGATCAGACCGCCAAGCGGGCTCCAACCACTTCTGGAAGGCGAGTCTCCCCTCGCCTGAGATTTGAGAAGCCCGATGGTTCGTTGGCTCACCATCATGGTCGACATCCTTCTCAAGGCGAGTTTGAGCGTGCGCGTCCAAGTCCAAGAGTGTATTTTCATCATCACCAGGGGGGAAGTGCAGATTTCTGGGGTGCCAGTCCGTGAGGATCAAGAGCGCCTCGATACTGCCCAGGGATCTCAAGTTTCCTTTGAGACTCACTTTGGCTGCGCTTGGGGCCAGGTCAAATGACCGAGGCTTGCTGATTCCAATGCCGTTTCCGCCGAACTTCTCTTGGCCCCAGAAAAGACGCTCAATCATTCCCCGAAGATAAGACCAGAGTCGATCATGAATGTAGAATGACCGGGTATATGCCCCATCACCCTTGGGTTTCATATGGCGTGATGCGGTCGTAAGAATAGTGACAGCCAGTACAGGCTCGTCAGTGAGAAGGGTGCGATGAGTCGAAGGATGTGAAAAGTCAGGAATGACGATAGGGCTCAATGGAGCAAGATGTTCATAGTAACTGTAATCTGTCAGAATAAAAACATCCAAGGGACAAGACAAGAAAGTTGAGCACTTACTATGCCACGTACGCCATGGATTCCTCAACGGTGAGCCAACCTGCCCGAACAAACCGCAGACGTGACCAGGCTCTGACGGCATCGACGAACCCTGGATCCTGCAAGTTATCTATAGGTTCATTGTGATCGCGAGCATCCGAATTCGTGTGATCCACGGAACCCGATCCTCCCGTATTATAGAAGTTACCCACGGGCACGGTACCGGACCGAGGTGCTCGCGGAAAGGAACTGCCTCCGCTTCTAGGAGTCCCGGCCTGTGTCATAGGAGACATTGGAGAATTGAAGGACGAAACCGATCGCCGCGCGGCGTATCGATTCTCGAGGCTCTGCCGATTGAGATCCTCCGTCCGTCCTGCCGCTTCGGACAGTAAGTGCAGAGCATCGTGACTGTTACTGATCGCGGGCGACAACAGCTCAACAGCCGTGCGATTCATCATGGGCTGGCTTCCCTCAAGACCGAAACTCATTCCAGGGCGCTCCCCCAGCGGCCACATGGGAGGGCGCGCGGGTCTCGCATCCTGAAATTGCGAAGTAGAGGATGCAGGTTGATTAGTGCCGTATCGTTGACCGGCATCGGCGTGTGGTATTTGATTAGGTGCTGGGGGAGGTCCCTCGGACCACTTCTGTCGCGAATGCAGGCTGTCACCATCAAGCGATGTCGGCTCCGGTCGTGCGTTGTAAGACCCGTCCGGCGAAGACCCATTAGGAGCCGCGTCTCCGACCATCATCCGCTTGTCACGGAGGAGGACCCCATCGACGCTGTCTTCAATCTCGGAGGGCTTCCGCTTGCGCCTGGTCGCGGAGAACTCGCATCGTTTGCTTTCGCGACGACATCGTACACACGGAGGGGGACGCGGGTTATCGACACCTGCAACGATGGGATTAGCTTTTGCTCTTTCTTTCAACTGCGCGCTTCCTAGTCGCCGTGCAGATTGTATGGCCAAGATATAGGACGGTACTCACTGCCAAGGTCACATTTGACCTTGCGCTTGCGGCAAGGGTCGCAGGCTTGATAACCACGACGATGCTGAGTTTGAGGCGACGGCGACTTTTGCCCTTGGCCGTTCTGCGCATAAATTCCGTTCTCGTGCTGTGTATTGCTGGCAGCCATCATGATCGTGTATAGCCGCCTTCTGCCGGCACAATAGAGGGAAGTGGATTATGGTGGATTTGGGGTATGCCGATGCAAAGCGAAGGGGCCGCCAGAAAGCGGTGGGGTTTGCGGCCGTTTATCAGTTATCACACTTCTCCGGTGACTTTTCAAGGACTCGAGGGATCCACGTTCCGCCTGCAGGTCCTTTTTCCTCGAGGTAAAGCACGTGTAGGCAATGCAATTGTCCTACTATCGACGAAAAAACGGATGGAAAGTTTTGCGATGATGAAATGGAAGACAAAAGGGCGGATTATGAGATGATGGAGAATGCTATTAACCTCGCTAAGCCAGAATTCGCTGGGTCCGAAAAAAATGCGGGGTAAACCAGGCGCAGAGGGATAAAAGGGAAAGCAGATAAATTATTTCCTTGGATTCTAGGCAGAGAAGCGTTCTAATGGAGCCTTCCGTGCCCTCTCGTTCGTTCCAAGTTCCTCGTATCCTGTGGTTCACCAGTCGTGAGAGGCTTAGAGGGATATCTGTTATCAATAATAATGCTAGGGTATCAGACTCCGGACTAATCAGGGCGAATCGCCCAGATTCCCTGTTCTTCCTAATTAAAGTACAGATAACAGCGAAGATGGCGTCCGCTCATTGGAACAAAATCTCCTTGGTAGCCCAGAAATGGCCAGGCACGACAATCCAACAGTAATACGCCAAGGATATGACCTGTTAATGGGTTTCTAGAAACTGTGGAAGAAGGTAGAAGGTTGCATCATGGCGTCTACCAAGTAACGAATCAAGTGGGCAATGGGGACCATCGCACGAATGGGAAAAGAGACAGATAAGAGACGGGTACATGGATAGATAAACGGTCAACAATCGACAAGACAAGACAAATGTCGTACTCATCAAGAGTACCTAATGAGGCATTATTTAGGGAACAGACGGAATGATCTTCTAAGCCACTTGATAGGAGGTTGCGGTGCTAGTCAAGGCTGGGCTTGTTTGTTTGGCCTTGTCTGACGCGAGATCTCCATTTAATTTCGAGCTCGGTCTCACGTCTTTGCGAGGGAAGATCGACTCGGTATAGCCAACGCTGTCTTCGCTTCCCCGTCGCGACAAGCTGGGAGTCAGCCGTCCTTGGAGAAGACCACGGATCCCACCAGACTTGCGTGCTGGGATCTCCGAGGTACCAGCGGTGAGAACGTACAAAAGATATTTCAGGTTGGGGAGAGTATGTCGAATATCGAGTGCTCGCAGGCTTAACTTATTCAACAGGAACTCAATGTCTTTGTTCAGCAGGAAGACTCCATATTCAAACCGGTACTGGACATTGACCGGGTACAAAGGGTAGGTCCGTTGAGCTAATGAGGCGGACACTGGATCTTGGATCAACGAGTTCGACAGATACGGATTAACCGGGTAGGGGATCGGCACCGATAGATAGAACGAAAGCAAGTAAACCAGGTGCGCGGTATACCCAAGCGCAGCCGCGACGGCGTCCCGATCGATGTCGCCGAAATTCGAGTTGGGAAGGGCAAGCCCGGCGATAGTGAACGCCAGCGGCTTGTCGGGAATCGGCTCGATGGGGTAAATCGCAAGCAAGTCTTCGGCAATGCGCCGAATTTGACCTTTGGTCTCTTCAGTATTCTGTTTCAGTACCTTAGAGCAGGAGGCCAATTTCTGCTGAGCGTCTGGAAGATGACTGCGAGCCTTTCCCTGACTATACCGTCCGCGCTCCATGGCTTCTCTTCGAGCTTTGATACTGGCAATAAGTTCCTCTTTGCGCTTGCACGTTGCGCGGAGCTGTTTTTTCCCCGCCGCAACGGCATGCTTGGTCAGAGCAAGCTTATCTTGGGCGCGGGAGACGTCGCTTGTGAGAGTCATGGCATGATGGTTCTTTTCTAGAATCGCACTAATCTGCGACTCCAGTTTCTCTCTCGTGGCGAGCGCGTCTTGAATGCATTCGTCCAAATTCGCCAAGCGCATCAGGGCGTCGTAGGAAGACGTTGGCAAAACGACCCCGTCTGAAAACTTTGACGCGCCCGAAGGTATCAAGGTGTTGGAGGATGGAATACCAGTTAGGTTAGTATACACACCGTCTGTCAGATGGAAAAGAATGGAGTTCGACGGCAAGGGTTGGTGGAAGCTATCCAACGATTTGCCGAGAAACTGTAGCGACTGCAGGCACAATTGCAGTTCGACCAGCAACACATACTCCTCCGTGGCCATTGCTTTCGCCCAGAGCTTGAGTGTAAGGCAATCCGCGCGGGAGACTTTCGGTCCGCAAACGTTCAAATCAAAGGCCTTGAAGCTTGGGTTGGTAGCATTCTCAACAACTTCGCTCACATAGACAGGCGTATCGATGCCGTCGCAATGAATTGAGAACCATGTATCTGCCATCCTGGTTTTCGTAATATCCTCCAGCTTGATCTGTCTCATCTGTGGATTGGGGTCATTCCACGGGAGCATGCTTCTCCTCCGTAGTCGCAATGCAGGTTGCTGCTCGGCATCGTCACGGTTGTCCGATGCCGCGGGCGCGCTCTTGAGGTCGACAAAAGATCGTGACTGTGGCAAGGGCCGGCTTGCGCTTTGAGCTAAGAGTTTGGAAGGGGATTGTAGAGAATTTGGGATCTCCTCATCGTCAATAGTCTTCCCACGAGGCCTGCTCAGGGGGGGAGTGATGACGAGGTTGCGGATCGAAATGCCTTGTAAATGTCGGAGCTTGCGGTTCTAAAGTCAATGCATCAGCAGCGGTACAGAAACCCTTCGTAACATAATGTTTCAGATACCGAAGGAAACAACCACGGCCTTTCGCGGCGAGTGCCAGCCTCGTCCTTGTCCAGCCCATTCGAAGTGTTCGCTGTCCGCGACATTGCGGGCGGTCGAGGACTCAGCTATAGCGGCGCAAGGGTTGTATTCGTCCGATCATTCTAATGAGCACCTGGATAATGATTTCGTCAACGTAAATTGAGAAAATTCTTCTGCAACGGTTTTTTGCGCTGATTCTCAACTTGAAGAATAAAGAAGTTGATGATCATGCTGTTCCCCGAGCATAAGTGACGCTGCGGAGGTCCCGTTGCAGGCGACGATTCGCCCATTCTGTTCCTCCGACAAAAATTGATCCACCGACACTTTCCTCACTGCCCGGACACCGTGCAGCTCCCATCACGAAGCCAGATCGATCACTACACGCACCACAGTCTCGAGTCGCAATGCGCTAGAGTGTATTCACTCTATTGATTCTAATCGACACCTCAGTTTCATTTAGGACCGCCGAGCGGTGTTTCAGGCCTCAATGGCCTCCTCCCAGTCGTTCTCCAAACCTTTCCAGAAGATCCTGGACCCAACTAAGATCGGAACCTGGAATGTCGTCCGTCGTCCACCGATCGAAAACCACAGTATTATTCAGGGAAAGGCCCGGGAACAAAACTCGAACGCCTTCAAGACACATCAGTGGAAGGAGGGAGTGCGGTTAAGAAAGGCGCTCAATGCCATCTCCCACGGCAAGAATATCTTCGTCTACCACAACATCCGCACTAACCAGGTGGTATACTCGTTGACAAGATATCTGGAGGTGCGTACCCTCATCATCAACTTGTCAGAGTTCGTCCTTCTAACATTTTTCTTGCAAACGTAGAAAAACAATGTCCTCCGCCAACTCATCTACCACGGCAAAAAGACTGTTCCCGCAACCCTTCGAAAAGACATGTGGGTGCCCTACTACTCAGTGCACTTCACCGACTCCAAGATCGGTCTGCGAGCCTACCACCTCCTCCGAGAATTCTCCATGCAGCGCCAGCTCGCTCCCCCCCGCGAAATGATCACCATCACCGAACAATTCCTTGCCCAGAAGCGGCCCCGCAACCCGGAAGAAGCGAAGAAATTCGACGAGAAATATGCCGATAAGGTCGGCTGGCTGATGGAGAAGAAAGACCGGGCCCGTGCAGTCATGGATCAAAAGGCAACCAGCGTTGCGGACATCGCGGCCGTGCTCTCCATCCAGGAGGATGAGATCGCGAATGGCTTTGCAGATGGCAAGAGGGGATACCTGGCTCCGGCTGCTCGGAGACGGAGAAGGGAGGCGAGGAAGAAGGAACAAGAGAAATCTGCCGAGCAAGCTGAGCGTGTGGCTGCTTTCGCGCAGACCCTGAGCACGCCGGAGGTCGACTACACGATCCAGGACCCTAATGAGGACGCGGAACTCTTGGGAGACAACGGTGTCAAGATCCTCTGGTCTGATATCCACGACGCTCGCTTTGCGGAGAGATGGCCTGATCGTGTCTGGCATGGCGAGTTGGATCTGAGCCGCGACCATGTTATGCCCGCTGAGAAGCACATCCCCGGCAAGAAGGATGTGCTGGCGAGCGACCAATTCAAAGAGAAGCAGGCTTAGATGAAGAGCGACGCGTTCAATTGTATGTAGGAATCGGCGATGGATTGGGCTGTGGATATTCGCATCTCTCCAACGTGACTTTGCACTTGGCACTATACAACTGTACTTTTAGATACTACTTTACTTTTGTGCTTGGGAATGATGATGGCGTTTAGCAGACAGAATTTGATTTCACCCGATAACCCAGTAACCTGCTGGCAAGACCGCAGGGAAAGGTACTGCTTGCGGGACTGGTAATCTGAGTAGATCAGAATGGCATATGGAATTTATATCTGAGCGATATGGCGATACAAAGTGCAGGATTGTGCTTGCATGGAAATGAGAAAACCAGGTCAAGCTCCGCTATCCCCGGTTGCGAAGTGAAAGATCCCAGATAGGCAGCAAAAGTGATAAGATAGAATATGAGAACGAGAGATATGGAGAGTGGTCAAGCCACTGGGGCACAGGTCATCTGGATTCTGGAGCGATTGCACACTCAAACCAACCAACACCAGTGACTAGCAAAAACGGAGCAGTATAACAAGAGAGCAAGACGACGCTTTGTTGATTGCGTCCAAAAATGCCAGGCATAGAGAACTTTCTATCACGTCGTCGGACGAAGCCATTTCGGTTCTGTAGTGCGCGAAATCGCATCGCACTTAAGTACTTCCATTAATCGACTCAACCTTATTCGGCGAAGTCGCCTCAATAGGGACGTCAGGCCCTGGCCCATCATCAGTCATCTTCTGTAAAACCTCATCCATGACTTTCTCTGCTGGTTCAGCATCATCGGTGATTTCTGTATTGGCCATGCTCTTTCTGGCCCCCTCGACAATCTTATCAGCCTCGCTCACTCCGTATCCCGCATGCGTGGCTGGATCACCGTCGACTCCGATCGGGTCGACCGTGCGGTTGACGACCTCCTTGACGCGGTTGTTGTCAAACCGAATCACCATGCAAGAGAGGTTATCAGTGCTGAAGCGAGCAAGGGCATGGTCAACCAGCATTTTTGAGGCTTCCTGAGCATCCTGTATATTCCGTATCAGATCTACCGCCTCTTGGTCGCTACATACGTCCCACAACTGTTGAAACATTAGCCTAAATAAGAGCCAGTAAAGAGAAAGAACGCTCACCCCGTCGCAAGCCAGAATGATGAACTCATCCTGATCGGGTTGGATGACTGTCTCTGTAGTATATGGGTGGCCAGTCACAAGGTCTTTGAGATAAGCATCACCAAGAGCTCGTGTGACGGCAAGAACGCCGTTCACTCGGTTGTTAAGTATCAATCCTCCAGCGTTGGCGATCCGTTTCCCCTCATTTTCGTCGCTGCCTTTGTGGTCGTACGATAAGCGTAGCGCTTTACCGTTGCGACATAGAATGATGCGAGCGTCGCCAACATTCGCAGTATAGAGAACTCGTTGACGGGCGGCTTTCTCTTGCAGTACCGGAAGCACAGACACAGGTGCCGATTCAGTTGGGGTGTTGTCGGCTTCCGAGTTGGGTTCGGCGGCAGCGGCAGCGGCCGGAGCCAATGCAGAAGAGCCGGTCACGGAATGAGAACTAGGGACTCTGTCCTCCCACCGTAGAAGAGCAATAACAGCGGTACAACCGCTGTTTTTCAACGGCAGCTTCTCCAGCTGCTGGTCGACAGAAGTGAAAGTCTGGTCAAGCAACTCCGGAACCGGAGTGTTGGGGTTTTTCCGCATGACCTCCTCCAGAATCAGATGCAGCTTCTTGCCACACCACTCGGCAGCAAATGTGCCCGCATGCCCGTCGAAGATCGCGAAATACCCATTGTCGGTTTCGACAACGCTGGTTTCTTCTACAGCTGTAGGCGAGACATCACCGGACTGTCTTTTACCATTGACATCAGCCTGGCCAGAGGGTGCGGGCGTCCCCAAGAAATTGTAGAGGTATGCATGAGTATCTTCCATAGTCCGACGGCATCTTCGGTTCCGGTCCTCTGTGACACCAACTCTGAATGATGAACGGGGGGTAGGTAATGATTCGCCGGCAGAATTGTTCAACGACCCTTGAGGGACAATCAATGCCGGGTCCATTCTCCCAAGTTTATGTAGAGAAGTAGGTGGCGAGTGAGCCACGGTAAGGGTCGCAGCGGTTTCACGAGAGTTGCTCCAACTTAACGAGTTTTTGGCGTTGGAGAACAATGTCGCTGCTTTGGTGACGGTACTGCTTCTCCTCTTCTTCTCGCCGCCAGGGCTTGGTTCGTCGCTCGCTCTGCGACCAAAGAATCCACCGGGAGGAGAAAATTTCTTCTGGGATACGGTAGCTTCGTCGGTCTTGACGGTCAGGGACGGTGTATTGATGGCCTCCGAGTGTGGAATTGTTTCTAGTTTATCTTTGGGTGGGCTCGAGGAGCCACTGAACATTCTGTTCAGCAACCCACCCTGGCTAGAAAAACTTCTTCTCTTATTACCTGCCAGCTTGATAGGTAGTCCTCTGTGAAGGAGAGAAGTTCAGTGAAGGTGTACGGCGGGAGTTACGGCGGTAGTGGAGAACGAAGGAGAGCGAGGAACTGACGTAGGAGGGGAGGAAGCGCTGAATGCGGATTCGAGGGAAAGAAGGCTATGATATAGATTGTCAGTAGTTGATCCTACGCAAGGTTCAATGGTTATAATGCGAGCAATAACGACAGCGGATTAGAGAATCAACCCAGCGATGCCGGCGGAGGATGATGTTATCCAACGGCCGCGGTTGGAGGGATTCTCAAACCCTCCTGGTAAGGGACTGAATGAGTGACCAAAGGACAAAAGTCAGATTACAAGGTCATCAGGATCAATCCTTCAAAAGACCCTGGGCGGTTATCCTCAGTCGGGTGTCATAGGCGCTTGAAGGCAAACCCCACTGCACGTCGATGGAAACGGTATGGTATCAGGCCCCTTCACCAAATCAAAAGGAAGGTAAACACTCACGGAATGATAGGATAGTATCTAGAGATCGCCTGGATCTCCTCTATTATCGATAGCCGTCAAATAGATACAGAAAGGCGTGAATAGATGGTAGCGCAATGCAGATAGATGGTTGGGGGGTGGAACTGATGAACGCTTATTATTAGTAGCAGCAGTAGTAGTGATTACTACTAACAACTAATAGTAATAGTACTAATCCTGGGGAGAGGGGAAATCTGCCTTACTGCCTTGGGAACAGTTTAGGTCATTGGGTCACCTAAACTGCGGCTACGCTAATCCTAGTTAGGGCAACGCGGCTGCAGAGGAAGTCCCGAAACGGCGGGAAGAC
Organism: Aspergillus lentulus; assembly: GCF_010724455.1. The sequence goes on along the minus strand of NW_022983878.1, from coordinate 375,030 downwards.
GGAGATAAACTGGCCGAGGATCGGGGATGGATGGAGATAGGGACTGGGATCGAGACTAGAACACCAGAGACTTGAAGAATTGGCATCACTCTCTTCAAATGGGAAGTTGCAGGGAGTAATGATGAAGTAGATGAATCATTAGAAGTCGTGATTAAAAACCCCCAAGCAGACAGTACTGTCGACAATAATATGCTGGTCATATATCATCTTTTCATAGCGGGTAGCTAGTTAAGACAATTTACTCCTTCATCGTTTAAAGTCGCAACAATTCCTTTGTCGATGTGTCGTTCACAAAGATGCAGCTAAATATATTCTTGGGGGACCTAGAGGCTATCTTATGTTATGGTACACTGGTTAACAGAGCTGTCTGCAAGGCAGCTTGGCTGCCCATGACAACAAATTAGCCACCATAGGTTCCATATATATTTGAGACGTAAATATGCTCGATCGTCATATACGGCTGAAGTACGTCTAGACATCCTCCGTGTGGAACATGCTCAATCCCAGGAACTAAAATCACCAAAGCCACCGCCACCCTTGAATTTCTTCCGTGCAGGCTCAGGCTCGGGCTCCTCATCCACAAACTCGACAATCTCGTCTTCCTCCTGATTTGCCTGGTTCGCTAGTGCGGCCTTGAGGTACTTCCCTACTCCCCCAGCCGAGCTCTCGCCCGCTTCTGTCGCACCAGGTCCCCGAACTCGTTTTCCAGTCCAGGTTACGCGATCATCGTCTATCTCCTGAGATGCCTTGGTATCATCTGCAGAGGTCGTACCTTTCGCCTCGTCTGCTTGCTTCTGTTTCAAAAACTCCTCAAACGGATCGACAAAGATTGTTACGTCTTTGATGCGGATGTCAGGAGTAGGTCGGTTGCTTGTAGGATTCACTGGGTGAGTTTCCATGCTGTTCAATGTCGGCGACGAGGGCGTTGGGTCATCTATTACATGACCGAAAATGGTATGTTTGTTGTTCAAATGAGGCAGCGCTCGGTAAGCGATGAAGCTGCGACCATTGTCAGCAATTTGATTTGAAGCAAGCAGACACGAAAACCAGAACTTACAATTGACTGCTGTTGGTGTTTTTGCCTTTGTTGGCCATACTTAAGGTTCCTCGAGAGTCGTGTTTCAAAGGCCCTTCGAACTCATCGTTGAAGTACTTGCCCCAGATACTCTCACCTCCGCGCCCAGTACCTGTAGGGTCTCCACCCTGGATCATGAATCCCTTGATATTGCGATGGAAAGTGACATCTTTGTAATAACCCTTCTTGGCCAGTTTGATGAAATTCCACACGGCTTTAGGCGCATACTCAGTGTGCAGCTCCAGATTCACGTCGCCTAGCGTAGTCGAGATTCGAGCATAACCTTTTTGCTTAACTCGCCCTCGTTTCAACATGTACTCTTCATCTGAAAGAAGTGCAAGCTCGGCCGAAGTATGCGGTGTCATACCAGTGCTTGTAAACGACGCAGCGGCCAGACCAGTAGTATGCCTCGCCGCATTATACGGAATAGGTTTCCCAGCCTGGTGTGAAGCGGTCTTTTGCGACACAGCTGCGGCATTCGTACCCGGCTTTGTCAGTCCTTTCGAGGCGGCAGCCGACTCGGCGCGCTGAGCCCTCTCGGCACGAGCCTTCGCCACGGCCTCCTTCGCCTTCAGGATCTTCGCCGCATTGCCCAGCGCATTGACATTGACATGATTGGACACATCCTCTCGTTCCCGTATTTGTTCCTCAGTCAACGCGCTCTCTCCCTCCTTCAAATAATTGAACGAACTTAGATTCCTCGACTCGATATTCTGCGGGTCTTGTAGCGTGATTATATCCTTGCGACTGAACTCCTCATCGGTAACAAGATCGCGCCACAGTTTTCCTTTGATGTTCAGCCGCTCGACAGTATCCCACGCAAAAACATTGCCCGTATTGCGCAAAGCGACGATATGTGTGTTATCCGTCAAGACCTTGTACGTGACCGGATCGACATACTCGCCCGACTCGTTCTTCGCGATATTAAGCTTGATAAGGTCGGAACTCTTCAGCGGCGACCCATCCACAGGATTTGTACCGTGTTTCTTAATCCAGGGCAGAATGTTGGTTAGATCGAATATGGTTCCCGAGGGTGTGCAGACCGGATGCGAGAAGGGTTGGAGGGAGAGGGAGCAGAAGTTGAATGGGAGGCGTCTGAAACCGGCATGCTCTCCTCCCCGCCTCGCTTTCCCTACACCAGCGCCTGCGCTGGCCGAATATGCATCTTCCGACGCCCACTCGGAGTGTGTGATCTATTAAAGATTCATGTTAGCAGCTTGCGACACCGGAGTCGCGAAAGCAGAGGAAGCGTGGGACATCATACGTAAAGCTTATCCGTTCCTAAAAAGTCAAAAGTCAGGGCAAGCAGTAAATGATCGTTTAATGGAGTAACTCACCCTTGCCCATTTCCAACCTTTTGAGGAGCGGGGATTTATCTGGCCAAATCTGTAGCTGACTTCATGTTCTTCGGCGCCGCTGGTAGGATTATTTCCAGATATGATGTATCGGTACGCGCTAGTACAATTAATCTAACCAGTTAGGGCTAGCGCAGTAATTGACGCCATCTCCATTTTAAACTAAGTTCAAGTCACAACAGCAGACAAATGCTAGTACAGAAGAGGAAATGAACCTCTACAATGGAAGGGGTTCAAGGTTCTGAATTGACCATTATAGACTATGGTTGAACTAAATACAGATTCAAGATCACCTTTAAACCGTGGTATAATAGATATACGATACAGCATTGTGTCGATCGTGATAATGTAAACCACATATAGTACATGCTTATTAACGTATGCTTGCTTGGAGTGTAGCACATGCAAAATCTCCTCTTGCTCTCAATGACCACAGAACGTATCCCGCAAAACACCCCTTTATAAGAAATGTCAAGAATGACCCATAACGCCCGGAGTGTATTTTTTATCGTTCAAAAACCGTCAATAGCGAGTCCATTGCCCTGATTAAGCAGGAGGAGGTTGGAAGCGGAGAGGAACCACCCAGCGATTCCCAAAGTCGATCCCGTGCCGACGACGGGTGCCGTACTTACGCCAAACGATTTGCGGGATGCCGATGTCTGCGACGGAAAGTTTCCAAGAAAGTCCCTCTCCAGCCTGGAGGGCATTGACGACTCCCGTCTTAGGGGCTCCGAGACAGACTACGGATGTGGAATTGACGCATACTCGGCCGTCTTCGACCATCGTCACTTCGCCTGTTTAAAATGTCAGATATTTTTTGGAGGCATGAATAGGAGAGGCTTTCGAACTCACCGCTGGAAGCAGACAGGCCAGATGGAACATCGACGGATAGAATATCGAGGTTACTACGGTTGACCCAAGCGATCATCTCGAAAGCAATAGCTTGATCGTCAGTGCGCAGGTCCTCGAATGAGATGTGGATACCAAAGAGTGCATCAACAACCAGATCAGGCGCAAAGTCAGAGCTTGAGAGCTGTGCGGAAAGGTCTTCCCATCTGAAGACACGCCCGCCAATCTTCTTGAATACATCAAGCTGTTTGCGGCAGTTTTCAAGTAGCTCATTCTCGTGTTCTAGACCCAGAACACATAAGGTGACACGATGGCCACGATTACGAAGATGGCGCGCTGCAGAAACGGCTCGGGCTCCAGTACGATGGTTGCCGGTAAGAACGAGGATCGTGGGGGCAGCAGCATCATTCGACAAGAGACCGACGGCAGCTTCTGCTATGTCTCTCCCAGCGTTCTCGGTGATCATGTCTTCCGTCAACCCCAGCTCTGCGACGGCAATTTGCTCCACTTCAAGAGTTTGCAATGGGCTAACCGTGGGGCAGCTGCGATTGGTAGTTGTAAGGCGCAAAGAAGCTCCCGATCCAACGGCACCGGTCATTGGTGACGCTGACACGGGTGTCTTATTAGGGCGAGGGCTTGTAGTACGTGATGAGCTTAGCTGACTTCGCCCGATTGAATTGATCTGCGGTGGCACCAAAGGTTGTCCAAGAATTGCGCTTCCCTTCCGAGAGTCTCGGGCACGTGCCGATGCCCTGGATAGTTCGCGGCCTGAATAATTACCACTGCTGAGCTTCGCATCGCTCCGGCCCTGATCGGAATCGCCGTTCTCACTCTCCTGAGGGCTGTCCAGTACATTTTCTGTCCAGTGGAGATTCTTCCCACCATTTGTTCCAGGTCTCGGTTTCCTATTGAAGCTGACCAATCGATCCTCATCCGCGGTAGTGTCGTCGTTTCTGATTTCCTCAAAAACCCTTCTTTTATCGAACTTGGATAGGTTGCTTTCGAAATCGAAGTCGCCCATCTCCTGGATATCTGTTGCGTCCTCAGTTGCCCAGCCATTGGGATCTTCAGCGTACCCACGACCCCTCTTCTTGCGACGTCGTCCAGTAGAATCGGGGAAACTTTCCTTGTATTTTTGTGGGGTTTTAAATTCAGTTGTGTCGGCCGGCTGGACAAATGCAGTCTGGCGCCAGCCCTTGGTTTTCGGATTTGTATTATTTGCCCCATCGTGCTCATTGCCTGCGACATTTTGAGGATGCCCTGTCCGACCACTCCGGCGGCTTCGCTTAGTCGTAAATTGTGAAGCGGCTTGCAGCGGTGCCAAGCCTTCATTCTCATCCAGCGCATCATGCGGCTCTTCCGTCTGCGGCGCGACCTTAGGAGCCTTAGCATTGTTGTCAACATTCAGCTCCAGATTGCTGAATGGCTCTGTTAGGGCAGCCGAAACCGCCGCATCTCCATAATGAGCTTGTTGGGAAGCCTGAAACTGCTGGGCGCTCAGCACATTCGGGATGGATTGGCTCTGCAAAACAGGCGGACTGAATGACTTGGAAGGCGGCTTTCCATAGCTGACAATCGCCGGATCAACAAACGACTGTTGAGTTGGAGTTACAGATGTCTCGCGTAGGTTGGCATAGGTGCTCTGCGTCTTCGAAGGCCCCAGAGAGAGATCTGCAATGTCGGGGGCTTCGATGGAATAGGTAGGCAATTGTTGGCCGGTCCAAGAAAGAGTCACTGAGAACAACAGGTTAGACCAATACCACACAGTCTGATCAAAAACAACACATACCGTTCCTTAGCATTAGACGTTGGCCAATGACGTTGGCCACCACTCCTTGAACGCTTGCATTCGGTGGTGCTCTGAGCGTCACCAAGACATTGTAGCCAATAAACTCTGACGCCATGTCGCAGAGCAGATATTAACCACTCATATATCGCTGTTCTGATGTTTCAACAGCACGGAGGCTGTGAGAGAAGGTGAGGGGAAGTAGGGGAAGGAAAGCGTTGTACAGCGTCGCAAAAGTGAATTGTCAGGTTGCAATCGCCTTTGATAGCATCACGTGCAAAGTATCTTATCGATAATCAAGATGTGGGGGCGGCAGAGCTATGCAGCCAGCATATTTATGTTGGACGGTGAAAGCTTGTCTTGGACCCCTGTGTCTCTTAAATCAATCCATAGAAATATCCTGGTATTGGCAATCTAAAGCAAGTCTACTGATGTCCTTGATTGACCTAGATTGACTTTGATAAGTGTTCGGGACACATACCATTGTCTCCGGAGATTGTTTCACCTGGCCATTCATTTGGCCGACAACACCGTACATGCAGTATCTAATAACTTATTCCATTGAGCAGCACCCGGATATCGATATTTGCACCTTTCCTCAGAGATAAATAGCCCATAATAATAATAACATATAAAAGAAATGGATGACGCAAGGCCTAGACCATGGCGCTGGCATCACAGAAATTCCACGTTGACTTGATACCACCGTCAACCGTATAGATGCTGCAAGAGCTCTTCGTCGTCCAATTGACCATCTTCCTCAGCTTCTTGATGCTCGCGAGGCTTTGAGCTTTTCGGAGCAAGAACATCACTAATACTAACAAGGTTCGAGTAGAATTCTGTGACCTTGGGATGTACCATGACCTTGCGTGCGTCGAATCTGGTGACTTGAAGACCAGCTTTCGAGGTTGCACGACTCAAAGCGACATAAGCCTGTCCTTTTTCAAATACCCGCCCAAGGTCGACCTTGACACGCTGCAAAGTCTGCCCTTGCGCTTTGTGGATGGACAGTGCCCATGCGAGGATCAACGGTACCTGTTGGCGCTGGGCTTGCACTTCGCCGTTCGGAAGCTCAATCTTCCAAGCCTCTGGTTGGCAGAGCAAGTGCCGCTCCGTTCCATCTGGCTGGACGAAACAAACAAGAGGCCATTTTCGACTTACCACAACGCCTCCATCCTTGTTACCAAGACCCTTCAGCTTCTTGCGAGCGTGGTTTAGTCTCTCATCGTCACTCCCAGCATCTTGCCCACCGGCGAACTCGCTCTCATTGTCGCGATAGTATTCGAATGTCGCTTCATCCATGAAGGCGACAACTCGCCCAATGGAGCCGTTGACAAGCGAATCTTCCATATTTTTGATCAGCATTACCTGTGCACCTTTCTTTAGGTGTATGACAGGTGGTGCCATGCAATTGGCCAGCAATTTTTCACGAAATTGGACGTCCTGAATTGTCCCTGAGTCAACTGCGTGAAAGGTCATTGTCTCGCCAGAGAGCCTGCTCATCCGTGCGCTGTTGGCCTGTTCTACTTCTTGACGAGTAGGAAACCTGGGAATGATATTTTAGTGTCATCACCAGCTGGGAATAACTGGGACTACTTACAATTCCGTCGCTTCAAGTGCATCATGAAAGTTAAGCGGACGGGACAGTGATTTGAACGTTTCGATTGTCCGAGGGGTGAGTTTACCCAGTCTCATTTCGTTCAGCATTTCGGCGAATTCAGGATCCTTTTGACGAAAAACGTGTGTGAGGAGAATAGTATGCTGGATCGATGTATTCCAAGTAGCCGCTGCAAAGGCAAACTTCGCCTCTCGGTTGCTACCTTCAGGCACTGGAGGCAATTGAAAGAAATCGCCAGTAACGACAAGTTGAATGCCTCCGAATGGGCGGCCATTATTTCTGATTCTTCGGGCGATTTCTTCAAGCTTGTCGAACAAGTCACCATCGACCATAGACACTTCATCGATGATGAGCACCTTGGTCCGAAGCCAGCGATTCCGTGCTTTTTGATTTCTCTTAATCTGTAATTTGATCGTTAACGAATATGACCAAAGCAGAGGTAGAGGACTGTCTAACTTTCTTGACCAACTCTGGAACAGGCTCTTTACCCAGCCCAATACCAGCAAAACTGTGCAGAGTGACACCCTCAATGTTACAGGCAGCAAGACCGGTAGAAGCTGTGACTGCCACACGATCGGGCTCCTTTCGATATTTGCTCCGTAACTGTTTGATGATTTCTCTCATAAGCACGGACTTACCCGTACCGGCAGAACCGGTAAAGAATATGCTTTTGCCTTGGTTAACGACCGTGTCGAGGACATGACGCTGCTCATCACTGAGAAATAAGGACGCAATCTTTGGACGAGTTTGAAGTTGCTTGGAGTTTGTATCGCCTTTTTGGTTTTTCTTATGTTGTCGCCGTAGCTCTTTTTGCTCTTCCTTGATTGCACTGGCGGACTTGTTCCAGATAGCAGTGGGCTTGGGCCGAGCAGGGGTTTCTGGCTTCTTATATTCCTCCACCTTTGTCGATTCCTCGTTCTTGGTGAGCCATGGTAATGTTCGACTACTATTCGGTTGCTGGAGGTGGTGAGGGGGCGAGGAGGACCATGGAATCTGAACGCTACTCGACGGGGGAACGTGATCGTTGGAGACTGGAGGTAATTCAGGATATTTTATATCGGAGGATATCAAATCAACTGTAACTCTTTCCGCGCTTTTTGAAACGTTATTTCCCGTGGAATTGGCATTCGACGTCGCAGTAGATTGGCCCCCAATGCTCGGTCTCACAATTTTCGTCGGCGGAATGAAGGGTTCGGGTTCTTCAAAGTCCAAGTCTACATCATCATCGAAATCATTCTCATCGAAGTAAACAGCACTGTGTAGGGTCCCTAATGCAGATTCTCCAGCACTGCTCATCTCGATTTTCCGTTTAACGCCTATTGATTGTGGAGGTGGGGTCGGCTTCGGCTGCACGACGCCATTGCTGCGAAATAGATTGGACTGAAGGGGCTTCACAGGACCTGCGGAGTGGTCTTTCACGGCCTTCTTGAACATAGCCGCTTCCTGGGTCGCTGCCAAAGGTCCAGCTGTTGAGTAACGAGCAGTACGCGAAATCACTTTTGGACCATATATGCAGTATTGGCGGAGTAGAACGAGGTCCCTTTTTGTTATTCTGGACACATGCATATAAGTCTCGCCCCGTATATGATGCAATCCGTCGAATGAGAGAAAGACTGCAAAAGTCGATGATAAGGATGGTTATCAGGAACTTTTCGCGACCCAAGTCGCGCGTTTCAATCCGCAATGCGGATGGAACGCGCTGCATTATCGCACGTGACACCGATAAGCACTTTTCTTTTGCTTATCCACATTGATAAGGACATCATTGTTCAAGCATCAGTTTTCCACCTCTGCAATGTCTCCCCCAAAAGACCAATTCTCCACTACTGTTATGAGGTAGTCTGGTGCTGTTGAATATTGAAACTATTCCTTGATGCGACAGCGTCATTGGAGATTGCACTCCTACTTGAGTCGCCCTTATACACACGTAGGACAATGAGATGTATACTCCGTACTCGACCAATGACGCAAGTCATACTAGTTTGCAGGACCCTCCACATGATTGTTCAAAACCCGAGAAGCAGCTCAAAATCATCTGGTCAATCCATTGAAGCCATTTTGATTTAATCAGCCTTAATAATAGACTATATATCCGACCTTGGTAATCCGAAAGTCGCGCAACATCAGGGCGATATGTCACGTGATAAACGCATTTCCCGACGCGCGCGAATCAATATTGCGGAGTTTGTAAGTCTCAGTCCATCTCCAAAGCCCAACAGGCCTTGCAATCCTGCTTTTGCCAATCATGAAGCATGGCACAGAACTCGACTTCCAGTAAGCACACACTCACATCAGTGTTCGCGACGGTGGCACTGCTAATATCGCTTCAGACAAGGAACGCCCTCTTGCGGGGGTGGTCCTCTGCTTTACCTCTATTCTGCCAGAACAACGGGTATGCGCAATTCCGTGTTCATTTTGTCCACTTGGCAATACCGACAATCACTGACTGTCGGGACCCTTTAGACTGAGCTGGCCACAATTGCCAGTCAGATGGGAGCAGCTCACAAGTTCGACCTCACATCCGATGTCACACATTTGCTTGTCGGCGAGATCAATACCGCGAAGTATAAGTTCGTCGCACGGGAGCGGAGTGATGTCGTTGTTCTCAGACCGGAATGGGTTGAGGCAGTACGGCAGTCATGGATGCAGGGTGAAGACACCGATATTCGGGCGTTAGAACAGCAGTATAGACTACCAACCTTCATGGGATTGGCTATCTGCATAACAGGCTTTGAGGATAGTATGAAATTCGTTCCGGTGCTCCCATCTGCTGATAAGACTAACGGTCATTGTTAGTGGCGTATCGAAATTACATTCAGGATACTGCTGTCGCGCATGGCGCCGACTTTAGGAAAGACCTTACGAAGAGTGTGACCCATCTCATCGCGCGCAATACAGAGGGCCAAAAGTACAAATTTGCAACACAGTGGAACATCAAAGTCGTAACGATGAGGTGGTTCACTGACAGCATCGAGCGTGGCATGGTTCTTGAGGAAACTCTATACCACCCTCTTCTACTACAAGAACAACAGGGTGTGGGCGCATGGAATCGCACAGTACCGCCCGCCAAAGAGAAAGCTGTAGAAGCCGAGAGTTCATCTAATCCTCGACCTAGGAAGCTGCGCAGGATCGCAAGCACAAAGCTCGTTGACCAGAACGAAGGGATTTGGGGTGCTATCGTGGGTGCGGGATTCGAGAACAACGAGCTGAGAAGGTCAACGAACAGCCAGCCGAAGAATGAAGACGTCCCATTCTCGAAAATCACGAGAAAAGCATCCGTTGTACAGGAAGCTAAATCCTTCGCTAGCGAGACCACGTTTGCAGAGGCCCAAGGATCTCGTCAAGACACTTCTGAAGTGAGACCCGCTAGCAACAATGGTTTCCTGGATGGCTGTTTTTTCTTCATATATGGGTTTTCTCCCAAGCAGGTTTGTACCGCTAGCGTCTCTCCTTGTTCTGATCTGACTGTCCCAAGACTAGTGTCCTGCGTCACCACCTTTCATACAATGGAGCTCAGCTCGTGAGCTCTTTAAGCGAGTTTTCGCGCCCAGAGATACCTAAGAGAGGGCATGGACTCTACACTATAGTGTCGTATAAGACGCCAAGGTCTGAGATCCCCTCCACGGATGATCTGGCGTTCGAGTGTGATGTGGTGACCGACATGTGGCTGGAGAGATGCCTAGAGGCGAAAGCCCTAGTGCCACCCGAATCTTATATCGCATGTACTCCCTTACCTGTATTTCCAATTCCAGGTTGGTATAACATTTGAACGTCTTGAAACGTCTACTGACGGAGTTAGGATTCCATGGGATGAAGATCTGCTCGACCGGGTTTTCTCGCATCGACCTGTTGCATTTATCAAAGCTGATCGACTTAATTGGTGAGCCACTAGAATTTGTATCAGCTTAAATAGATACTTACTATGTAGGTGCTACATATGACGAGTACCTAACGCCGAAAGCGTCTGTTCTGGTATGTAATGACTCGCGCTCAATGAATAACGAAAAGCTGCGACACACTTCCGAGTGGAAAATCCCAGCTGTCACCATAGATTGGCTCTGGTCCTCCATCCGATCAGCACAGAGAAAGGCATTCGAACCATATATTATACAGAGGTTGTCGCAACCTGAAAAGAGCTTGGAAGTGCGAGCCGGCTCTCGCACGGAGCAGAAACAGCTGTCCAAGTCCTCCGATAAGCCCAACAGGACTGCGCAGCCAGACTCCCATACTACGGAATCAAAGAGACTTGGTGAGAACGGGCCCACCAAGAGCACTCCTGTCGAGAAGCCGTCCAAACTCGGTAGCGAAGATGAATCAGTGAAGCCACCACTTCCATACAAACGACCATCACAGTCAGCATCAGTCTCACCTACTAAAGTAACCGGACCAACAAACACAGCCTCGCCTTCAAACAAGCGAAAAGCATCAGACCATGGCACAACCCCCGCACAATCCGCAATCGAACTCGCCGTAAGCGGATTTCTCAAGCAAGCACGAGCAGCAAACTCGCGCTCAAAATCCGATACAGCAGACCAAGAAAGCGATAGCCTCCGCCGAAGGCGCCGGAAACCGCTCCTCGGACGAGCACCATCCCACTCCTCCGCACAGGGTGTCTTCTCTCGCGCCAGCTCAATCGACACACTCAACGAAGACGGGTGCGGCAGTGCCGTGGAAAGCATCAACACAGAGGGCTTCAACTCGTTCCTTACAGGCGGGCGATTCGAGCCCTCGGAATCTCAACGTCGCGTCGAGGATGAAGAGAATGAGGAGCCTGCAATGACGCAGCTGAACTACGAGGATCCCGATGCTGTCAAAATGCGCGAAGAGCTTTTTAGTCACGCTGGCAAACTGTCCAAGAAGAAATCTCCCGATCAGGGCGTGATTGTCGGTGAGGTCAGGGAATTGGAGGATGTTGGCTGGGGAACTGGTCGAAGGACGAGGAACGCGGTTAAGGATTCGGAGGATGAGTTGTAAATGAGGTTCATGAACTGATCTGATTTTATAAGAGCTTTGCATTGCTTTTGGTGTCAATTTTCTTTTGGTTTGTCCGGTGCATTGCATGGTATAATGGCGTCTTTTGTTCACTCGAGCTTCGGGACATTAAGATATACACCAATAGCGTCAACGGCGTGCGGATATTTTCCTCTCATGATTTGATGCCATAAACTTTATTGGCCTAAATAATAGGGGATATATATCATTCTGAAGCTCAAAGCTGCCTTGACATGTACATTAGGCAAGAGTATTTTAGTCATAAGCCATATACATCCTCACAGATATTCGGCATATGGCTAATACTACCTGTCTGCAGCGAACAAAGAGGAATGCGGAGTCGCCATTGTTACAAGAGATGGGTAAGGTTTCTCAAATTAGAGGTAAAAGCAGGTACATTTTATAACAAACAAAGGGCTCAAGGTACGCCGTGGGGGATATCTAGTAAGCAAAGGCGGAGTGAAGAGCGGTCGCTACGCTATTGATCAGTCATAGAGACTGTATAGCGAAGGATGAACTCTTTCAGAACCTCAGAGAATTGGGTGTGGACAAGGAAAGACTGTACAGGACATTGAACAAGCGGAAGATGTATGAGAAGGGAAGGAGAAAACGCAATGACATAAGTCAAACAGGGGAAAAGAAGGGCGAGATTCATGTAGCGTCATAATGTTTGTACAGACAAGCCTCACCCTTGAACGGTGGCCAGGCCTCCAGGCAAGGGGGCGTCAAGATCAATATCCTCAACGGACCGTCGATTCTCTCCACTATCACGGAAGAGGTTTGAGAAGTATTTGCTCGCGACCTCGCTCTCGTGTTTCGTCTTGCTGACCTCCAGCTTACGTCTTCCGAGGTCCTCAATGCCTTGAGCGAGGCTGGTCTGCAGATTGCCGGCGGGTATACGGAGGATGCGGCGAACCTCAGTCGAGATACGACTGGCATTGGAGTGTACGTAGTCCATTTCGGACAGAGTAGCGGCAAGCTTGCGCGAGAGACGAGGGGGAAGTGTATGCGGGATTGACGAAAGCATGTAAGCAGTGGTCAAGACGGCTGTTGAAAGTTAGCTTGAGATCGCGTATAGCAGAATTGAAGACGACAGGAAACTTACCAGCAGCGACGATACCAGGTAGGAGGAGACGCCGCAAGTTGTTAGGCCCAAGGATTTTGGCGGCACTGAGCATGCTATCTACCCAGCTGCCTCCGAAGGCTCGACCACCGAGGACTGTCACGGCAGTCATGGCAATTCCGGTGCCAGCCATCTTCTCCTGCCGTTCCCACAAACCGGAAATATCAAAGAAGTCCCAGATCTCCACCTCAGTGTCGACCTGTCTAGCTAGCGTGTGGCGACGACCACGGCGGAACATTGCATCAGCACGGAAGTTCAATGGAGCGAACTTGTCCTCTCCAACATGCAGCAGACCAATGTTCTGAATGAATCCCACTCCTTGAACGGTCTTTGCCCGCGCGTAGTCCTCGCAATCGGCGACGGATGTAGCGATCTGCTCCAGCATTGCCAATTTGAGATCTTCAGCATACTGGAACGCAGAGAACAGACCAGGGTACTCAACACCTAGGTCTGCCTCGGACACTCGCGAGATGGTGTCCGTTAATGTTGAACGTGTATGGTTGTAGACATCCTCGCACGAGCCGTCAATACACTTTTCAACTTCTTCACCAAGCTCGACCTGTTTCTTCTTGCCATTTTCATAGGCTGGTTCAAGCTCAGCGAGCTCGTCTGTAACACGCTTGAGTTCCGACTGAGCGATGTCACGATTAACAGCTGCTAATGAATTAATATCCGCAAGTAGGTTGAGAAGATATGTTCTCGCAGGCGCCAGCTTGGAACGAGCACGCTTCTCCAGGACGAATCGTCTGAGAGAGCTCTCCAGATTCTCAAAATCTCGAATTTTCTCCCTCTCCTTTCCTTTGCCCTTCCCTTTATCGTCAGGCTGGTCGTCATCGTCATCTCCATGAGGATCAGAACCTCCACCACTGCCACCACCAGATTGCTCCATTTGGATGGGAGGCGCAACTGGGACGGCATTACTGGAAACAAAATGAACCAGCTCAGCGGCTTCCTTATACGTACGAGGACTGAGCTTGCCAATCTGATCCAGGATCATGCGTTCGCAACGTTGCTTATCACGAATCTGATCAAACCCATTGACAACAATGAAGATGTAAGCCTTCTCATGAGCAGCATTCAAGATGAACTCTTTGGCGGAAAGAGTAAAGTGGTTGGCGGCCGATACCACAAACACAACCACATCAATTTCCTCCTGCCGGGCGAAAACGGCTGTCGTCTTTAACGAGTCTGAGTTGAGGCCAGGTGCATCGATTAAAGCGATATCCACCACCCCATTATTGAGGAGAGATTCATCAATCGTTCGGACGTCCTTCACATAGACCTTGCATTGCATGTACTTGGAGTTGTCGATAACGATGTTTTCCAGCTCCAGGAGAGTGTACACATCGTAGGTACTTTCATCGTTACGATTGTATTGCTTGTTCTTGTGTACCGCATGTACCTCCTCGACTCCACTGTTCTCTCGCGCATCGAGAACCTCGCAGAAAATGCTAGTGCAGGGTTGCTGATCTTCGGGAAGCACCTTGCGACGCAGCAAAGCGTTACAGAAAGTGGATTTGCCGGCATTCAAGTCTCCCGTGATTAGCACCTTGCTTGATGTGTCTTCGATTCTGTCCCGTAGAGAAAGAAGGTGTTTGATGCTCTGACTGATTTTTCCGTCCAAAAGTGATGCAATCGAGGCCTTCTCCAGCGAATGTACCAACTCGGCCTGTGACAGAGCACCGAGCTTCAGATCCAACTTCAAAATCGAGAATTCCTGCGCAATCTGTGGGCTCATCAATCTTGGTTCCGGTGAAGGTCGGCGCTCGGCCGCGGCACTCGACTCCGCCAAGTCATCGCTTCCTGACATCGTGGCTGCGCGTCGCATTTGTCCCGGCCGGGGGAAAGGCTCCGATTGATTGTGTTCACTTTCGAAATATGACTGACTCTGTCGTAGACCGGGTCTCTGCGAATCCGAGCCGGGGCTACCCGGAGCGCTCTGTACAGATGGATAGTGTGCTGGCCATTGGCGGTTCATATCCTGAAGCTCCTTCAACGTTTCAATCGTCCGGGAAATCGCACGCCCGAGTTTCGTCCGATTCGAGTTACTGGAAAGAAGACTTGTCAGCCTCTCAAAACGAGTTGCAGCTAATTTGTCCGCACATACTAGAGTAGTTGATGAACATGGCTGGCAATAACCTGCTTTTCATGCTCGGCTGTATCAACCACACGTCAGCAACAATGCTCCAATTCCATTACCCCTTATTATTCCAACATGAACAGAACCACGAACCAGCTGGATTCCAATTACCCACGCCGGGAGGCGTAGGCACCGGCGTCGGTTTATCAACCATCATATCCGCTCGCCACCCGGCCCCTTCATCACCATCCATCACACTTCCACTCGCGATACTCCCTCCATAGCCCGAATCAGCATTCAACGAAGCCATGAGAGCCGTGGCGCTCTCAGACGTCGACCCATTCCCAACGGTCATGTACGTAGGTGGGGGTCGTGGATAAAAAGGGTTGTTCTCCGAGGGAACATCCTCGGGAGGATGCCGAGAGGATCCCTCTCCGGCCGATGCGCTCTTGCCGGGGAAATACTCCTGACTCATGACGAATATCGTGTGCGTTGCATCGACTTCGAGAATAACAGAATGGAAGGGTGTTTGGCAGAACCGGGTTTAGGTGATAGTGATGGTTCCACCGGGAAATTTCATGACGGCAGGCGTTGGACTAGGCCCGAAAGGGGCTGGCGGCAGCATGTGACCCCCTCCTGCTGTAATCAATAATGGCCGCGTATTATTGCTCGTTACCCCGTCAAGCCTCTGCTTAGGTGGGTTGATGTCACCGCATCACATTCACCGCAGGCTTCCATCTGATAAACATACTGCTGCGCATAACAATTGCCGTTTGTGAAGGGGCTCGTTTACTTTGGACACTCTCTTCAAACGCTACATAGACTTGTCGTGCTCATCATGAATGTACGTGGTACACCACACTACCTCTCGTTTCCCCACTTACAGGCCTCTTCTAGATCGTCGAGTGGGCATTCGGGAAGCGCATGACGCCAGCGGAGCGTCTGCGCAAGCATCAAAGAGCGCTCGACCGGACGCAGCGAGAACTAGACCGGGAACGTGTCAAGTTGGAAAACCAGGAGAAGAAGCTGATTCAAGACATTAAAAAGAGCGCCAAGAATGGCCAAATCGGAGCCTGCAAGATCCAAGCAAAGGATCTGGTTCGGACGAGGAGGTATGTATAGCATAACACCGGTCTTTTTTTCCTTCGCTGTATCTCTTGATTAATTTGTCACTTGCGATTAGGTACATCCAGAAGTTCTATCAGATGCGGACGCAGTTACAGGCCATTTCCCTCCGGATTCAGGTACGGAGCTGTTAGAGAGCTGACGGATCAGTGAGCTGACAGTGACATACAGACTGTTCGAAGCAATGAACAGATGATGCAATCTATGAAAGGAGCCACGATGCTTCTAGGAAGCATGAATCGCCAGATGAACCTCCCTGCGCTTCAACGGATTGCGATGGAGTTTGAACGAGAGAACGATATCATGGACCAACGGCAAGAAATGATGGACGATGCAATAGACGAGGCTACAGGTCTAGAAGGAGAGGAAGAGGAAGGCGAAGACATCGTGAAGGAAGTTCTGGATGAAATTGGTGTTGACCTCAGCCAGGCGGTAGGTCCATCCAGCGGGCTAGTTCTCATTCTTGCACTTTACTGACATTTCTACCACAGCTGGGTGAAACGCCATCAGATATTCAGAAGACAGCGGTTGGCGAGACCAGAGTTGCCCAAGCGGTTGGAGCCGGTGGTGGGACTGCCAGCGATGACGATCTTCAGGCCAGGCTGGACAGCCTTCGGCGGTAAAGATACGACACTCGACCAAATTCCTCCCTTACGCCTATACCGATCATCCACTTAGGAATATGTTCTATTGCTAGATGAAGTACTGGGGATATCCTTAATGAGTTACGAATGTCAATAATTCCTTTTATCAGAGGTCCTGTGGTTTTGTCAGCATTCAGAAATCCGCTTACAGTACGGCTCGCACACTAGGTTGAAAATGATCTGATGGTAATCAAGTCATGGATCTCTATGAGGAAAAACTAAAATCAGCTGGGAGGAAACAACTTCGTCGCAGTCATACATCACCGGTGAAATGAAACGCTTGCCTGTATACTTTTCGTCGAAAAAGGGAAGTCTATCACGCATTCTATGCGGGATCTGGTGAAATGCACCTCCAACTTCTAGACGAAATACTCGCGAGGTATATCTGGACGCCTGAACAATTTGTCACCGTGATAAGCCCATTGGCCGAACCAAGGAAACGAAATCAGCTCGCTGAGTCTTGGTCGCTGCTTTGGGTCCCTTTGGAGCATCGTTCGCAGCGCGTCCACGCAGTCCTGCGACAAATCCTCCCGGACAGCCAATTCCTCGTTAATCATTCGCTTCCGTCTGGCATAAGCTGCGTCCCAACGGGGTCCTTCGTCGTATAGTTCGGGAGGCTCCTGCCAACGGCCATCGATAAGCCTACAAGCGAACTCGCCAACTGTCCTAATCTCATCGTCCCATTCCGGATCCTCCCAGGGTGCGTATCCGTGCAGCAAACAAAACACCTCAACAGCATAATTCCAGAGTGCGGTTTGACGTGTATCGTTTCTGCATTTGACTTGTGCGATTCCACGTGTTGTGTTTCTGACATGGACGCGCCATTGTGGCTTCAGCAATTCGATTGCAACCTCTGGAGGCAGTAGATACTCTTGCCAAAAGACGTAGGTGTGGGAGTTTTCCAGGAAGTCACGATCATCCAGCCCAAAGCCCATTATTCCAAAATCGATCAGTTGTGTCTGCACTCAAGAACAGACTGTTAGCCAGGCCCTGATGGTCAACTTCAGGGAGATCGGAGACGAATTTGGGGAGGGAAAAACAAAAGTAACAGAAGAAAAGCAAGCCTTGCATCTCCAACGGAACTGAAATTCTGAAATTCACTTACGTCTAGATTCTCGCCCACGAGGTAATTGCGATAAGACACGTCGTCATACGTGATGTTCATATCACGGAGGTAAGCGATTGCTTCCAAGAGCTGCGTCGACACCTTGCAGGCCTGAAGCTCATTCAATCTTGGCTCCTTTTCACGAGTGCGGAGATGGCCCCCTTCAATGGCCCAGACTTGGTCCGTCTCTTTCATTCCCTTTGAGAGTTGGAGTGTATCGTAATCGATACAAGCGGACATGACAATCGCGACCTTGTCCTTCTCAGTATAGACAGAGTGGAGGGTTGGAAACCTTGGGCTGCGAGTCAATAAGAGCATGATCATTGCTTCACACGGTATATAACGAACTTTTCCACCCTCTTCAAAGAACATCATTTCGGCTACATGTGGCCCATCACCCATGGCCGCAATGGTGTTATGATCGTTAACCTTGATGGCAAAGTTAGCCTGTCCGTGAGGAGTGTTTTTGTGGGCAAGGAACACGGTGCCGAAGCCTATATCAGGTCATTAGCTACCAGCCAAAGACGACTCAACACCAAGAGAAAAAGCAGGTGGACATACCTCCAGAACCAATGCAACCAGATAGTCTCACCTTCCGACGAAGCTTGTGGCACATACCCTGGAGTCGTGCGTTGACAGTTGCGCGCCCACCCCTTGATCGTTCTATGGACCTGGCAACCTTCGTTTGGAAGGTATGGCTGTCAGGTCTGTGTTTCTTGGTCTGGTTCAGAGCGACCGCGCCTAGGCCGTACTTGTGAGAACACCGGGAGACCTGTCGTCCTCCCCTCAGATCCAGGCTTGTCTTCAGTCGGCCCGCAATCACTCGATGAAGAAGTGGGAATCTTTCTGAAACCGCGCTCTCTGGCTGAATGAGAAGGGGAATAATCTTGTCGAACCGGCGGGTATCAGCAGGCATTCTCTGAGGGTCTATGCCCAAATTGGCCGTAGCACCAACACCATCCGAGTCAGTCGTGTCCCCCCCAGCTGTATCATTTGGGGCAACAGTCGGATTTGTCGCATTGTTTGCATTCGTGCCATTCGTTCCATTCGTCCCATTTGTTCCATCCGTGCCAGAGTCATCGGGATTGAAGACTGGACTGTTCTTGGCGTATGAAAGTGTATCTCCCCATGGGGTGACGGCGCGTGGGGTGTAGCTGTCGAATCTGGGCCCTGAACTACCTGCAGCAGCTTCTTTTGGGGTGTTGTTTGAATCTGACATCCTAGCATATGCAAAAGCTGACAAGGTTGTATAAATAGAAAGCGTTAGAGTGTTGTTTTCTGGAATCTTCCCACTGTCATACGCGGGAAATGCGTATGCTATATACCCTGGAAAAGGCATCTCTACCTCCATAGATTGCTTTCAGATTGTCATGCTGCAGTCCAAAAATAGAAGGTTGATGAAGTTACCATGAGCCGGAGCTGGGTCCATTGTTCAGTGACAAAGGGCAATACTTCAGTGGTGGTTGATAAAGACATTAACCTGAATAACGAAATAAGCAGTGTCAACAAAGGGTTTCAAGTTGAATATTCGCTGAGTTCTAGACAAAGAGATTGCGGATATAGAGATGCCTCTCATATCGAAGTCATTGTCCTCTCACAATTTGAAAGGGCTGTTTGGACACTCTTCAGCTCTTTACTGGTAACAGAAGAGGGTGCTCTCTTGTTGCGGTCTCCGACTGATAAAGATCTTAAGATTAGAATGACAAGGGAGCGTTTCAGTTTAGATATTACATGACAAAGGGCATCATTCATGCTATTATAATCGGACACCTGCCAGGAAGCTATTCCAACTCTATCTTTGTTGACCTCCGAAGGGCATCCGGTTCCGTAACCAAGGCAGACAACGTCAAAGGGATCATCCGTGAACCGGGAGCTTTATTTTAGTCAAAAATTATTTAAGTGTTAGGATTAACAAGGAGGACAAATACAGAGTCCTCTTCGCTCCCATCCATTTTCCCAATTTTAAGCCCTACGAGTAGTGTCCCTGCCAGGATATATTGCTCAAGGAGACCCCACACAAGACGTCAAATTACTACTGATTTAAGGCCAGCATTGCTGCTAGTGAAATTACAGTATTACAATCCAGTTTTAAATATAATCAACTGACAGGATGACGAGGCGTGTCTCAGTCTGTCAGGGCAAAAAAAGGGTAAATACTGCACGCCACGGCAACATAACCAGAGGCCAAAAGCCATCCACATAAATATTCAATGACTGATGACTATGAGCGATATTATCAATCAAGATGGGGCCAAAAAAAAACTTCTTTCAAGCCACTGCAATCATGGATGACTTGCACTGCAGGTATTCAGTCTCTTCAAGCAAGTCAACAACACTGCAGAAACAAAGGAGCATATCCACTTGACATGTGGCCTGTGGGACTTGCATGGGTATCACTGATTACTACTGCAAGCCAAAAGGCAAGGATACAGTAACCAGTTGGCTTAAAACATGACACTACGCAATGTGGATGGCTGATGAGAATGACTGCACAAAGGCGCGATGGTGCCTGCTTTGAGCGTCTCTTAGCTGCAGGATCGAGCGGCACAGAGTGCTCAATCCTCTCTACTTGCATGTTCCCATCCACCAGTCATAGAACGAAGGCACCGTCATCAAAACAAAATCCAACACTGGAGGTAGGTGAGGTTGCAAGGCAGACTAGGCTGCAATCCCAGCAGAGCCTCGTGGAAAAAAGCAACTCATCATTTTGGAGACCGGCGGTGATGCAGCGCGCCAGCTCCACGGTAGTACAGGGCATCATCATCCACAGTCGCAGGAATCATCTACATCCCCAACATCGTATTCCGGTCAGTCAAATTGATGCTTTGCTTACTCTCTGATCTATGTCAACATTGACGAATGTCCTCGATTGGCCACTGATTCTACTGTAGTATGTCTCCTGCACAGCCACTGCTTTGCGGCTGAGGCCTCCACGACCAGGAGGAACAGCCTCAGCAACCAGGCCAGACCTTCGCAGTAGACTTGCCCGGGCGCGTCCTGCGCCCCATTACACTCGTGTTTCTGTACCTGAGATGCAGCTCTGCGACACCTCTGGTCATTATTCCGTTCTCATCGACGAATCATCCAACTGACCGGGAAACTTGCCCATGAGTTCATCCCCTCCAGGTTCGAAAAATTTTTCTGTCGCGTGTGAAGAGAGTGCAGAGCAAATGGCAAGGCAGAAGTGCATGGATACTTCACACCATGAAACCTGAGTGGTCACTCAGCAGCCGCCTTTTTGCATTGAAAAGGCCGACAGAGCCCCTCCGGGTCCTACTTCCTTCTGCCTGGAGCTTAAAGATGTCTCTGTGTCCTTTCCAGTGGCCTTGATGTTTATGGTCTCATCATCATCTGTATATGCCATTAAGTGCCCTCAACTCTGGTAGTCCTTGTTTGACTCCTATATGTTGTATTAGTCTGGAGACTGTTCCCTCACCTCTGACTGTACTCTCGTCTTGGTGCTGGTACCGAAAGTACTCTTCTGCAGACCATGGTGATCGCCAATCAAAATATGGGCCCGCCTGTCCCTCCTCTTCATCACCCACCGGCTCATCCGCACGAGGACCCTCGCATCATTCAGCACCGTGTTCCTGGCCAGATAGATCCTGCATATCTGGCGGACCAAATGGCTCAGCTTCATGTGGACCCCCAAAGGTCTGCCCAAAGCTACCAAACAGGTCACTCCGAACCCATCAGAGAACACACGCGTTCTCCATACTATTACATTGGGTACACCTTCTTCAAGGCCGAGGCAGCACCCGGCCAAAAGTCCACTTGGAACCAAGTCGAGAAAACAAGGATGAACCTGAGCCAGGCAGATCTGTTTCAGTTGGTGCAGAAGAGAGCAAAGAAGTCTACTGCTGTTGAGCAATATCAAGCACTATCAAAATTGAAACGAACCCATGTGGACCAGTTAATCAATGAGCACAGCCGCAGTGACCCTCGGTTTGAATGGACCTGCGCGTACATCAAGGAGGATTACAAGCCGGTCAAAGGCAAGGGTGCTCGTCGGGGTGATTTTGAAACGCTCTCGATGGATGTGGTGATTGTGAGAGGGCCGGTGACAGCCGAACCGGCCGATGTCCATACCCATTCCAAGCCAAGGGAGGAGCACACTGTCAATCCCAACAACTTCATGGCAGAAGATGTGCGTATACCGAGGGTTGTCGAGATAAATGGCCAATGGAATCAGCCGGCTATCAACCATGCACAGATGCCAGCAAATATGAATCAAGCGCAGCAACATCCTCAGCATGCGTACCAGCAACCACATTTCCCTGCTCAGGGTCACGCTGATACAGCAAGGCAGCAGCAACATCAACAGACGCAATGGTCAGGAATGCACCAACAACCAGAGGTACATCATCATGGGGTACCTCATCCAGGCAACAATCCTCAATTTCAGCCACAAAATCCGGGTATCCGTGTCATCCCAGTCGCTCCTGATGCGCATCCTCAGAGCCTTGATCGGGATCTTGGGCCCCAACACAATCATCATGCAGCTCAGCCCTTCATGAGGCCAGAGATTCATAATCAAACCAGCGCGAATAAAATATATACACCCCGGTCGTCAAGTCTGCACGTCGGGCCCGAAGTAGAGTGGCCTCCTGAGTCGAGCAGCCTAGGAGATGACGATTCGGAGCTGTTTGACTTTGAGGACGAAAGCTCAGCTACCGAAGGCTCCGAGGACATCATTGACGAAGCGCCAAAAAAAACGAAATCATGGCGCAGAAGCCTTCATCATCGCCAGAACTCCGCATCAAGGCAAAATCGGCCTGAGGTCGCTTACAGGACTCATTACCGCAAGAAGCCGACCAAGCCTGCTTCAGACTCGAAGCTCAACCGCAGCAAATACCCAGTCGGCTATGTCGAGGTGATCCCAGCAAATAGCAAGCAATCAAGCAAGCGAACTGTGAAGCCTCAATTGAAAGAGGGTGCCGCCCAGCAACAGCCCCGGAGCCGGCCCAAGATTGTGCAAGCACCCGCGAACTCGGCCGACCTCGACCTAGTACACCTCGGCGAGAAACTGCTTAAGGGCCGTGAGAGGAATGACATCAGAACGCGAATCCTGGATGACCGGGAAGCGAGAGTGGAACGGCGAGAGAAGCTGGTCGAGCATCAGGCTCGGATGTTGGACGAGAAACTCGAAGAAGCCCGTTATTTGGACCGACACCTGCCGCTTCGAGAAACAGGTCTCTTTCAGCGTCGATATTACCTATGAAATTCCCTGGGCCTTTGTTTAGGTTCCTTAACCTTTTCCTTACCCATTTCGATTGGAATTTAGTTTAGTTTTCTCCCCTTTCTGTTTCCCATGCTGTAATGTACACTTTCGGGGTTTCGGTCAATCGGTCAACAGGGATACCACTGGGAACATGGGCGTTACTAGTATATCTTGTCTATTGATAATTAGGTACATGCAATTATACAGAACAATAGTTTTGAATAGTCTACACTCTGCAGATAACTCCCTGGACATCCTTTTCGTATTAGAGGAGCCAATTGAAGAATCATCTCATATGTACACGCAGCAGGACAGCTCATCAACCTCACCGGGGGGAGTGGACCAAGTGACGCAGTACAAGTGTTATCGATAAGCCCCTCTCTGTTTCTGCCAGTTCGGTAAGGCACCAAGCCCCGCTGTCTCCCGTTTTCTCTTCGTCTTCCTTCGTCATAAACTCCATAATAAACCGTCGGTTACTCCAGGCTAGTGACTTCCTGCTTTTCTTCCCTCATACCCATCTCTCCATACTGTTAAGATTCATATCCTCCGCATATTTTCCCATTTCTTTCATTTCTCTATACACTCAGCCAAAATGCCTCGCCAATTCTTCGTCGGTGGTAACTTCAAGATGTATGAGCTCTAACCCAATGCCCCGCAATTCCCCTCGCAGCTTCACCATCCCAACCTGCAACTGCACAGCTACTGACATTCTCGGCGCAATGATAGGAACGGTGTCACTGACACCATCACCTCCATCATTAAGAACCTCAATGAGGCCAAGCTCGACCCTTCCGTCGAGGTCGTCATCTCCCCCTCTGCCCTCTACCTCCTCCTTGCCCGCCAAACTGCCGACTCCAAGATTGGCGTTGCCGCCCAGAACGTCTTCGACAAGCCCAACGGTGCTTTCACCGGCGAAATCAGCGTTGAGCAGCTCAAGGATGCTAAGATTGACTGGGCTATTATCGGACACAGCGAGCGTCGTGTCATCCTTAAGGAGACTGACGAGGTACGTTACTCGCTGGAACCTAGTTTGCCGGATTGGGAATGGAATGGCTAACTTCTCTGATTAGTTCATTGCTCGCAAGACCAAGGCTGCCATTGATGGTGGCCTGAGCGTCATCCTTTGCATTGGTGAGACCCTGGAGGTAAGTTATTCTATTCGCTCGGTTCTATTCCCCACGTATCCAGTAGACTAACACTACATAGGAGCGCGAGGCTGGCAAGACCATCGACGTCGTTAGAAGGCAGCTTACTGCTGTCGCCAAGGAGCTCTCCAAGGAGCAGTGGCAGAAGGTCGTCATTGCCTACGAGCCCGTCTGGTTAGTCGCTCACCAACACATCAATTCACAACTAAACGCTAACAACACACTGCAGGGCCATTGGCACCGGCAAGGTCGCTACCACCGAGCAGGCCCAGGAGGTCCACGCCGCCATCCGCAAGTGGCTCAGCGACGACGTCTCCGCCGACGCCTCTGAGAACGTCCGCATTATCTACGGTGGCTCCGTCAGCGAGAAGAACTGCCGCGAGCTGGCCAAGCAGCCCGATGTCGACGGTTTCCTGGTTGGCGGTGCCAGCTTGAAGCCTGCCTGTAAGGACTCCTTTCTACCCAATTGAGTGTCGAAGTTATAGACTAATGATGTGATATAGTCGTCGACATTGTTAACGCCCGTCTGTAAGCCGACATACGAGAAAACCTCCCTCCCCAAATCCTGCTGCCACTGTAGTACCGGCAGGAATACAGATCATGAATCGCAATCGGGCTCTTAAGCGGCCCTCTGGGGACTTATATATGCTTGCTTAGGTTCGCCCATTCAGCGGGTGAAGTTCAAGCTATATATCTCAACGTTAAAAGTAAAAAATTGAATGTAAATAAAGTGGAGTATGCGATACAGCTGGTTCAATCCTCTTAACATTCGTAAATTCATGGATGAATTCTATCCTAATTCATATTTAGGACGTAGTAGAAAGCGCTATATACAAAGAACGATGCAGATCATATACAGATCATAGGATATTTTGGTCTCACGACGAATACGAAACTGACACCCCAACACCATGCCAATACGATTTCCCAGAAACACCTCCGCCAACAGACTGCCCACCCCCCGCTGCAGTCGAATTCGCAGCCCACGAAGACGAAGAGAATGAACTAGGACCTAACCCCACACCCGCACTAACTAGAAGCTCCTTCACGCGGCCCTCCCACAGCAACCGCACATTCCAGGACTGATCGACGCGGATCTTCAACACTGATTCATTTTCCTGGTTTTCATTATGAGCAGTGGGGGGATCCACAGGAGGAAAGGCAGAGGGATCGGCCATGCGCATCTTTCGCCTGGCCCATTCAAGGCCATCGTCATCGATTGGCGGGTGCGGGGATTTCCTCTTCCGCCATAGTTCGCAGCCGGCGACCATTTCGCTTTCCCAGCTGTAGACGTTGAAGCCGAAGCGGGAGCTGAAGGCTAGGTTGGGCGAGGCGCGTAGGGAGTAGGTGGTTGATAGGGAGCCGGTGAGTGGTGTTAGGACCAGGGTGAGGGTGTATGGGAAGGTGGAGATTGGGGTGCCGTGGTTTGAGGTCGTGGTTGTGCTAGACGTGGATGACGCTGATGACGGCATCTCGGTGGCTGCTGGTAGGGTGCTGAACCGTAACCCAGTTGACATGCCGATGAGCGAAGAGACGGGGGAGTAATATGCTTCTGCGCCGGCCGATAGTAGTGATAACCGTGGTGATGCGTTCTCCTTGGTATGGCGCGGGTCTGGGCCGAAATTCCACAGCCCCCGCCAGCCGAACAACGAATTGTCCGTGCTGAACAGATATTCATTGCTATACTTGCCCGTGTCGTGGGAAAGTTGACCTAGGAGAGAAGCTTGCGGCGCAGAGTTTGATAGAGGAGGTCCCCGGGTCGAGCAGACTGCCAATGACAGCTGCATGGTTGGTGAGATTCGGCGCAAGAACAAGGCATTCAGGGTTGTCGGGGGAGGAAGATGCAAAGTTGCATTGAGCAGAGTCGCCTTCCGCCCGAGCGAAAGTTGACTATCGCCATTGCCGGAGGGTTTGGACTCAGAGGATCCGAGTCCATCAAGGAGTGACTGCCACCCCCAACCTTCCACCGGGGCAACTGGAGGCTGAACTTGGCGATAACCGCGCGCTAGTTTACGCAGTGGAATAAGGGCGCTCCGGCTGGGAGTATTGTTTAAAGGCACGGTGCTGTAGAGGTACGATACGGAGCCATCGATCAATCCAACTGTGCCGAGGGTATAACTGGTCGCGAAGTGAGGAGTGGCTAGGGACGAAAGATGGACGCGCAGCCGCTCCGGAGTCGAGAAATCGAGTAACGCTGTATGCAGTCAAATCGAGATCATAACTATCTAAGCTTTAATATGAGGCAAATGCACGTACATTGCGCTGTGGCTGTCAGGGACGAATATGAGTTGTCGCGGTTCCAGTTGGTCGCCTCGGCGAATGCCAATTGGATGTAGTCCATGAAGTCAAGCATTGTCAAAGATGTCTCAACTCAGTTCTTCAGCCCAGCTGTCGTTTATCATTATGAGTCCATCTCCAATGAACGAGAAATGAATCTGGCCCATGGATAATTAATGACGATGATGACCTTGGAAACGGAAGTTGAAGCCCCAACATCATCAGCTCAATTCCTTATACGGCTTAGCGTACCCGGATAAGCCCCGCATCAACATTAATCCGCCTGTTATCAGAGAAGAAAAAAATAATCGTATCTTTCTGCTCCGAGTCAATTTTCCGAGTCTGTATATTTCCGCATCTTTCAAGGCATACAGAGACTCGCAACGGTATAATCACTTTCAGAAATTCAAAATCTATAATATTTCGCAATGCCTCGTTCAAAGCGTGCCAGAATTGTCCACGAGTCGAAGGTCACCAAGAAGTCCCACAAGGAACAGACCAGACGACTTTATGCCAATATCCGCGAATGTGTCGAAAATTATGATCACCTATTCGTTTTCTCCGTCGATAACATGCGCAACACTTATTTGAAGGATGTGCGCACCGAATTTGCCGATAGTCGGTGAGTCTACCTGATTTTCAGGACCAGCCCCGCGAGATATACCCTTTCACAATGTGCAATATGGCAGCGGAAACATTATCGCACTTCAATCGCTAACAGTCCAAATAGTCTCTTCTTTGGCAAAACTAAAGTCATGGCCGTTGCCCTTGGCCACAACCCCGAGACCGAGGCCGCACCCAACCTGCACAAGCTCTCTTCCTACCTGACAGGTGCCGTCGGTCTTCTCTTCACCTCCCGCGATCCCGAGTCCGTCCTCAGCTACTTTGACGCCTTCCGCCCCCTCGACTTTGCCCGTGCTGGCACCGTCAGCACCCGCTCATTCAGCATCCCCAATGGCCTGGTCTACTCCCGTGGTGGTGAGATCCCTGCGTCCGAAGACGAGCCGGTCAGCCACACGATCGAGCCGGAGCTGCGCAAACTGGGAGTTCCTACTCGTCTAGTGAAGGGCAAGGTCATGCTCGAGCTGACTGATGGGCAAGAGGGCTACCCTGTCTGCAAAGAGGGAGAAGTTCTGGACTCGCGGCAGACAACGTTGCTGAAGATGTTCGGTGTCGCTACTGCCGAATTCAAAGTCGATCTAAAGGCGCAATGGACTCGGAGTACCGGTGAAGTTAAGATCCTCGAGAAGGATGAGGGCATGGAGGTTGATGGACAGTAATTCATGTCCAAGACCGTTCCTTTTCTTCTTTTACCCCAAAAATTTCCTGGGCATTGATTGGAGTTGGGCATAGGCGTTCTTTCGTTGTTTCTCTTTTTATATTCCTCGAAGATCATGAATTCATCCTAGATGTTGTTGGATGAGCGTACGGTGGACATAGATTACCACCGGAAAAGCAATTATGCAGGACATCTTCCATTCAGAGCAGAAAGCTACATGGTGACAAGCATGAATTTATGGAGATAGATTACCGATTCTTACTTGCATACGAGGATTCTGGCATCGACATGGCCGTTAAATATGCCTTACCTGCGTCTCTTACCTGAGCATCCCCGGATCCCAACCAAATTGCACCTAGGAAAATGACGGCTACCTAAAATACATACTTACCCCGTGCAGAGTAACAGAGACCTTAAAAGGGCCGACACAACAAAACAAGATGGAAAACAAGCAGAACAGAGGCGAGACCACGAGATCGTAAGGAGGAAAAGGGGCCATCACGAATAGTGCCTCCAAACCTTGACCCTTCGTAAAGGAAATAGTAACAAGTGAAGCCTTCAGCTGATGAAGATGCCTGGTGACAAGCAGAAAAAGGTGGCACGTCGGTTTGACTGTGCGAGTTATTAATGCTTCCGTGGTCGTAAATGTCGCTGTTGACTTCTGAAGTGACCTTGCCTTACCCATTGCATCAAAGAGGACAAGGGAAGAAAGGAAAGATCAAGCATAGATACCCACCAGCAAACCATGCTGACGCCTGGATGGGGAACTTAATCCAGCAAGGGAGGTTCAGTACCTCCTTTTAGCGCGAGGATCCTCATAGGAATCGTCTTCGTGATGTCTCTTGCGGCCATAATCTTCCCGGCCACCATATCTGTCACGTTCGCGGTCGCGATCACGGTCACGGTAGCGATCCCGATCACGGTCTCTGTGACGGTCACCTTCCCGCTCACGATCATGATCACGCCGGTCTCGCTCTGAGTAGCCCTCTCTGGGCCTGATAGGCTCGCGGTTGCTGCCAGTTACACCTGGGGCCCGGGCATCTCTCTCATACTTTCCACCACCAGCATAGCCGCCTCCAAAGCCAGCATTCCGGCCACCACCGGGACCGGAGGGAGCGTTTGGTGGAGCCTGTCCACCGAAGCCGTTGCGTCCGCCCTGATAACCAATCCCGCCACGAGGTCCAAAGCGATCGCCGCCGCGATACCCTCCTCGAAAACCTCTACCTCCATATCCGCCCCGGAATCCACCACCAAATCCTCCAGGGCCAGAAGGCGCACCGAAAGATCCAGGTCCGGTGGGACGGGAGGGCAAAGCCTTAGTATAGCCACGTCCTCCCAAGCCTCCGCCGAAGCGGCGAGGCTTCCAGCCTTTGACTGTGCGGCCACGTTCCACGTCTACCAAGACACGTCGATCCTTGATTCGAATTCCATCTGTCTCTTTGTAGGCAGCTGAGTCGGGACAAGGATGATCAGGTCAGCAAGGAGTCCAAACTTTTGGGGTCAAGAGAAGTCTCAAAGGTTTCACTATAAATGTGAGTAGCAGTAGTACCTTTCATGTCCTTTTCACGCTCGTACACGATGAAAGCATAGCCCCTGTGTGGCTTCTTGGAGCCCTTCGGCGTGACTGTGTCTTTTACAATGCGGATCTAACAGAAGTTAGCTTTGAAAGACACCTCGACGACAAATAATCTCACTCTTTCAATTGGCCCAAATCTACCGAACTCTCGTTCTAGGTCGGACTCCTTCACGTCGTAGCTCAGTCGAGCAACAAACAGAGTTCTGAAGGGATCGCCCCGAGCTTGAGGATCATTCGAAGGATCATCTACGCAGATGGTTAGCACTAATGAGCGAACGTTCAATCAATCGTCGAGGCTCTTACAGGTTTGAAGGCCTTCAGTCAACTGCCTATTCAGCCTCTCCTTTATCTCGAGCTTCTGACGCCACTTGCGTTGCAGCCAGCTCTCTGTGGCATTGTAAGGAACTTCCTCGCCGTATTTCTTAAGTTCCCCAAGGAAATCTGCAACACCGCCGATGCTACTCTTCTTGACATCTTCGGGTGCGCGATCAATGGGAGGAACGTAACGTAATGGTGGACGAGGCTGGAAGAGCGCCAGGAGGGGAGGGGGGAGTTTGTCCGTCATTTTGACCCCTCAAAGATTTTATTTCAAGCTAGCGACAACTTCTCGATGTGATCTAAAGTCATGAGGGGAAACGATAGTTAATAGTTCAGGTAGGTTCCCTCGGACTCAGATTCTCGCGGCCAGGTTGTTGAGAGTTTCGCGTTCCCCATTAGTTGGCTGGAACCACGGGACTGCAGAAGCGCCAGACGCGCTAAGCGGGATTGCCGCCAGCCAATGGGGAACCACCTTGCTTGCGGTCTTGAAAACTCACCGAACTGTTCCTAGATGACTTGTTAGACACCGACAGCGATCATACAATACATCACAAAATGCCTGTACAAGGCATTAGAACGGTAGCCAAGGCCAGGGTATGATTCAAGCTAGTTGCCAAACAATGATTGCCTCCTTTCAGTGACTGACGTGCTGGGAATACAGAATGGCATGGGCGCCTTCATTCTACAATGCAAACGTTTGGATTTCCACTACTGCGACTGGGCTGGTAGCTCGAGAGGCATGGTGTAAGTCCAGTTATTCGTCTGACTCTATCAATGAATTGAATTAACTTGTTCTGTCATGCAGCGCTTTCCTGAAACACTCTCTACCCTCCTTCGCCAAAGCCAATCCTCAGATCGAAATCCGAGTATCACCACGGCCGCACAAACACCCGGTAATTAAAGGTCACTATATCAACGGACGAGAGAAAGCGATATGCGTTCGGAATATGGAACCTGAACAAATCCTGAAAAAGGCGAATCTGCTCAAGGAAGCCAGCGGCGAGAAGCTCAAGCGCACCAAAAAACCCGTCACCAGTATCAACGAGAGTGTAAGAGGCATCTGGTCCCCGTACCACGGAGATCTCAAGATGGTATGAAGCAGTGTTGGGGGTGTTCAGACTGGTGTTGAGGCTCCATTTTCCAGCCTTTTCTGTGTATAATGTATATCATGGGTTATTTCTGTTCTGGTCCTGTTTTTCCTTGACGACCCCAAGGCCTTTCAATTAGGGGTCATTGCACGGTATGTACAAATTAGATACCTTTCAATGTCAGATTAACAGCAGGTTGCATGAACCGCTGCTATGGACCTTTATCTACTGAGGTAGAATGAATAAATGATATGCCTCATGCCTCGACTATCCAGAAAAAGTCCCTCAAGGGAGGAGAAAATCGCAAATGCCCTCGCGCCCACAGTACACATGCAATGGGGTATCAAAATAGGGAAACCGAAAAAGAACGCTTTAACTCCGCCGGAATACACCACAGATCATCGTTGAACATATGCAGAATACCGGTGATCAAAGGTATATCTGGAACATTGATTTCGGTGCACTGACAGGTTTACCGCAATCAATGACCTGACATTTAGAGAATGGTTTAGTTCTCTGGGGAGTCTTCTTAGCCTTGGAAACAGCACGATTCCTGGCACATTCGCCACAGTATACCTTGAAAAACGTCAGCCAGGTCCCAACATATGATAGGGTCGCACGAACATGTCCACAAGGTTTCGATACCCATATCTGTTGTTTTGTCTCATCCCCTATTCCGAGTTCTTCATCACAATTTGGGCACACGACCAAATCGTCCTCCCCAGCGCTTCTCGTAAATCCTTCGGAGGGAGGACTTGGCGCTTTGTACGAGCTCTGGCGGGAGCCTCTATCTGAAGTCAACCCAGAAGTAGGATACTCAACTCTCAAGGACCTATCCCCGACTATCGCGAGATCCATGGCATCCTCAAGATCGATAGCTTCCTCCGCAGCACCAAGCAAAAACATATCCACCTCGTCGGGCGGACGACGGTGAAGGTCTCGTGCTCTCCATGCAATTTCCTGTCTGAAGCTTTCCTCTCTTGACATGAGATGACGTGGTACCATTTCACGTTGTAGTCGTATTAAATCCCAGAGATTCGCCCCTATGAAGCCCCGATTTCTAGGCGGAGGTGCCGGCGCCGGTTCTGGCTGGCGAACTGTAGCTCCGACAAACTGGACTTCCGGACTGCTTGGGGAATCTACTCGAATTATATCTTCTGGTTCCTCAAGATCGACCACGTCGGCCATTATGTTTCTTCCAAATCGTGGTAGTCGTGGTGTTGTTCGCGAGCCGCCATTCTGCGGTCTTCTCTGGTCTTCCGGAGAATCTGGCTCGTTCGTCAAATCTATTACATCCTCTCTTTGAGGAGAATCAGACATTATCGGTCGACGGAAATCATATCCATCTCCAGGATATCTCATCGGTGGCAACGGTGGGCGGCTATGCGGAGAATTGTGGCCTTGGGACGAGGACGGTTCAGCGTCTGAGCGCCAGCGAGACTGATGCTGGCTTCGTGATGGTTCGAACATCTGATTATGAGGACGCTATTGAGAATAATCATTAGAAATGCCTTCAAAAGTTCCGGTGGGTTTGTGTTGGTATCGTAAAGAAATGCCCCGCTCTGTGAAGTTCATGAATGCAATGGAACAAACCTTTCTTGGCCGCGCCGCCACAAACTGGACGCCTGAATCACCATTCATGTCGAGGATGTGAGGTCAATGTCATTGAATGGAAAGAGTTGGACCGAGAGGGGTATAACATGGAAGGTTAGGGATGCTGGAGCATCCAAAGTCGGTAGGGGCTCCCGTTATTGTTGGTGGAGGCCATGACTAGCTGGTTCCGAGTCTGTGGTGGAGAGATGTCATACCGCCGCCCAATGCATAAATTTATAAGCAGTGGCGAAGGAATTAGCATTTGGCAAGCAGACAATTTACAAACTGGCGCAATGTACCATGAGCTGGGGAAAGATTTATAAACGCTGGCGCGAATCGTAGTTGAGGAACAGATAAGACTTGCTAACCGGCGTCATTATCGTTCAAAAGTGCTATGACTGAGTTGAAACAAACATGAATTTCCTTGCCTTACGCAGCGATCCTGATTGTAAACCTTTTAAGCCTAGAGTGATTGAGGAAAATGAAAAAGAGGAAAATGGAAACACATTTGGCTAGAAGTACAAAAGAGGTTCCTTCTCTGTAAGGTATCATGACTCCTGTGCTGTCAAAACTGTGACTCCACCTTCGCTGTTCAATGCCACAATGCTCTGGGCAGCAGAGCCCCAAGCCACTGCTACTGCTGGCACGGCGCTGCGCAAAGGCTCCGACCATTCTTTGGATGCCTTCGAGTATTGCTGGACAGTCACACCGCTGGGGCCACCAGTGAGCAGGAATTGCCCAGTGTAATCCCAGCAGATAGAATCGATCTGGCTGCCCGTCTCCAGAACCTTGATCTCCTTCGAGCTGCGGAGATCCCAGATGGACAGAACAGTCGAGTTGTCTGACACTGCAGCAAGGAACGTGCCGTTCTCGGAGAAGTAAAGGCAGTTGACGGGGCCAGACATGGCGTAGTTGGCGGCCGCGGCGCCAGACTTAACATCGAAAATCTTGATCTGACCGTCTGCGCCACCAGCAGCGATGAGATGCCCATCAGGGTGGAATGCGACGGCATGAAGAGCTAAAGGAGAAGGGGAAAAATTAGTAAAGGTCGCAAACGAAAAGATCAGCCCTTGCTTACATGCGTCTGTGAAAATTTGAGTGATGACAGAGTTAGTTGTCAGGTCATACAACACATAGCTCTTATCAACGCCAACAGAGCCGATTATGTCGCCAGTAGCATGCAGAGCAAGAGCTGTTGCTGAACCAGCATGAGAAGCAAAGTTCGCCAGTTCTTTGCCATTCTCAAAGACCTGGACGGCACCCGTAGAGGACGCGATGACTGCCTTGTCACCTGCCCATACAGCACTGGTAACCGGGCCGCTTGTCTGCAGATTACCAACGACACGTTTCTCGGACAGGGAGTAGACACCGACAGTGCCATCAGCACCCCCTACGAGAGCCATGTCTCCGGCCGCGTTAACGGCTAGGGCCTTGCCGCCTTGGCAGAGAGGCTCGGACGTCTCAGTGGGCTTATATGTAGAAAGCGCGTCGCTTGTAGCCCAGCCTTCGGGAATAGGTCGCTTGCGACGTGTCTTGGACAGCCTAGGTGAGGTTAGCAATACAGAATGACGAATTGAAATAGCCATGTCACGTACGATGCCTGTGTGCTTTCAATTCTCGCAAGAACAGCATCTGGTAAGCCGGTTGAGTCGACCTGCATAGCTTCTTCACCTCCAGCGCGACCGGCGCTAACAGTCACCTTGGACAAAGCGTCGCGAGCTTCGTCTCTTTCCTTTGTTAACCTCGCAATGACTCGTACAGCAGCATCGTGTTGATAGAGAGCTGCGCTCAGCTCCTGCCGCGTCTGGGCAAGGGTCTGACGCAATGTGTAAGTTTCGAGCGCCAGCGCATCCCATTCTTCTTGAAACACGCTGAGCAATGAGGGAATGGATGTGAGGGTGGGAGGTCGGGGTCGGACAACGCGCTGGCTTTTGACTTCGATGAGTTCGTCGACCGAGAGTTCCTCTCCATTTACTGGATCTTTTCCGTTCTCGGCAATATATGCCTCGATGAGACGTCTTTCGAAGACGCTGCCTACGCGCTATTAGACGAATGAAGCTCAGGAAATCCTTGGATCCTTGACATACCGCTCTTGGGCGAGACGACTGGCACTTGCGGTGCCTCTCCCGAAACTGTTCAAAGATTAACTATATGCAATCAAGCAAAACAAAACATGGAATAAATTTGACTTACTTGCGCACAGCATTGTTTTGTATTATGAGTTGGTTGATCTAGAGAGAGGTTGCTTGACGCGAGAGCTGTCGCCGCATTGGACTTTTCGACGAGACAAGGCTTCCGCCCTATCTGGGTTAGCCGCACCGCAAAGCTGGCTGATCGTCCATTGCTTGGCACTCATGCGACTCACACTGTACAGCAATCCAGATTCATTTCGCTCTCAAGCAATCCTACCCCGTGTACTAGTATCTATGTATACTTAAACCATGCTATACCCATCTGTGCTTGATTAAGCCACTTTTCTTCCGTCCTATTAGCCCCTCCTTATTACCAGGATGCAGTTCGACTGAGAACATCCGGCCCAGAGAACTCCCGCGCTACTAACAGACATTCAAGAAGCTTTAGAATTAGCTATTGCCCTCAAGCATCGCTAAACCGATCTCTGACTGTGCCTTTCTCTGCTTCGGGACTAACGCGTCTTGTATTCAGGAGTCATGTCCTTCAACGCGAAAAATCTCGCCTATGGTATGCTATACGTTCTCGCTCACACGGCACTTCATCTAACGCCAGGCAGAGAATAAACAGCCCGCTTTTCTACAGAAACTTAGAAACCAGTACGGAGATACGTCTGGTCGTCTTGAAAGGCCCGTTGCGCGACCTCGATTAGCGAAGAAAGATGATGAGGACGATGACGAGCCCACATACGTTGATGAAGAAAGTAATGAGGTGATATCGAAGGAAGAATATGAAACACTACTGCGCGGTGACGAGAAACAACCTGAGTCATCCGAACAACAGTCGGGCCACGAGTCGAAACAGGACACTGAAAAAGCCGACATCGAGGAAGCGTCCTCAAAGCAGAATTTGGCTGGAATAGGAGGCCCAAAGAAGCGGAAACAGGCGAAAGTCATCAGAGATGATAATGTTGAAGCTGAGAATGGCACGCAGCAAGAGAGCACTGGACCTCAAAAAGCAAAGCAGAAGCAAAAGAAGAAGAAGATCAAGCTATCATTCGATGAATAAGGCAAACATGCTATACTTAATTCTTGATAACGCTTGTTAGATAATGATATCATGGGAGTATAGTACCCCTGCTAATGGAGTTTAAGGTAGATATATAGCCGTGCATTGGTAAACCCAGTAGGCCTGTTGACCATTTGGCCGATAAGGTGAGGCCATGTCTTTCACCTAGAACCTCTGCCAAGTTATTGTTACAGAGCTCTCCTTGGTGTGTTGTTATCGGTGATGTTGAAACCTCTCTCTCTGACTTCACATAATCCGAAGATAATTTTGTCCGTTTCGGCGACAGCGGAACACCGAGGAACCGCCTTAAAAGTTCACCTTACCAGGACTCTCTCTGGTTGTCAACGCTGGAAAAAATTCATAGACTCGATGGTTCTTTAAGATGCCTATCGTTAATGTAGATGATCTTGTCCGTCTCCAACAGAGGTCTGAGGACATACGGAATGTGAGCTACCCCTCCATCCCACCTTGATGTCATATTTTCTACTTGTTCAGCGCTAACCATCCCGCAGATTTGTATTCTTGCCCACGTTGTGAGTACTCTATAGCATAACCGACTGCCTGAGCGCGTCTGATTCTGATTGTTACGATGAGTTAGGATCATGGGAAAACTTCCTTAACAGATGGTCTCATTGCCACAAATGGCATTATTTCCCCGAAGTTGGCGGGCAAGATCCGCTATCTGGACTCACGTCCAGATGAGCAGCTTCGAGGAATCACTATGGAGTCGTCTGCTATCTCCCTGTATTTCTCCATGATGCGTCGCTCGTCTCCTGATGCTGCTCCTCAGCCCAAAGAGTACCTGATCAACCTGATCGACTCGCCTGGGCATATCGACTTCAGCAGCGAAGTATCGACAGCTTCAAGGCTCTGTGATGGTGCTCTTGTCCTTGTCGATGCCGTTGAGGGTGTCTGCAGTCAAACTGTCACAGTGCTACGTCAGACTTGGGTCGAGCAGCTCAAACCGATTTTGGTCATCAACAAGATCGACAGACTGGTTGGAGAGTTGAAAATGAGCCCCAGTGAAGCTTACTCTCATTTAAGCAGACTATTAGAGCAAGTCAACGCTGTCATCGGAAGTTTCTATCAGGGCGAACGGATGGAGGAAGACCTTCAGTGGCGAGAGCGGATGGAAGACCGTATCAATGCCTCGGCTGCTCGAACCGCTCAGAAGCAGGAACAAGGCGATGAGACAAACATGAGCAGCGTCGATGAGGCGGAATTTGAGGAAAAGGACGATGAGGAAATCTACTTCGCTCCGGAGAAAAACAATGTCATTTTCTGTAGTGCCATCGATGGCTGGGCTTTCACCGTTCGACAGTTCGCTGCTCTCTACGAGAGGAAACTGGGAATCAAACGGTCGATTCTTGAGAAAGTGCTATGGGGAGACTTTTACCTTGACCCTAAGACGAAGCGTGTCTTGGGGTCGAAGCATTTGAAAGGACGTGCCCTCAAGCCAATGTTTGTTCAATTGGTGTTAGACAGTATCTGGGCTGCATATGAAGCTACAACTGGTGGAGGGAAAGGCAAAGGGTATGTTGCACAGCTGAGATTGGAGATTGTTTTGATACTGATGTTATATTAGCGATCCAGCTTTGTTGGAGAAGATCACTAAGTCCTTGAACATCACCATTCCGCCTTATATTCTTCGCTCTCGTGACCCTAGAAACATCATGATGACCTTGTTCTCGATGTGGCTTCCTTTATCAACTGCTGTTTTGGTGTCTGTCATTGAATATCTTCCCAGCCCACCGGCTGCCCAAGCCACTCGACTACCAGGACTCATTGAAGGCTCGCCTGGCGCTGAGTTTGTCGACAAGAAGGTTAAGGACGCAATGGTAGCGTTCAAGACAGGCACAGACGCTCCTGTGGTAGCCTATGTCAGCAAGATGGTTGCGATCCCTGAAAGTGAGCTACTGTCTAGCAAAAAGCGCTCCGGTGCGACCTTGTCGGCAGATGAAGCCCGCGAAATCGCACGCAAGAAGCGAGAAGAGATTGCGAAAATGCAGGCTGAGGCAGGCGGAAACGGAAATGAGACGGACGACTACGCGCGTATCACATCTGCATTCGAAGTGACCACGCTGGATGACAGAGAGGAACAAGGGGAACCAGAGGAGAAGGAAGACCCGGAGCACTTGATTGGCTTCGCACGATTGTACTCAGGCACCCTTTCAGTTGGTGATGAGGTCTATGTGTTGGCCCCCAAATTCTCTCCGGCGAATCCTCATGCACACCCTGAGCCACAAAAGGTGAAAGTCACGGATCTATATCTCCTTATGGGCAGGAGCCTAGAGCCGCTCAAGACCGTTCCCGCGGGAGTGATTTTCGGTATCGGTGGCCTTGAAGGCCATGTCCTCAAGAATGGAACTCTTTGCTCGCAGCTTGAAGGAAGTATCAACTTGGCTGGCGTCTCGCTAAACGCCCCACCAATTGTAAGAGTTTCCCTTGAGCCGGCGAACCCTGCAGACCTGAACAAGATGGTCACCGGTCTGCGCCTCCTCGAACAAAGCGACCCATGTGCACAATATGAGGTTCTCCCTAGTGGTGAGCATGTGATTCTGACTGCTGGTGAATTGCATCTTGAGCGCTGCATCAAAGATCTCCGCGAACGCTTTGCCAAATGTGAGATCCAAACCGGTCAGACAATCGTGCCATACCGGGAAACAATTATCAGCGCGCCGGAAATGACGCCTCCAAAGAAGCCAGAACTTGGCCGAGGATGTGTGTTGGCCGTTTCTCCTTCGAAACAGCTGACTGTCAAGTTGCGCGTTGTGCCCCTACCTGAGGCAGTGACGGACTTCATCTCCAAGAACGTTGGAACAATCAAGCGTCTCC
This sequence comes from Aspergillus lentulus, assembly GCF_010724455.1. Next base: position 336,748 of record NW_022983878.1, on the reverse strand, counting down.
AGTCCGAGAAACGCTCAGCGGGTGAGACCAAATCCGACGCGGAAGCAAGCAACGGGTCGTTGGAGACCACACAACAGGTTGAGTCCAGCGATGCTTCTGGAGAAGCCAGAGAGGGCAATCAGCTTCCCTTGAAAGACTTCAAAAAGGAACTCACCCGGATCTTTAACGAGGAAGTTAAGGAGGACAAAGAATTATGGGCAAATGTCGTCGACCGGATCACTGCTTTCGGCCCTCGACGAGTTGGACCGAATATCTTGGTTGACGCCACTGCGGTAAACACTTGTGAGAAATTGTAAGTCTGATACAGTTTCCGACAACTTCCTCAATCTAACTGGCGCAGCCTACTCGACGACCCCAAACAGCAACCCAACACTACAACCGAAGAAAGCACCCGCGACTCCCTGACGGTCCGCGACTTCAACGACAAGCTCGCTCACGCCTTCCAGCTCGCAACAGGTCAAGGCCCTCTCTGTAATGAACCTATCCAAGGCATCGCCGTATTCCTGGAAGAACTATCGATCAACGCCAGCGAAGAAGAATTAGACCTTGGTCGTCTGACAGGCGAAGTCATCCGACTAGTCCGCGAGAGTATTACTCAAGGTTTCCTCGACTGGAGTCCCCGGATCATGCTCGCAATGTACAGTTGCGAGATTCAAGCTTCTAGTACGTTTAGTCCCACACTGATCACCCTGCCCCATCTTGCGCATCTCAAAACACAGACTAACACTGCTACAACAGCCGAGGTCCTCGGCCGTGTGTACGGCGTCATCACCCGCCGCCGCGGCCGCATCCTCTCCGAAACAATGAAAGAAGGAACCCCTTTCTTCACCATCCTGGCCCTCCTCCCCGTTGCCGAGTCATTCGGCTTCGCTGAGGAAATCCGCAAACGGACATCGGGTGCTGCACAGCCGCAGCTCATCTTCGCGGGCTTCGAGGCCCTAGACGAGGATCCGTTCTGGGTCCCGGCTACGGAGGAGGAGCTGGAGGATTTGGGAGAGTTGGCTGACCGTGAAAATGTGGCGAAACGGTATATGGATGCTGTGCGGAGGAGGAAGGGGTTGGTTGTGCAGGGTAGGAAGTTGATTGATGCGGAGAAGCAGAAGACGTTGAAGAAGTAGATTGTGGTTATTATGATAGAATGTGAATTAAAATTGTTTGCGGAGTCTAACGAGTCGATGGCTACCATCTTACAAAGGGATACTGCAAAGACACAAAATTTGTGCCCTCGAAAGAGATTTTCCCACATCCATCAATCAAGGACTAGGAATAGTAGGCGAGGGTCGTAGAAGATGAGTAGTCCTCCACGCGGAACAAACCATTAATCTTCCTCCCGTGACAAACACAGTTCAGCATTGAGAAAGCCAGAACCATGGATACTTGGGAGGTGAAGAAATGAACTACCGGGATATGTCACCAGGAATAGAAACTGGAGAAAAGATTTGTTCATTCTCATTTGAGAAATTAGAAATGAGTAAAATAAAATAGGTCCTGCCATGCTAACAGCCTCGTAGGCGGTGATGCTGGAGGATATTGTTCACGAGCGAACTGAGCATATGGGTATCTCATGTCTATTCTTGTTCGTCAACGTCGCGCCGACGTATCCCGGCCCCGCTATATGGGCGATCAGAATGCCTGTGTTAACCAAAGGCATAGTCAATGGCCCCTCAAGGACCGAAGAAACCAGCGGATTGCGAGTTTTTCTCGCACAACCAGGTTTCCGGGATCTATCTCGCTCTGGAATGACCAGAAGACAAGCCAAGAGCGTCGGAGAAATGATCTTCTCGGAAATATCAATGGTGTGAAGTTCGATAATAGGCGACGCCGATCTATTTCAATCCCGAAGCGTCATCTCATCCAATCGTCGACACCGCTCAAAAAGGCCGAGCAACTTTTCGCAATTCTGCAGCACCAGTGACGGGGTCTCTCATCTCTTTCCAGCTAACCGGAAACATCATATTGCCAGCCTCGCTACGTGCCATGACGACACCAAGGTCATTGCGCGCAGTGGTAAGATAATAGAAACTCTGATCACCCAGGGAAATGACGGAACCACGCACAATATCTCCAACACGGAACATCTCGTCCATCACGACGCGATCCTTCTCAACAGCACGCACATCTTCCTTCCGGATAAGCGCCTGGAAGCGAAGCTCGTCGGAGCTACTGTGATTCTCAGGATTGGCCGCCGAAGTGAGTATGGAGACGATGTTGTCGTTGTCTGAAGCCGTCTTCGACGGATTGGGGCTTTGGGACCCAGCCGACTCGTCGAGGACGACGAGGATGGAGACTGTGGCCTGGCGTTTCTGGACACGGGTGACGCGTGCTAACACAATCGAGTCGACAGCGGGGAGAGTGTTGTACCTCAGTTTGGGCTTCGTAGTTGTTGTCGTTTTTGCAGGTGTGGTCGAGGTAGAAGGGTCCGTTTTCCTCGGCAAGTTCCGCGAGACGCTGAGGATAGATTTTACTTTGGAGCTGGGTTGAGCTTGTTGGACAACCACTGGTCCAGCAATGGATGCATAAATGTTGGCATTTTGCACGTGGGTACCTGGTCCTGCCGAGTAAGAAGACACTGGCCCCAGGCGCTGACCTGGAATAGCCAAAGAGGGTTGACTGCTTGCCATCTCAACTGAGTGCCACTAAGAAGTGACAATATTCTTCCCCAAGGTGCAGAAAGTATGTTGGATTTTGGTTTGGAAAAGGAAGCTGGAAGCTGCGGAGTAATTTTTGCTACGATGTCTTGCGGAGACCGGCTCGGAAGGAGGTTTCCCCGGCCTATAGCAATTTAGCCAACGCCTTCACAGATGCATAAAGATCTCGATGGGAAATTGATGAAGAGATGGATTGTTTCTCACTAAATCTAGGTATACTGCGATTCAAAGTATTATGACCTTTAAATCTGTTCTAGCATCAATACAGTATTCATGTGCAGCACAAGCAGGGTAAAATAAGCGTGACAGTCCTGAAAGGAAACTATAGACGAACAGGCAATTATGGAGGAGGAATTCTAGCGGGAATCCATAAACGCACCAAATGCTCGCTGACGAAGGAAATAAGCGTAAGAAAAGACACCGAATCAATGCCCGCTTAGCACCCTGTGGTAAGTAAAGGTCCGATGTGTTGAGAATGGTAAGAAGAAACGTCAAGATATGAACGAGAAGGAAGGAAGCGGTTATAGATGGTGACAATTATGGGATAGCAGCGTATTAGCCTTCGACAAGAGTCTGTTTTGGGCCGTTTCCGAGTAAACCGAGACATCGCCGCGCCAGCGCAATGACCTCGGCCTCACCATCCTCCCCATCCTCGTCGTCTGATTCGATGTTCTTGTCCGAGATCGTTTTGACCATCTGTACAATATCTTCGGATTTGGATATGTAGCCGATGAGCCGCTTGTCCTCCGATTCCAGCAATTGAAGGAGAGTCCAGATGGCAATGTGCTGGAAGGTAGGATCGCCGCTTGCAAGGAACCTTTTGAGATAACCGTGAATGCCGCCGTTAGGGTCAGCCCAGTCACGAACGAAGATCGAGTAATCGCCAACTAGTGCTCATTAGTACTTGCGCAATTGAGAGAGTAGTAGAGCGATGGCTGGTGACGTACCTTTTGAGGAGAGGTTGCCCAAGGCAGCAGCACTGTTGCCCTGGACCTCGATACTTTCGGAGTTCGTAAGGGGGATCAGCACATCGAAGACACCTAGGTTGAGCAGATGAGGTTTTAATTCATCGCTGAGAGCCAGCACAGCGATTGCAGCGGTCATTTCAGATTGCACACTCAGAGGAACCCGAAGGACCAGATCTTTGCATTTCTGTACGGCACCGGCCTGCAAAACAAGCTCCTTGTTGCGATCAGAGCTTGCGGCAAGGTTGCGAAGTGTAGAGATGGCGTGGCATTGTATCTCTTCGTTGTCTGTCGAACCCAGAAGGTCTACTAACGGCTTAAGGAAGCCTGCGTCGATGATAGGCGATTCGTTGAGAGGATGAATGGAGATATTGCGGATGCATGCAACAGCAGAGAGAATGAGGGGAAGGTACGAGGACTGCAACAGGCGCAGGAGTGGCGGAAGGCCCTTTGCACGAACAATCTCCAGCTGGTATTTCTCGTCGGAAGCGAGGTTTCGAAGTGCAAGGGCGGCTTGACACTGAACTTTGGGAGTGGAAGAGTCCATGAGGTGAACAAGAGACTGAACCAACCGTGACTCCGTCTGGGCGAGCCGCTTGCGATTCGAAGCATCGACAGCGATATTGCTGAGTGCAGTTGTGCAGTAGTATTGTACATCGACGTCAGGAGAGGAGAGCAATTGAACAAGCACAGGGATTGCACCGGCATTGACGAGTTGCTGTCGGTTGTCATCTACACGAGTAGTCAGCCAAGCTCAGAACCGTTCTATCACACGACCCAACTTACCAGAATGCGTCATATTCAAAAGCGCTCCAGTGGCATTACGTTGTACACGCATGTCCTTGGACTTCGCTAGACGGATCAATGGACCTAGAGCTCCCGACCGAGCAATCTTGGCCTTGTTGTCCTCATGAGTCGCTAGATTGGTGATACAACCGACCGCATTGCATTGGACCTCGACGTTGGGCGACATCATCTGACGTATGAGAGGAGCCAGCCCTCCCAGGGCAACAATGAGCACCTTGTTCTCGGCTACAATCCATCAGCAATACTCGACGACGTATGGGATTGAGCGACAAACCGTTGACGGCAAGATTTCCGAGAGCTGCGCTAGCAGCCCTTTGAACTTCAATGTCCGAGCTCTGTAGCAGGAAGAGGATAGGTTCGAGCGTGTCTCGGTCGACTTCGCGCACATCTGCGACAATCACAATAACGTCAGTCCCAACTTCTGGTATCACAGCAATGATATGACGTACCTCGCTCAGTTATCTCGGCGAAAGTCAGGCTAGCACTTCGTTGAAGGTCCACATTATCAGAATAAACTAAGGTGCTCAGGGCGCGAAGAGGCTCGCCGGAGAAGAAGTCGGTTTCGGCTCGCTAGAACGCAAGTAAAGTCAGCTTCAACAGCAAAACAGAGGCCCGAGTACGTTGATAGACATGATAGATACGAAGCGCAGGTGTATAGACAACAAAGCTAGACGTACATTCTCCAAGTAACCGAGCAGGTCGGATACGGCCTCCCGCTCATTGTCTGCTAGCGTTGTCTCATAAATTCCATCTCGCGAGCGACCTCCGATAGGACCGAGACAGGCCGTGATATGACAACAGCGGTCGACTGCCGATAGACAGGACAGACACGCGTTTGCGATCGCAGTCATACCTTCGGTGATGGGAGGCCAGAAGGCCCCGCAAGCGACAGTTTCAAAGCGAAGGTAGGCGTGAGGAACGGCAGCCGATCAAGATAAGAAGGAAGGTAGCTTTAGTTTCCCCCTTGTTGTTCTCTCTATCTCCGCTCCTTCAGATGGAGAGTTTCGCGGTGATGTAAGCGATCCGAGGATGTGACTGGCCCAGCAAGGAGATGCAGGATGCGAATGGAAGTCGATTGGCGATGGCAGAAAGGACGGGAGGCTCTGCATATAGCACCTGGAGCTAGCTGCTGAGGTAGGAGCGGGAGGGTAGGGCACGTCGTCGCGTGATAGGACGGGAAGACAATGTGAGATAAACCCTCTTGGTCTCTAGTCAATGAGGTAGTTATTCTCTTGATTCTTCCAAGGTCTGTGTCCGGCCTTTGGAATGCTGAATTATAAGACGAGAGGGAGGGGGAGAAGGGTAGGAGATGGCAGACGGCAGGTTGGTTTAGGTTTAGCAGGTCTGCTGCTCCGTCTAGTTTAGCTGGGTTACCTTAGTCTCGTCAGCGGCGGCTGTCACTGGAGAAGGAAGCTCCAAGTGAGTCTAACCATGCTTCGACTAGGTTTCACTGATGTACGGAGTAAGTAGCAGGTAGACTATCAACTGAATAGATAGATATGTTGAGCACCGTTTATGCGACTACAATTAATCTTCGCTACCTAAAAAGCTTCTTGCTAGAATTCAATCTCGGCCAACCGAAAAGGCAGAGAGGTAATTCGTCATCGTTAACTTCTTCTCGCCTTTGTTTATCTCCTATCTCGCATCCGCCCCAGCCATGCTTTTTTATCCGCCATGAACCACACGAATCTCTTCTACTGCCCCCCGACAAGGCCACCAGTGACAACTTCGCAAGCTCACTTCGAGAGCTACTTTTTGCGGAACCCAGACACATCTTCACTGTCTTTTCAATGAGGTAATTCCGTAGCAGAATAGAGCTCAGTAGACTGTTATCACACTACCAACGGCAAGTAAGCATTTGGTCGATCCCGGGAACTAAAGAAGGCATGATCCTGCCAACAGGCCTGGTCCCCATCTATGTTTTGCCGTGCCGACTGTCCTTTGGGGCACAATGATGAGCAATCGTTCTCTTCTGTTGCCAAGCGTACAACCTGACCGTCCTCCTGTTAGTTGATTGGAACATTGTTTCCGCTCCACCTTTCCTCTACGTCCAACTACATTGGTGAAATGAAGCCCATTAACGTCGGATGACTAGTCCTAACTCGTTTCTTCCATCGATTTCTAAATATCTTGAGAACGCAAAATGGCGACTAACAAATGACGCGGTTGATCACCAGACAAGTGACGGATGATCAACATGACCAGGGTGTTTCCGAGTCAGTGGATGGTGGGGGATACCATTTTGAGAAACGGCCAGAATTCAACATATCAATGCATCAAAAATCGCCAAAAAATACTGTCCATTCTACACAAACGCTGAGCCTCGCGCAAACCCGACCCTAAGACTAAAGGCTTGAAATCACATGGGTTGATGTGCACTGCGCTGGACTACTATCACTCCATTCAACCACCCAGAGGAGCGTTTCAGCTGGCTAGCCAATCTTTCGAATATCTTGCACTCTGATATGATAAGGGGCACACTATTACGATCAAGTCGAGATGTTCGGATTTAACCCACACTTAAACTAGCTATGGGTGGGCATCCCAGCAACTCAAAGCAAGCCAATCACAATATCACCATATAGCTGTGCCTTGATCTTGATATCGACTTCGGCGACCAGATCCAGATGAATGGTAATCTTCAGGTTGGAATCTTGGTTCTTCTTGTTTTTTGAGCTTGGATCGTTTTTGGCGAAGTCTGTGAAGCCATCATTCTCCGAGAGTTGTTGGTCCTTGACCTTGTCGCTGAGCATTTCAATATGACCCTGAATCAGCATAGTACATTTGGCAGGTGAAAACATTGCGTTAGGGAATGAATAGGTAACATATTACTTACCCTTCACCCATGTCGAGTCAGAAGCACTTCTTGTGACCGAGTGGACGCAGCTTTGTGGTTCGTCAAGATTCAAGTATTGCTCCAAGGCCAAAAAAACGGATACTGCGCGAAGACAACTCGATGGAATTTTATCTGCGAAGTGCAGCTCTTTTATCGGAGCTTCGGCTCTGGAAAGAGTGATTCCTCCCACACCATAAGCCACTACTGAGATCATGGAGTCAGTTAGCTTCAGAGCTTCGACCTTAAAAGGTTGGAAAGCCTGTTCAAATATGTCATCATTAGTGCAGTGTGTGATTCCGACTGGTTGTCATGAAGAGGCAATGGTCGTGATTGGGGTGTAGTTGCCCGCAAACGGAAATCCCACCATGTCAGTGTCAACGAACCCCAACGCTATTAAATATCTCGCAGGTTGAACGACTTGACTCATGCCTGGATTTAACTCTGACGCAGGCATTAAGGGAAGTTCTCCATCCCATCAACATGGTTCTCGGAATCGTCAACATTATCATGATGTCAACCATGATCCCAACCATGATACCAGGCATAGTGGGGCTTACGGAGGATGACAAGCACAATCGAAGAGATGACCACGACCTGAAACGCGAGGATGAGAAACGCAGGCAGGCAGATGATCGGACACAGCCGGCCAATCTGCAAGTCGTAACGAAGTTCCCGGATGGCTCAATAACGGAACGACTCCAGCTTGAGGGTGCCAAAGTTTATGTGGATCCAAATAGGAAAGTATGTCGTTTCAACTAGAATTGCGTGGTAGGATTTACCTGACAACGCGCAGTTGTATATTACAAAACATCCAAGCCCAGAGATGGTTCTATTCAAGGGTGGGTTCTACCCACACCCTGCGTTTGGGCGAGGGAATACATCAGGATTCGTCTGCGTCGGTGCTGAATGCCCACCCAGTCTGCGATGGGTATATTGCGATGCAGCGACCTCTGAGATGCGGTACGGCAGCCGGGAAGATAGCGAGGGTCAGATATGCGGGCCTTGGGATGCTGCACAAGATGAACAGGAATACGTGACACTACGAGACAACCAGTGGCTGGCTGTGCAGTTGCCCAATAGTGAAGCACACCAAGCATGGCAACTCTACTACAATGGCAAAGACAGCAGTGCAACCTTGCCAGCTGGAGCAAGATTTATGGAAGTCCAACTGAAACGGCTTCCAGTGACATAGCGTATTTGAACCGCATCGAGAAATATTTGCTCGCAATGACCCAGATATATGCTGGCTCTAGTTGTATCAATGTATGTAAGCACAGAGTAAGGACTGTTTATAAGATTCACATTTGGGGAAATATGATAATTTTGGATCTGGCATGACATCTGCAGCTTGGATGCAAACCATAGTACCTTGAGATGCTTAGAGGTACTGTGGTCATCAATACTGCAGCTGAGGTACTCACAACAGCAGATGACGTCATCCAGGCTCTCTTGTCCGCATCGCGCCCGATCAGTGAGTCGAGATAGATACCTCAAAGTGGTGGCCATTGTTCATCCATCTATATGCGATAAAAAGAGCATACCATGGGATACCATTATTGGGAAGGCGTCGGAGACAATGGTTGATAATATCTGCTCTTGCAGCATCATGAATTGTGCCGTTGTTCCGACCCAGCCAATGTGCCCCTTCTGCCGTTTGCACAAGCCTTTCCGTGAATACCTTGACAGTGATACCGAGTGTACCGGAGGAAAGTTTCCATGACGGGAATTACTTGTTCATCCTGGTCCTAGAATGTACTCCTCGCTAACTAGGTACCTGGATGACTTGACGACTTGACGATTCTGCAGCTGAAACGGAGATTCTTGTAGTGCCGCCGGAAACCAATCCAGGAATAGACACAAACCTACACCGAGGGATCCTCCCAGCGATATGAGCGCCAGGAAATTGAATCTATGCGCAGGTTGCAGCGTGCACCAGGTGCCTTGTACCTTGACTCAGGATATCAAATGCAAGGTTAATGATTTGTCACATCGACCACGTGAGAAAGTCTCGTCTACTCCATAGAGACGTTCTGCATCACATGAGACATGCCGGGTATGCGTCCATCAAAGAAACCACAGCCAATAATAATAAAAGCAACCGCCAACCACCTGCGAGGCAAATCCTGGAGGTCTGCCCTCTGCAGTATGTTTTGGGTTGCCCCGCAGGCTAGAGTCCCGGACACCGCACTAAAACCCCAGAGGGATCTTTGCGCATGGCATGACCAGGGGAGGGGAGGAGGAGCAAAAATCGCGCGACAGCAATTGCCTATCTACGGAGTACATTGGACATTATTCAAGATACTAATTGCAGTAAGGGCAATTGTCCATTGTTTGCCTGTAATGGCCGCGTCATTGGAGGATTCTATGGGGAAGAATGTTGACCAGCGGCCTCATTCGAATAAAGTATCGCCTCTCCGAGCTAGTACCTTATCCCTACGAGTCTTTTAAGTCTTAAAAAGGGTTCGTAAGAGCAGGAGACGAAATAAAATCAATTCTGGAGCGGATTCTCCCCGATGAGTTGACAAGGTCACACCAAGTTAGTAGTCTGTAGTAATTGCCATTCTGTTCATGCATTATTAGTCTGTTCTTTTGGCCGTCAAGTAGTCTAACCACCTAGACTACCTTACCTACCCATATAGGTGCTGTAGTCCGCCAACTTACCACTCCTGCTCCTTAGTCTACTTACATTCTCGCCCCACTGGAGATCTTACCATCGGACGGTCCTTGAACGGCTCGCATGGTTGGCCACCGTCTTCTTCGGCGCAAAAGCTCCAAATTCTCTTTTCTTTCTCTCATCCCTCCCTTCGATGATTTCTCTCAATCCCCTAATATCTTACCCGATCTCATCGTCGCTCCAGCTCACTTTTGTGCGAACAGTTCCCGAGTTGCAATGCGCCTAGTATAACCGCTATCTTCTCTTCCCGACTGAACCATTATATATGCCTTCGCACATTGTCACCCTTGACGCGATACCATACTATCATCGTATTTTTTCCTGACATCCAAGAGAATATTTTCTACCATTTTATCAACTGGGTGAGAGAGCTTCTCTAAGCAGGATTTGTTTGGTCCGGCACTACTGTGTTTTATTCCATCTGCCTGCTGCCCTGCCCTACATGTCTGCTTCAACCGTCTCCGCCTCCACCTCCACCGCCAACTTCCCAGCCGATTCTCGCTCTGGGCCCCGCCGACGACTAAGCCAACTACGAGCCTACACTCAGAATCATTTTTCGCCTCATACCTCTTCCTCTTCTGCAAATTCCCAACGCTCTTCTCGTCGACATACCTTCAGCAGTCGTGTCTCTTGGTTTTCCCCTTCTGCCTCGTCGACTAGTCCGGAGTCTTCGTCTCTCCCTTCAGCGGGGACCTCCCATCCCGCTCCATGCCCAACAAGCGATCAATCTGCTCTCGCTCGTTATAGTTCCGTCTTCTTTCCTAGCTACCGCGCCGTTGACGTAGATTTGGAAACCCGTGACCTCACAACAGACTCGTCACAGTCGACCCCGTCGAACGACTCCGGCGGTGAAAATTCAGTCGAGGCGATGGCGCGTTCAGGAGCTTCGTCAGGGGCCTCGAATGCACGAGACGACCCGCGAGCATCGAGCTCATCGGCCTCTGCAAATCCCACCACAAACACTTCCGAATCTGCAAATTCGACTGCGAGTCAAAATTCCTCGTCTCCTGGTCCGAAGGGAAAGGCCACCATCCGCTTCTTTCCCCATCAAGATTCCAGCCAAAGCTCCAGGCCTTCCTTGCACTTCATTCCTATTTCGCGAACTCTCCCATCGGAAAGTAGTGTAATTCGTGTCGGCCGATACTCCGAGCGCGATGGTATGCCCGTGGCTAATCCTACCGAACCTTCGGATGCCCCTGTCGGATTCAAGTCAAAAGTTGTGAGTCGGAAGCATTGCGAGTTCCTCTATATAAATGGGCAGTGGCATATCAAGGATGTGGGGAGCTCTTCTGGGACCTTCTTGAATCACATGAGGTTGAGCCAGCCAAACATGGTGTCGAGGCTCTACACTATCAAGGATGGCGACATCGTACAACTCGGTATCGATTTTAGAGGCGGCGAGGAGATGATCTTTCGATGCGTGCGGATTCGCATAGAGTGCAACCGTTCCTGGCAGCAACAACCCAATGAGTTCAAGTGCGGGAGACCCCCTTGATCGGCAGAAATATGTTCAGGGATGGTGAAGCTGACATATTCTTTAGCAAAAACACTGCAAGCCTTATCAAGAACCTTGGCAAAGGGGAAACCGCAGATTATTCAGGTTGTCGCGAGTGCTCAATCTGCCTCGGCTCGGTCTTGGTTAGTATTATTGATTGGAAAATGATATCCGTGAAACGACTGACCACTGACTTGACTTGCAGCGACCTTATCAGTGCTTGTTCATGGCGGCTTGTGCCCATGTATGGCATTACAAGTGCATCAGCCGTCTTATACATACTCCTGAGTACCCGATGTTCCAATGTCCCAATTGTCGTGCATACACAGACTTGAGCGCCGAGGTGGACGATTCGAACGACGCGAACGATGTGGATACCAGCAAGGAGAAGGATGATACTCAGGAGCCTGCGCAGACGTCAGCAGCAGAGGCTTCATCTGGAAGCCAAGAATCCTCAGCGGAATCCGATCCGGCAGCAGCTCCTACCCAAGAGCGCACGGAAAGCAATCGTCAAACAAGTGACGTTCCTGCTGAGGAGGGACTAGCCGATAACATCGAGAACATGCGGCTTCAGGACGATTCTCCTTCTCCGTCCGAAGCAGAGGCAGAGCGAACTCCGAACGTAGCATCTGCCTCTCCTGAACCGGCTGTGAGCAACATTACTTCTGCCCCCACAACAGGTTCCGCTGCCTCCGTTCCTCCATCCCACCCCGTCGCGATCAGACAGACGCGCTCTGACACACCTTTCCGCTCCGAGTCGTCCGATGATAACCCGCTGACGCCTAGAAACGATTCAGGGCCCCTGGCCTTTGATGGCAGAGCTGGCATGCCATGATTGCCGAGGAATGTCCACGTTGAACAGATCAGCTTGGACATCTTCCGAACTTGCACCTCTACATATGAGGGACTATTATTCTAATCAGTTCAATCTCTTTCTCTGCAGGAGTTTTTGTGTCGCCGGTTATTCCCTATGCTGCTGTCTCGCCATTGCCCTGCTCTTATTCACCTTTTCGAGACACGTCATCAGCCGCCTACATATACCCCATTGTTGCACCCCGTCTGCTTTTTCATTTTTGTACTTGCCCACATCATCCTGGTGTCGGTCTTCGGTCGAGATGATTGGGTCTATCCAGCGCATTGCATTTTTTTATCATAACATCCAGCGTTTCGCATTGTGACAAGCTCCTCAATCCATGTATCCCCTCCATCCCTGGCTTAGGCGTTGGCATCCTTTTCTCGCTTTCAGAACTATATTTGACGATCGTGTCCAAGTTTGGTGCTTTTAATTGCAGGTTGGATTACTTGGCTTTACTCATTCAACTGCTCTCGCTTAGCGTCGAACATGGACATATGCAGGTTCGGGTAGGATTAGTAGGTAGTTTGCATGGGCCGCACGGCAGACAGGCTCTCAGTCATTAACTGTGCAACCAGTAGCCTTTCCTCTTTTATCGACAACAGTATGCTCCCTGTTGGACGTCATTTGTGGCCCAGATGAACCAACGCCGTTGCTGTAATGTATACCCCGCCCTGAACAGTTGGCTTGTAGGTTCAGATCGCCCATATCTGTGCTTGATTAATGGCTGCCCCTCCTCCATCTCGAATGCACTGACGATCACCACTCTAAACACACCTTCGCCATGACGAGGTGAAATGCCCAACCATCTATATAAGGATCCTTCTCGTCAAACTCACAAATTATAATTCAATTGAGCCGCAATAGCAGACTAGTAAACTCTAGGCTTGCCAGATTTACACTCGTGTATCCGTAGTTCTGAGTCTGTTCAAACTTCGTTGACCGCTAGATTGTTTGAAACGGCCGCCCCTCCTGCCCGCTAGTTATCCTCATGTTTACTTGTTTGTTTTCATAAACAATCCTTGCAGTGGTCAACGATTTTTGTTTTCCGTGGAGAGGTTAATACAAAGATGAGAATCAGTACCAGTGACCCTCCCTCTCCGACGCTGGAGCGCCAGAACGGCACTACCTTCAGCTTTCGACGCGAGGGCGTCCATCATCATCGGACGGGGACGCATCCGCATTTACTGTCGAGTCGGAGGAAGCCGAGGAGGTACGTATTCTTTTATTGCATTCTTTCTATTTGTGAGTGGCTGATGTTAATTTGTTTAGATGGCCGTTGGTTTTCCGGTTCATCAAGGGTGCTATCCACGGTGCAATTCTGGTGCCAGTGTGCCTGCATGCGCTGTTTACGGCGTTCGTGGTCTACCTTGACGAGTATGTATTCGATACAGTCGGTCTGCCCAATAGTATTGTGCGTTATTCTAATCTCCCAAATCGCGTTATGTGAGTGTTTTGCTGATGACAGCTCTAGATTCCGTCTCTGTCTATCGTCGTGGGTTTGATGCTCGTGTTCCGCAATCAGACATCCTACAATAGATTCTGGGACGGTCGCAACGGCATGAACACAATCACAACCTGTGTACGCAATCTTGTCCGTACGATTATCACAAACAGCTACAGTGAGCGTGGCCCTCCCACCGTCGCTGAACAGCAGGACATCGAGCGGACAATTCGTGTGCTCATGGCGATTCCCTATGCTGTCAAGAACCACCTCCGGGCTGAATGGGGCGCGGCATGGGCTTTGGGTAGCGATGTTAATGAGAATGGTACCGCGGTGTATGACCCTGACTACGCGAGTCTCCTACCCGTGGATCTGGAGGGTCATGAGCATGACGGGCTGGGTCTGCCTTTCCAGTTGACCTTCTTTGTGGATGGGTTTATCAAACGGGGCGTGGAACGGGGGTGGTTCAACGCTCCCGGGGCGAGTCAGATGCAAGCCCAGCTGAACACGTTGACAGATGCGTATGGGAGGATGGAAACCATCAAATTGACTCCCATACCTGTCGCTCATTTGTGAGTACCCTCTTCACCCTGTTGAAATCGCTTGCATATGCTGATCGCACGAGTAGAATCCATCAAAAGCAAGTTCTCGCGCTGTTTGGATGTGTGCTCCCATTCGCCATGGTCGATGACATGAGATGGTGGGCCGTCCCGATAGTCAGTCTTGTGATCTTCACGTTGTACGGCATTGAGGGTATTGGCTGTCAACTCGAAGATCCGTTTGGATATGACCGCAACGACATTAAAATGGATGCCATAGTCGGAGACGCCAAGATCGAAGTCGGTGCAGTGCTTTCAGAGTGGCGGAAGCTCATGGCTTCCGTTCAGGCGGCAAATCATCCGTCCGTGGGTCAGAATGGCGTTACCGAGGAAAGGAAAGCTAGCTTTGCGCCTCCTGATATGTTCTTGAGGGCTGCTCCAAGAGTATCGAGGTAGTGATAAGGCTACCCTCCGGGCCTTCCACATACCCTGCAATACCCTGGTTGTCCATATTTTGCTGTATGCACTTGTATGTTCATAGAAGTGAATTCTATGATGTGCAACGCGCCGAGATTCCTCACATGATGAATCCTCCTCTCTGAGTAGATCCAGTTGTAATTCGGTAATATCTGTACCCGTCATGTAGCAGCTAGGCTTCTCTCTGGAGACAGCATGTTGTCTTGCAGGGTCAGCATTTGATGTGGTACCGTCTCGGCTGGTTCCGAGATCCACAACATCCATGATCGGATACTTCGGTCGTCCGCACTCATTCTGGATCGTGTGATTGGAATATATATTAAAACGTCCCACCGATGGGCCATGGTTACTTGAACGAGTGGATCGCATGACACACCCACTTTACGCGCAGCTGGAAGAAGTAGCGCAGGGGAGAGTACGACCAATTTCCACCAACGAGAGCAGCTGCGGTCAGACCGGATGTACAAGTACAACTGCATGATTCCTAAGGATGAGCTCCGCCCGTCGTTCTTCACAGGCTGATCAAACATTGATTCGCGGAAGTACCTCGGTAGGCGCAAGACCCTAGCAAGTCGCAACGTCAGCACGCAATTATATATGCATGAATGACCAGACGCATGCTTTAAACGACATCATAAACTCCAAGATATACACTCCAAACACAATGGCAACAAACGACCAGCCGGTTGTCATAGTAGGCGCCGGCCTAGCAGGCCTGGTAGCGGCCTACGAGCTCTCCAACCGCAATATCCGGTCCATCATCATCGACCAGGAAAACGAAGCCAACCTCGGCGGGCAAGCATTCTGGTCCCTCGGAGGAATCTTCTGCGTGAACTCAAGTAACCAGCGCCGACTCGGCATCCGCGACAGTCGAGAGCTAGCGATGGAGGATTGGTTCAGCAGCGCAGCATTCGACCGCGAAACGGATCATTGGCCGAGAAAATGGGCGGAAGCATTCGTGAACTTTGCGACGGATCAGATGGAGTCGTATCTTGGTGCATTGGGCGTGCGGTTCGTCAGCGTGGGCTGGGCTGAACGCGGGAGTGGGCAGGCTGGCGGCCATGGCAACTCTGTTCCGCGATTTCATCTCACATGGGGAACAGGGCCGGCGATCGTCGAGGCGTTCGCTGGTCCGGTGAAAGAAGCGGCGAAGAAGGGGCTGGTTGAGTTTCGATTCCGACATCAGGTTGATGAAATTATCGTTGATGATGAGACAGGTGCTGCGGTGGGTGTTCGGGGGCAGGTGCTGGAGCCGACAGATGTGGCGCGAGGGGTTGCTTCTTCGCGGAAGAGCGTTGGTAGCTTTGAGCTTCGGGGCGCTGCCGTTCTTGTCTCCTCAGGTGGAATTGGCGGGAACCTGGATTTGGTGAAGAAATACTGGCCGGTTGATCGGCTGGGTCCTAAGGTGCCGCAGTCTTTCGTGCTGGGGGTTCCTGCGCATGTTGATGGGCGCATGATCGATATCTCCCAGAAAGCTGGTGCCAATGTGGTGAACAGCGACCGGATGTGGCATTACACTGAGGGATTAACTAACTGGAACCCGATCTGGCCAAAGCATGGGATTCGAGTCATTCCTGGACCATCGTCTCTCTGGCTCGATGCTACGGGAAAGCGGCTGCCTCCGTTTCTGTATCCAGGCTGCGATACGCTTGCTACTCTACGGCATATATGCTCGACGGGGTATGATTACACCTGGTTTGTCCTGAATAAAAGCATCATCGCCCGCGAATTCGCCCTTTCCGGGTCAGAACAGAATCCAGATATCACCGGCAAAAGCATC
The DNA here is from genome assembly GCF_010724455.1 of Aspergillus lentulus. The sequence goes on along the minus strand of NW_022983878.1, from coordinate 320,230 downwards.
CTCCTTCTACTTCAGCGGATCTTCAGTTCCAACGGCACGGGCCCTGTACAGGCCTTCATCAAGAATGGAGAAGACTTCATCGTGGAGACGTCTCTGAACGATCTACTTGATAGGATGGACAACCTCGGACAAAAACATGGAGGTCCTCCTCTGGATATTGACCAAGTTAAACGGGAAATTCAGCTCCGTGACTCACAGGTAGATAACAGTTACACCAAAGACGCGCAAATGATGCTAATACAGAACGCGCGCAACTTCTGGCCAGATAAATTCAGCAGAGTCGTCAAACCTCACAAGCTCCTAGACCAGAGCCACGGACCCTTGATTGCCGTCAGAATGAACCTCCTCACCAGAAAGACCCTCGGCGGACTAGAGACAGACCTGAGCGCGAATGTTCTCCGTCAGGACGGGACTCGGTTCACGAACCTGTACGCCGCCGGTGAAGTTGCAGGTTTTGGAGGTGGAGGTGTGCATGGCTACAATTCCCTTGAAGGCACATTTCTGGGGGGTTGTATTTTCTCAGGACGAACTGCAGGCATTGCCATGGCCGAAAGTCTGGCGAAGGCCCCTACGACACAGTCCTAGTGAGCTGTATCTCGGTTGTTTGTCGATTCATAACGGAGGCTCCAGTGCAAGAACACCATCCAGTATGGAATCCGGACTGGCCTGAGCAAGGACTTTAGTCACAGCCTGTATGTCGCTCCCGTATTGCAAACTTCTATCATCTTCAGGTTCTGCTAAGACAATCCGATGGCGGAAGGCTTTCCTTGCCGCCAAGACCACAATCGAGGGAGTCAAATAGTCAATCCCGTGTAATGTTGCGAGTAGTCTGCCAGGAATGATGAGGTGCATTCTTTGGGGAGACAGATTAACTGGACATACTTGGAGAGTTTTGTAAATTGCATGTTTGATCGTGCTGTGATGCCCCCGGCAACAGCGCGGCTTAGTCGCAAGAATACAACAATATCTTGCTGATACCGTATTATGTCTGCGCCCACTGAGACCGAGGTGCTTAGCTGTTGTATTTGTTCCAGCAACTTTAACCCAATTCATTAGCAGCAGGCCAATCCAAATCTTAAAGAAAAGCATACTTTTTGGTCAACTGCTAGACTCTGATTCTTTAGTTGAGCGTCCGATTTACGGACCATAGATGAGGCTGACAACTGTCCATCTGAGAGCCAGTCTGTATTTTCTTCTAGGTGAACATAGCCGTCCGTAGGATCATGAAAGTGAGAGAGAATGAGATGGTCATTCTAGCTGGACGTCAGTAAGCAGATATCTGCTGCACAAACGAAGGCACGCACCAGGTGCTGATTCAAGCGAGGGTTCAGCTGGTCCGCGCTACGCACTACAAGAGGTACGAAGAGAAAGTCAGGCGGAGCTTCAATTGGGCCATGACTCGAGCTCAGTCGTTTGGAGCGCATCAACTGTCGATGGTTCAGCAAGATATCGTCGTGATGATTAAGGAATCCTACCTCCAAAGCATGAAGTTGTATAACCCCGTCAACGTGATTGAAGTTCTTGGCAATAACGACGTCCGCGACTTTCTTGTCCCCGAATACATTACGGAAACCAGGAGACCTCGTACGATCTCTTGGCTCCGTGGTATTGTGATGGGTTGACAACTGGAATGGTTAGTCCTAGTCGCGTTGTCAAAGCTGTGGCTATCACCGTACAGATTCAGCCCCCTTACGTGGGCGCGAGTAGGGCGCATTCGCCTTGGATACATCCGGCACCAGGACTTCAGAGTAAAAATCCTCCAAAGACGTAGCCGACGAGCATTCGAGAATTTTACAAGTGCGACCGAAGACACTCGAGCATATCTATGAAGGCATTAGTGGCGTGTTGAGCAAAGAGCAAACATCAGTGTACAAAATTACCAGGGCCAGTTCTTTCGCAACGTCATGGATGCAGTCGTTTGTTGTCTCAATGAGACAATGTTCATGAACAGCAAGAGATAGTAGAAGCGCAACTTCAAGATCTGAAAGTTCTGAGACGAGACCGCTTACGTCTTCTTTATTATCCATGATGATTAGCTCCCCGAGCCATGGTGTTAAACGCTACTCGAAGCGAAATGGATCACTGTTTGATGAAAGATAGCAAGCTGTAATGGCACGTAATGATGCCTAAGGTATGGTGACCATATCGGGATTAGCGCGGGAGTAGGACCCCATGTCGACCTTCGGATAGGAAGGCAACAGACCGCGGTCAGTCAGTCCAAGCCCATTACTACATTGGACTGATACCTGTTCTGCACTGTGTATCTTTCATCAATGAATACAAGTAAACACAATTAATGGCGCCGTCAAATCCTCTTGCGAATTGGGAGCGACTTGGGGACAGCTTTTACAGGAAAGTCTCCGTGTATGACGCTATCTTTGACGAGGATGTGGACTTGGACAACTACATTGTCGCCGGCGCGCCATATGGAGGAGCTATTGGTACGTTACAAGTGTTATTTCAATCTTTCTCAATGACTGATGAGATCAATAGCCCTTCATCGGGACGAAAGCAAGCCGTACATGTTTCGCGATGCTCATACAGCTAGATCGAGCATTGACATCTATTCGTGCTCTGGAAAGCACATAAATCGCATCAATGTAAGCTTCCTGTCATGCAACCAGGCAAAGCTAAAGCTTGCGATGTCGATGTGCTCATGCTAATCCTTTAGTGGGAACATGGGACGATTCGAGGGCTCGGCTGGTCCGAAAAAGAAGAGTTGCTAGTAATCACAGAAGATGGAACAGTCCGCAGATATTTCGGCTTGTATGGTGACTTCACGTCTTTTTCTCTAGGAAACGTGAGTGGGTATAAATATGTAGCAAGACCATGAATGCTAACCTTTCCTGGCAGGGAACTGAAGAATACGGCGTAAGAGCATGCAAGTTCTGGAATAACGGCTTTGTCGCTCTGCTCTCGAATAACCAACTGATTGCTGTTTCAAACTATGATGAGCCGCGTCCCAAGCTGCTAGCGCCGTGTCCAGAAGGTGAAGTCTCTTCTTGGTCGTTGATTCCGCCACCATATACGCTTTCTCGTTCAGTGGAGGTGCTACTGGCAGTCGACAAGACTATATTTTTGATTGATTCCTCGGAAGCAGAGGACAAAGTGCTTCAAAATGGACCTTTCAAACATGCAAGCGTGTCGCCTACCGGTCGATTCGTGGCCCTTTACACCGCCGAGGGTCAGGTCTGGGTAGTGAGCAGTGATTTTCAAAGTAAGCACACTGAATATGACCCGCAATCTCGTGTGACTCCTCGTACCGTCGACTGGTGTGGAGATGACGCTGTTGTCATTGCATGGGAGGACGAGATACATCTTATTGGTCCCAATGGCGCTGCTGCTAAGTAAGTCATCTTTGATCTCATTGTCTGCACAAACTTACGATGTGAAGGTATTACTACGATGGCACTGTGCATGTGATACCCGAATGTGATGGGGTCCGATTGATTACGAACGATAATTGCGAGTTCTTACACAAAGTTACAGGTAAGGGGAGCACAATTTGCGACATAGCGACGGCTAACAACTAGGCTCGGAACAGATGTCACTGAAACCATTTTCAGGCTTGGTTCCACTAGCCCAGCTTCGGTCCTTCTGGATTCGGTAGATCTCTTGGAGAAAAAGTCGCCCAAGGCTGATGAAAACATACAACGCATCCGCTCCAGTTTACCAGAAGCGGTAGATACCTGTGTCAAGGCTGCGGGTCATGAATTTGATGTCTACTGGCAAAAGAGGCTGCTGAAAGCTGCTTCGTATGGGAAGTCCGTCTTGGATCTGTACAACAGCGATGAGTTCGTCGAAATGACGGAGAAACTTCGAGTGCTGAAAGCAGTGAGGGACTACCAAATAGGGCTGCCTATTTCTTATGAGCAATATCTGCGACTCACACCCGAGAAGCTCATCGAGCGTCTGGTTAACCGCCATGAATATCTGCTTTCCATCAGAATATCTGAATATCTTCAGATTCCAGCGGACAAGATCTATGTTCACTGGGCCAGCCAGAAGGTCAAGGTGTCCACTGTCGACGACGAAGCCGTTTGCAAACTCATTGTGCAGAAATTGGAAGGCAAGCCCGGGATATCCTTCGAGCAGATTGCTCAAGCTGCATACGACGAAGGACGCGCTCACCTGGCCACACAGCTTCTGAATCACGAACCCCGGGGTGGTAAGCAAGTTCCGCTGCTGCTGAAGATGGAAGAAGACGAAGTCGCCCTGGACAAGGCGATCGAGAGTGGAGATGATGATCTTGTCATCTATGTACTCTTGCACTTGAAGAGCAAACTCCCTCTCGCCAGCTTCTTTAGGATGATCAACACCCGGCCCGTTGCCTCGGCATTGGTCGAAGCGAATGCTCGAGGGCAAGATACAGAGTTACTGAAAGACCTATTCTACCAGGATGACCGCCCTATCGATGGTTCAAATGTCCTCCTGTCGGAGGCACTGAATGCGACAGACTTACCGCATAAAACTGAGAAACTCCTTCTCGCATCGAAGCTCTTATCAGATTCTAAGGATGCAACTGCGGTTCTACAGCAGAAACTGCTCTCTGAAGCGTCACAATTACTCAAGGTCCAAGAGGCATTGGACAAAGACATTGCAGATCGCTCAGAGTTTGTCGGCCTCAGCTTAAATGATACTATCTACAGACTGATCAAATCGGGCTACGGAAAACGAGCGCAGAAGATTCAGAGCGAGTTCAGAATGCCGGACAAGACTTATTGGTGGTTGCGATTAAGAGCCCTGGTCGCTAAGAGAGACTGGGGTGAATTGGAAGAGATGGCCAAGAAGAAATCCCCGATTGGGTGGGAGGTGAGTAAAACACTACCTACCCATATCCTGACATCTCATTGAACACTCCCCACATCCTGACATCTCATTGAACACTACCTACATCCTGATATCTCATTGAACACTGCCAAATCCTGATATTTCATTAAACACTACCCTCATCCTGATACAAACACATACTCACATACAGCGTGATAGCCTTTCTATAATGAAGTCCTAGGTGCTGGCAACACCAAGCTAGCTTCGCTATTTATTCCGAAATGCACCAATCTGCCCGTCGAGGAGAGGATCGAGATGTGGGTGAAATGTGGAATGATCGTAAAAGCCGGAGAGGAAGCCCACAGAGCAAAAGACGTCAATACTCTTGAACTCCTTCGGGCGAAAGCTTCGGGACCAGCCGTTGCTGAAATTGAACGAATGATCAATCAGCTCAGACCAAGAAGATAGCTGACTTGAGATATTCATTGTCTTATTCCATCGAGAATCTCAAGTAATGTCATCGTCAACGTCGATGTCGGCATGCTCATCTGCCAGAAGGTTCTGCGTGATCTCCGCCGGCTTTGATATCCGCTTTTTGGTTGCCGGCGCACCAGCAACATCGACCATAGCATCATCGAGATGTGTATCATCATCCCGCTCTTGAAGAGCTTCGAACATGGACCCAGATACATTGCGATTTAAAGATTCCCAATCAGACTGAACGACACATGTCAGCGTTAGCATTCTCGCAGACATAGACAAGAAACCTTCATACTCTTCGTGCTTTGACATTTTTAGCCCGGGAGACACTCTTAGCCACCTTCTTCTCCAGCTGAGAGTAGACAATTTCAGCTCTTTCCATGCCCTTTTGTTGTCTCAAGCGCTGTGCTCGTGTCTTGACTTTGGCCTTTGATTTTTTCGACACCCCAGCATTGACGCGTTCATTCAGAACAGATTCTCGCTGTATGACAGTGTTTTCGGCTCGTGGAAGTGAGGTCAACGACTTGTCAACATCGAGACTTGGGGAAGCCGCCCGTCGAGCAGCGCGAGAATGTATCGACTTGGCTATAATTCACAGTGACGTTAGCATAAAAGCCTACACTCCCTCGTAGTTTCTTCATATAAAACTTACGTTTTGCTTTGGCCATTCTGTGTTTATGATACTCGAAATGAGAAATGAAAAAATAGTCAGAACAACAAAGTTGTTGATGTGGGTGGAGAAGCCGCTTATCGATAGAAGAAAAGTTCCGGTGACCGACAGCGACCGCAACCGCAGCCCGCGGCTTCTTTTACAGAGGCTGACGCGAGCTGGCGTAAGACGATCCTTGTCCCATACAGATGCAACACATCTTCTTTGACCTTCCCTTCTCATTTGATGCCCCAAAAGCCTCTATGCTGTCGTCGTTCTTTTCTTCTGGTTAGCCATGAATGCTCGAAGAGGGGGATTCGACATCCTCGCTCAGAGTCCTTTCCATAACCCTCAAAATAGTCAGCATGAGACGTTTCTGCAGCGGTTGCAGAGTAATAATAACACTCTGACCTACGGAGTTGCGGCTGGCCTTTTGGCATATTTTGTCTTAAATTACTTCGGAGTTGCGCCGATTTCGATACCACGAGCTCTGTGGAACCTCATCGTCTATTTGACACCGTCTCGAATAGTTGTTGCCCTGGATTCGAAGACATCGAACCTAGATTCAACTGACAAGGACCTTCTTTCCATGAACTTTCAAGCGAAGAGCGAAGCAATGCAACGTATCCTTGGACTCAATAACTCCTCCCTCTCCTCCTTCCTCCCTTGTTCTACGACCTTTTCAGGATTCGGTACGGCGTTACTCGGCTCCAAGGACCATCTGCCCCCGGGGCTCGGAAACTGGGACAATTCATGTTACCAGAATAGCACCATTCAGGGTCTAGCATCTCTGCGCTCTCTTGCAGAGTTCTTGGAGCGCAACATCCGGACATTAGGGGATAAAGGATCCTTTTCGACCCATCAGGCTCTTAAAGGCATCATCGAGCGGTTAAACAATGCTGATAATCATGATCAGCGGCTGTGGATCCCGGCGGAGCTCAAATCGATGAGCAGTTGGCAACAGCAGGATGCGCAGGAATACTTTTCGAAAGTTGTGGGTCAGGTCGATCACGAGGTGCAGCAGGCTACGAAACGCCGGACGAGGAATCTGGGGTTGAAAATGGCAGGGCCAGTTGAGAACATTATCGGGGCAGAATCACATACGGCTGCAGATGGCGCAGACGTTTCATCCCCTAGTGCAACTGAACGGCACCCGAATCGCAACCCTCTGGAGGGCCTTCTTGCGCAAAGAGTAGGATGCATGAAATGCGGCTGGACCGAAGGTCTTTCCCTCATTCCGTTCAACTGCCTTACGGTGCCGCTTGGAGGGCAACACGAGTACGACGTACGACAATGCCTTGATCAGTACATGCACCTCGAGCCCATCGAAGGTGTGGAATGTGCAAAGTGCACACTTTTACGCGCCAAGGACCAGCTAGAAAACCTTCTTAAACAGATCGAAGAAGACATGAAGCTGCCAGATACGCCTGACTCCTCAAAAGTGTCAGGCGCACTCAGGACCTCAGCGGAAGAGCGATTGCGGGCTGTTGAGGAAGCACTAGAAGAGGATGATTTTGCGGAAAAGACCTTGTCGAAGAAGTGTCATATTCCGTCCAAGAACCGCGTCACGTCGACCAAATCAAGACAGGCGGTAGTCGCGAGGACGCCGAAATGCCTTGTGATACATATCAACCGAAGCATGTTTGACGAGAATACAGGGATGCTCAGGAAGAATCATGCTGCCGTCAGATTCCCCAATGTCCTTGACTTGAATGAATGGTGTCTGGGGACAAAGTGCTCCAGTTGGGGTCAGATGGACATTGAAAGATGGGGTACTGACCCTACGGAGTCTATGCTACCCGAAGCTGGGTCGGCTTCCGATGTCTCCGGCCGCTTTTTCGAGTTGCGGGCCGTGGTTACGCACTACGGCCGCCACGAAAATGGGCATTATATCTGCTACAGGAAATATTCGTCAGATCTTTTCCCGGCCCACGTTCCAGACACCGTGCTGGAGGCGGATGGCGAGAAGGACAAAACTGAACGGTGGTTCAGATTGAGTGACGACGATGTACAAATGGTCAGTGAGGCAAGCGTGATGTCTCAGGGCGGTGCTTTTATGCTGTTTTACGAAGCCGTTGATCGGCAACGCTCGGAATTTACCCAGACGGAGGGAACACACGCAGTGGAGGGCGAGAAGCTCGAGTCCGTATGTAATTTCGCAACTTCAAACGATATGTCTACGACGTCCACGATCACCGACGGTTCTCCTGATACGTCCCCCGCGACAAGCGTATCCGCTGCAGACAGATTCGATGTGCCCCTTGACAAGCTTCAGTTTCTGACTGATGATCATGCAAGTTCACTTGGCAAACCTACTCTTGAGGTTACGCCTTAACTACGGCCTATATCAACATTTTCCGAATTGTGTATACTGTTTATAATGATACCCAACTGTGCATGTTTTAGGCGTTCATGGATGGTAGTTCTTCTTCCGAGCTTTGTTCTGAAAGCGAGACTTGTTCCAGTATAATCAAATAACCTATCAAAACCAATAAATAGCAACTAATATCATACAAAAATGTCTCTGAAAAAAATTGGATCCTTGCAAGACGCATAACGACTTTTAACCATGTGCAAAAAGTTATTCCGATGCGGGGAATCGAACCCCGAGCTGCTGTGTGAGAGACAGCGATGTTAGCCATTACACCACATCGGATTGTGATGGAAAGATTCCACAAAATACGCTATATGTCGCTGTCTTTTATTGACACGAGACCTCTGATGTACTTGTATTCCGACATCTTCGAGCTGGTACAGTTTGGTATGTAGTTTGATGAAAGCTGAAGAGCACCAGATGAAACCTAGCTCTGTATATGCAACAAGATGCGACAAGACATAAACATGAGAACCCCAACCTAGGCACCCGCTAAAACAGTAACACCACCTCGAACGCCTTTAACCCACCCAAAAGAAGAAAGTAATGGAACAAAGTGCAATTAAAAGACCCCAGCCCGAGTCATAACATCATGAAACTGCTCCAGCGTAACACCAGCATTCACCCCGGCGCCACCATTCGCCTCGAGGATCATATCCTTGAGCAACTCATCACCGAGGTTATCCTCTTTCAACTCGCGCGCAATGCGCCTCAGATGTCCCAACGTAATGGGCCCATCTGTCCCTTTTGTGAAAAGCTGAAACGCCGCATCCACCTCGGCGGACATCGCCTCATCAGACCGCGACCTCAATTTCGCCGCCGCGACGGACACAAACGGCGCATACGGGACAAAGCCGGTGTTCGTTGGATCAACGGCGGAGAGGATCGAGTGGAGCTCGCTCGAGTCGGACGGAGGGAGACCTAGCGCTCTAATTGTGATGCGTCAACACCGCGTTCAACGCTGGGGTTGTAGTTGTAGATGAATGGGGAGGACCTACACGAGCGCCTTGCGCACGTCCTCGCGGGGAATAACGCCTTCCTTTTCATTGGGAAATTCTTCGGCTGTGGTTGAGAAGAGGTGGAAGACTTCTTTAATTTCGCTTTCTTCTTCGGCGCTGATGTCGTTTTCTTTGGCGAGTTTGGATTGGCGTGCTTTCTTCGGGGCTGACGAGGTGGCGGGGGCGCTGCGCTTCTTGGGGGGCTGATGGACGGTGAATTAGTGGCGCTGATGATGAAAAAGGAGGAGGAAAATGTGTACTTACCATGTCGCAGGTTGCAATGCAGAGTATGGCGCAGTCGATTTGGAGATGTTGTCGTCAAAGGAAGAGATGCGGGTGCGGAGAAGGAATGCTCTCCGAGTGGTCCATGGGCGATAGCTTCGCGATAAGATCTACAGAGTTTCTACCAGGGTCTCTCTTCAGGATCCATGGGTTTCTTTCCAGCAATTGCGATTTTGCGTTGGATAATCAAAGGTTTTTGCATGATAAGATTAGCAGTCTAGACACATGCCAAAATGATAGTATCTGATCGAACATGACGGAATCCTCGTGACGGAGATCGGCTGACGTGATCCAATTGATGCCTGTATTTCCTGCAACTTTTGTAACAGACGCAGCCGGTCGATCACATCAAATCTTTGGACAAATCTTAGATAGTTTTCTGAATACAGGCCGTTGTTGTCAAGTAAGGACTTCATTTGATTTGACTGGACTCGTTTCTGCCTCATCCACGTCAAGATGGACGTAGAGCTTTATGTCTATGACCTCTCCAAGGTATGGTGATCTCTAAAGTACTTTTTTTGCGTATACTAACGTTATCTGTAGGGTCTCGCAAGGATGGTATGGCTTTACCGCACATTCCCAGACCCAGTAGTGGTTGTCCTAACATATTGCAGTATTCGTTGGCATTGACTGGAACTTATATTGATGCCATATATCACACGTCTATTGTACTCAATGGTGTCGAGTACTACTTTGGCCAGGGGATACAAACATCTGTCCCTGGCAGTACACATCACGGACAGCCAATGGAGAAGCTGCTTCTCGGGAAAACCGAGCTCCCCATCGACGTGATCGAAGAGTATATCCAGTCGCTGGCGTCGATTTATACACCAGAGGTATGGAACTCTTGCACGTCCTCGCATTAGGCATAAGCTAAAGCATCACCGACAGTCGTATGACCTCTTTCTGCACAATTGCAACAATTTCACACAGGATCTTGCAATGTTCCTGGTCGGAAAGAGCATCCCAGAACACATTCAAAACTTGCCTCAGACATTCTTGAGCACCCCATTTGGCCAGATGATGAAGCCGCAGATTGAACAGGCTCTGCGCGGTGTGACGCAGGCTGCAGCGCCGGCTCCTCAGCCGCTTCCCAGGGCACCAGTCACAGCTGCAGCGCCAGCGCACCCTGGCACTGTACGGCAGGTCAGCAACGTCAGTCAGCTCGAGGAACAACTCGAATCAGCGGTCAAATCGTGTGCAGTCATCTTTTTCACCTCAGCGACATGTCCACCGTGCAAGGTTGTCTATCCTACCTACAATGAACTGGCGGAGGAGGCAGGCGACAAAGCCGTCCTCATCAAGGTGGACATCAGCGCCGCCTACGACGTCAGCATGAAGTACGGGGTACGGGCGACCCCGACTTTCATGACATTCCTCAAAGGCAACAAACTCGACGAATGGAGCGGTGCCGACCCGCCCAAGCTGCGCGGCAACGTGCGTCTACTCATCGAGATGGCCCATCCGACCCATCGCCATCGCCAACTCCATCTCCCCAGCTTTCAGCGTCATCTATCCAACTTCGTCATGTACAAGAAGGTCCCTCCGCTAGACAAACTAGTCCAGAAACTCCAGCCGCACCACGAGGACCCGCGTCTCAAGTCCATGATCGCGTTCATCACCGCCCGCTCATCATCAACCACACCCACCAGCCCAGCAGCAGATGTCGCCCTCCCCGACGCCCTCCCAACCTTCGCCTCCTACCTCCAATCCACCTTCTACGCCCTCCCTCCAGAGAACCACTTCGCGCTCGTCGACCTCGCCCGCCTTCTCTTCCTCGACACAAGGGTATCAAGCTTCTTCGCCGAAGAACCCAACCACACCACCCTCCTCACCCTCCTCTCCCCATCCACAAACCTGTCCTCCTGCCCCTACAACCTCCGCATCGTCATGCTCCAGCTCATCTGCAACCTCTTCAGCTCCCCGCTCTACCTCGACCATCTCACCACAAACACCGCCAACAACAACAACCTCCACACCACAGTCCTAACCCTCACCACCTCCTCCCTTCTAGACCCGCATCCAAACCTCCGCACCGTCGCCGCCTCCCTGGCCTACAACCTCTCCGCCGCGAACCACAACGCGCGGTTCGCCGGCCTCCCCGATAAACTCACCGAGGAGGAACAGGTCGAGCTCACCGCATCGCTGGTTGAGGCGATCGCCCAGGAAGCGGAGAGCGCGGAGGCGCTGCATGGGCTCTTGTTTGCGCTGGGGTTACTGGTGTACGAGGCGCCGGCGGATGGGGCGGTTGTCGATCTCTGTCGGGCGATGGGGATTGCGGAGACGGTGAAGGCCAAGGGGGAAATGCAGGTTTTTGCGAAGGAGGGGTTGACCAGGGAGGTTGGTGGGGAGTTGCTTGGGAAGGGGCTGTAGAGTACTCTATAGATTTTTACTGATTGTACCTTAGTATATGATAATGCATGTAATGATTAGAGGGACTGGTTACTTGAATGTTACACTGGATTGTATTTATCTAGACTACATTACTCTTAACTACTTGAATGGAAGTAAACATATTCATCCGAAATTAATAGTATTTGCAATGCTATGCTACCCTATACGGTGCATGCTATGCTAGCAGATATGCTTCAAATCCGACCAGAACACAAAAGCAACGCAAGAGCTGTGATGTAACAGACTCGGGGTATGAGGCGCCAGAACAGGATGTGACCAAAGTACAGGACTGGGTATCTAAATACAGGATATCAAAACGCTAAAAACAAGGTAGGACAGATGGTCTCATGCTCGCTGATGATGAAGAAACAAAGAAAAGAATAAGCCCGAAATATCGAGAGGACAGAGCGCCAGCTATGCCCACCAACGCCATCGCGACAACGCATCAGAACGACGAGAAAAGAAAACGTGATGTAAAAGGAGGCAGATAAGACCGGGCCGGGAAGATTCGAGGATGGCCATCAGGCCTGGACAGCAACTGCGACAGCATCATCTCCGGTGAGTCATTGTTATTAGGTACAATGACTTGATCGAAAGCGCCTGGCACAATGGCGGTGAGATCGTGAAGATTGATAGGCTGATCCGTGGCGCAAGAACCCCCTGTCAGTGTTGCAGAGGAGAGAACGCCACGACGATAAGCAGGCGAGGGAAGGGAAACAAGGCGGAGACCGGCCAGCAGAAGGAGGGGGATGACCAGTTGGTTTATTTTTTTGATTTTGGTTGCAATGCGCCGTCAGCGAGGGGAAAATTATGTAATCAGGCGGCCAGTCTCGGGCAACAAATCACGGCGCACCCGGTCGGCCTTGGAATTCCGTGCGCCTGCGTCGGCGCAAACCTAACCAACCAACCAAGTCGCCGCATGAGACCCTGAGTGATGCACGTGCATATCCTCTCTCACATCATCGCCAGAGACTCGCGCTTTGCTCATCCTTTCCAGAAAGGTCCAGAGCAGGTGCCTTCCACTCTGCATCTGACAGCAGGCAGACGCTATCATTTGCTGCGATTCGAGAAATAGGAGTGTTGATAGCTGTTGAAGGAGGTTCAAAATGGGAAAATAAAAAAAAATGAATCGAAAGCGCTATGCAGTGGCGATGCAGCTGACATGCCAGAACTCCGGAGACCGATGAAACAAGTTGTAAAGAAAAGACTTGGGTGGACCAAGGCGCGAGCAGTTGGGGTATCACGGTATCATGACGATTATGGTGTAACAAAAGTAAGAAAGATGCGATGACAACACCCCAATGCTCTAAGAACGACTGGAAATGGTCCTGACGAATGTCGTGCGTCTCTTCCTGTCCGAAAAGGTTCTGCGTTTCTTGCTCTTTGTGTTCTCCTTTTCTGCTGCTGCCATCTGAGCCACACGGAGAGCTTGCTGGGCGCGCGCATGGGCTTGAACTTGAGCCAGGAAACGGGCGCGGTGAGCTTCTTCTTCGACAGCAGCGCGCACCATCTGGATCTGTTGTTCGGTGGTCAAGGAATGAGCGCCCATGGCCGGTTCCTGAGCAGCAGATTCCTCTTCAATAGCGGACTCTGAGGAGGAAGCTGGGCCACTGGAGAACAGTAGGTCCTCGTCCGAGAGGTAAGCAGAAGCAGTGGATCCCTCCGAGTCTGAGCTCAGCAGACTGGGACGCTTGGGCCAAGAGGGAAAAGCACAGGCGCTGCTCATTCCAAGGACATCAGAGAAGGAGGTCTTGCGGGGATGAATATCGAGTAGAGTATCGTTGTCCAGAGATGGGGGAGGGGCTCTAGGAACCTCCGAGTCGAAGGAGTTGAAGTAGCCATCGCCCATAAAGCTGTCAGTGATGGTGGAAACGTGGTTGATGAGGGTCGGGCTGGCTTCGCTCGGAGTGGACCTGATACTGGACTGGTTGTGACTGAAGGCGAGGCAGGGATACATTGTTCCGGTGTGTGTGGAGTGTCTTCTCTTGGTCTTGGTAGAACTGGAACAGGTGTGATACCAAGGAGAAGGTGTCGCGTTGGAAGCAAGTCGAAGATGTAGGAGTATGTGGAAGTGTGTAAGAGTATGGAGAGTGGAGAGGAGATTGTGGTATTAGAAGGATAAATACTCTTTTGACAAGAGTGAATCGTGTTGTTGTTGTTGCTGGTGAGAAGGTCGCAGCAGTGAATAATGGGTATCTGGGTATATGTATATAGATAGATGGCCAGATCGATGATCGGGGAAGTCTGGACTCCCTTGCATATCACAACAGATAAGGCGTCGCGGGGGTTGGAAAATAATAAATAAAATAAAATAAAATAAAACGAAAAATGCTTGGGCTCCACCACTCTGCAATCAAAAATACCACGCAGGTGCAGAAAATCAGGTGTATATTTTCTTATTCCTGATTTAAAACTGCCGCCCGAAGATCCAACGATCAAGCTGAAAGGGGGCGAGTGACAACAGTCTGCGACCACGGCGATCAAGAGGAAGGGGCGCTCCGTATGTATGCAATAGACGGTTGGATGTGAGAAGGAGATGGTATGAGTCGAAGGTCTTAAGTGTAGCAGTAGTATACAGGTCGTCGAAATTGATCAGTCCGGTTTGATATGGATGTGGAAGGATAATGCGAACCCATATTAGGTACTTCGTTCTTTAGATGTGAAGCTGTTTGACAGAGAGTAGAAACAATTTGACAGCAGGAGATCCTGGTCCAGTGGGCGTTGATCTATCTTTTTCTATTTTCTTCTGGCCTTTGTTCGTTGCATTTGTTTAATTTCTTTCACCGGAATATTTTATTTTATTTTATTATTTTATTATCCTTTATTTATTCCCGTCGTTTTTATTTACTTATTTTTCCTTTCGCCGGACCGCGGGCCGGGGAAGATCGGATTGGGGGCGGGCGTGGGGAAGAAGGGATAAATCATAAATGGAAGGAACGGTCAGCAAGAAAATAATCAGAATAAATAAAATCCGCCAAAATAATTAATTATTCTTTTTTGAGGAAATTCCCGGAGGAATTATCCCCCAAGACAGAAGTAGAGTATTTATTTCCCATTACGGATATTATTATCATCAGTGCCGAAATAGAACCCCGTGCAATCTGACCGACTCTAATTCGGCGTCTGACAACTATCATATATACGAGCTTCATATGCAACAGCAGCCTGAACTTCCACAGAGTAGCATCGCTTTTTTCAAGTCAAGAGTAAGACAGGCCCCCATTCTGACTGTCGTTTCATCCGACAAATCTATTTGGGTCTTGATCGAATCTTGGAGTGAAGGTTGATACCTAGTGGTGGTCAAACATGGTCGCCACTTCTCCGGCGGTCGATTCGAACACATCATTACTCGCCAGTCACCACATGTGCTCCGTATCAAACCTGGAGACGAAAAAGTAAAAGAAAAGCCACCTTCTACCCTTGCGGCAATCAAACCACTTCTTTTGACACCCAACGCGCCTGTATTTCTTGCGGTCAACACCTTAAAAGCTGATTGCTGTATTCAAGTTCAAACCGCAATGTGCGCGGTCGAATCACACAACAGGATGATAGCTCGATTTTCACCGCTCTTACTGTTTGACTCATTTCTCGCAGCGGATGCACGATGCGACAGAGGTGCGTACAGCGGGCGGATGCAAGACCGCAAGTCCACACGGGGGTATATACATGTCGATGGTCCAGCCAGAGATCAAACTTCAAACGTTGCGCGTAGATAGGTAGTGACTGAGTGTTTAGGCCCCGATCGGTGTGTTGTTTCCTGGCCATTCTTTCTGGCGGTCAGGGCGACAAACGGCAAGTCGGAGAGATAATTGATTTTCGCAATGCTGATAGTGAAGTTTTGATCTCTGCCCAAGGTCATTTTTGCTGGCTCCTGAATACTGGGTCTACTGACTCCTGACCGTGACTTCCAAATATCGAGCTAGAAAAAGGAAAGCATACCTTACCTCTCTATCTCCCTAAAGCGCGGTAAATTGCGCGGCATCCGCGGTGGAGATCCGGCTATTTGTTAAGAGTTAGTGCGCATGCGTCCTTATTTCGGTCCTTATTTTATGGTCCTTCGGTCGCATCTCGCGGTCGCGGCAAAATTCGTTTTGCCATGCCCACGGCCATAAGCCCAGGCCAAATCCTCATTTTGCCTTTACTCGAGCACAAAGAATTGCAGTCTCTTTGAGATGAACTGTGACCAAAATCAGATTGCTTCTCCCTCCTGAGATGTTCGCCCACCTGCCGAGGAAATGAGGCATCCATCCCCCACAAAAGAGCGACCAGTGGGACCTCGGCGTTCGAACACATGATAACTCATACCCAGACCATGGGACGGGGGCGCGAGCTCTTTGACTCGGCTTCAAAAGTCATCGAGACGCGTCAAATCCATTAATTAGGTTATTGAACCGTGTCTTTGTCTTCAAACCCCCCCCCCCCGCTAAATACCATGTTCCAGCCCTCTGAAGTAACCTAGGATAAATGAGAAGCCTATGAGTACGGGGAACTGGAAGTAACCTCGTCGCTAGGTTGTAGGAACTCTATGAGACATAGATAGGCACTTCTGTTCCATCCAACGGCCCCCGACCCGCGTCTCCGGAAAGCTCCCCGTCTTGGGGCAACACTTAAGTTACACTACTAGGCCACCAGGATGAGACAGATGAAACACGCCTCCTTCGCCATATTGGATTTTCCCGTGACTTCAGCCGAGCTTGTGACTCGTGGAAATATTCTCGTGGTACCTAGGTAGCTGGACGGAAAAATGGAGGGCGACTCCCTCGGTAGGTAATCTTCCGTCTGCTCCTACTGACTAGGCAATACAGTTCAGTTCTTTCTCAACAGAGAGCTGAAAGCCTCTTCCAGACTGTTTACTACAAACAGAAGGAAGGTCAAATGCTTTGTGTCGCAGGTCAAGTACTTTCCGCCGCAGAAGCTCCCCCGACTAGAAATGGAAGTACTCTGTGCCACCAACCGCCAAGCATAGATGGCTGTCATACATCTGAGCAATGTCACAAGCAACGAGGAATCACATCGCGATGACACATGTCAGATGGAGTCGCACTCGGAAGTTACCCGTGAGGATGGTCAACCGCTCCCTGACGGGAATATGCCCCTGATTCACTCTTAAGATGAGATCAGGATGTTTAAGGCGGGAGCACATGTTAGCAACGGGTCCAAAGGATTCAGAGCGATTCCACTTCTCAGCTACTAGCTCCTCCTTCAGTTGATCACTACGTGTACCCGAGGGGAGATCTCCCCTGAGCCCTCGGTACCGACAGCGACGCCCAAATCCTAGAACCATCCAGCTGGGTACACCTTAGGAGCAAAGTACTTTGGTTAAGGCAGCGATGAGCACACTACTAAATAGATAGTACGGACTATTTTGTATAGAGTCCAGAGCACCGTGTTACATTCCCGATCGAGCATATCAACTTTGGATCACGATTACCGATCAGGAAAGGTGTATCGCCCTCTACGCACCAGTACTTTTATCGACCCGACGATGTGGACAAGCCATCAGAATATGTGATTTCAAATTCTACTCCACTGGTGCTTCAGACACCTGAAGAATATGACAGCTACAGCTTATTTGGACGCTGTAAAAGAGACCAAAGTACACTTGATGTATCGACTGTCAGTATCAATCACCAGGGGGTACCTCGTACTCACTTATCCCGAGGTCCAAGATCCCCAAAGTCTAGACCCAGTTATCGAATCTACCTATCGATCACGAGCAATCAAAGCAAAAGGACATTGGAAGACTAAGACCCAATCACCGCCAAAACAGCCGTGGTTCAGCCACCGCGGCATTTCTTCCACATACCCGGGGGGAGCCACATCGACGATCGCACCCGTCCTGGCGGATACCTCTTATCCTACTAGTCAACAGTAAGTAGTTTTACTTTGAGCGGTAGCGATCATTAGAAAATAGGGCTAAGGGGTCCTTCCGTCGCTTTGTTTCCGTCTTTTGGGTCTTCCATTAGACATCACATTACGTCTTCTTGTAAAACCCCATAATTAGACATTGCGATCAATCAACTTTGGGAAAAAGTACTCCCTTGGAAAAGGGTCAAGGGGAACGGGATGGGCCGCGGAAGACCGGGAAATGGCCGTGCTAGGGTCCCAGCTTCCAGGAGACAGGGCGCGGGATTGCGGAGATTGATGTCTGATGGACACTCACTTTGACAGGATTTACAATAGTGTAGGCCCAAGCTATGAAAGACGGTGATGGCCCTGATGGGAGGTGCGAATCCCGGATCAAGGGATGACTATTCATACAACTATTGTCGAACGCTGTGTCCGACCGTAGGAATGCATTGACCAAGGCAGATATGTGTCCATCCCGAATATGGCAGGTTCCCTGATTTGATCAATAAAGGAGACGGTTTATAAGCACAGCAGGGTCTTGTCTCTTCACCAGTTTCTTCTAGAATGGGAATATGTGCATTCAATTCAAGGTATGTTGCATCCCAAGTTTATTGATCGATAACTGTTTGATGACGATGGCTATCTGTCCATTCCCTCCCATGTTCAGTAGCTCCTTCATTCCATTACCCGTAGGCCAAAGCCACCGGCGACAGACTGCAGGTACTTCTGTACTACTAATTAGCAAATATTGATACCTTGATGGCTTGATTGATCGATGGTAGATTATCAAGGGCGCCGCTGCAGCTGCATGCACCCCAGCACTCCGGGATCACCATCCAATCCTCCCCGACATTCCAGATCGCAGAGATCAGATTCGTAGGCCCATGCTCCCGGATTCAACCCTACAGTTCCGCCCACTTACACCTCTTCATGCAATGCATGTATTATTGTTTGATTACCTGGCCCACTATCCATTCCTCCTCGACAGTCGACACAAGTACCTTAAACCTACCTTGCTCTGCACAGTGTACACAAACAGATACACCGCATTACTTAGCCAATAATTATGTACCCTGTATGCACTGCACATTGCACCCATACAACACTCACACACATATACATCTGTGCGGTGCAGGGTACGTACATTAGCCACCCTCCCTTGCCACACGCCATACTCCAGCATCATAGGCGCCAAATGAGCGGTGATTCACCGCTTCCTCCATGATTGGATTCCAGCCCGCCATGCCAGCGACCAACTGGAAATGAAGGGTTTGATACCCGTTGATGTATGAAGGAGCTTGGATCGCTCAGGCATTACCGACTATCAGCCACATTATGTGGATGACCTGTGGCTGCTGCATCTGCGACCGGGGTGGAGGTCTTAGAACCTCAGTAGATTGAGTCTGTCAATCTAGGGCTGTAGCTTCCAACTCTGATTCTGGTTTTCGTGAATCCGATGCAGTCACCGCAGCATGTGAGGCGACTGTTGGTGCATATCATTATACATATGGTCCTATGGAGCAGTAGCACTGCGTGGCTCTGGACTCTCTGAAAGTCTGGAGCTACCACAGTATGGCCCGAGCGAGGAGTCCAAGCTCAAGCTCAAGCTCTGGCCAGTATGGGGTAGACTAGGTGTCCATGGAGTGCGTACATGAGTATGTATGTCTCGTCTGTGTTCTGTACATCATATTCATAAGGTATTCTCCCTCACGTCTGAAGACAAGCCAGAATCAATCCACTCTCCACACTCCCCAGAGTTACCACTTACCAACTTACCACTACCCCGTACATTCCAAAGAAAGACAAAGTACGTATTTCCGCCGCACGGATCTCCAACTTCGTGCAAGGCGCTCCCAAACCAGGAAAAGAGGATACATAGAACGGACCTCCTCGCAGCGGAAGCTGCTTCCAGCTCGAGCTACAGGCCCAGTTCCCAGGAGCAGGCGGAAGTATCGCGATCCCTTCCGTCCGCGAAAGGGTCCCGGATTCCAAATCCCAGGTTATTTCACTAAGAACTTAGAAGCTTGGACCGAGAATCACTTTCTTGCAGCTTCCCCCGACGATCACTCGCTTGGATGGATCATCTTGTTAATCGTATTTCCACCTGATCTCGGGGAAATGGGAGATATGTGGCGAACAGAGTCGGCGACTCCCGGTGCAAGCTGCGCTGATGGACCTTTTTCGATATCGACTGGAGTAATAGCAATAATGCACCTGGTTTACTCCTTGATGGTCATCGTTATTGGGTGCGGCCAGCCACACTCGTCATTAAGGATAATGTCGATGCCTCGGTCCTGTTCATATGATGGCAGTGATGATGTCCACCGGTCGCATCCTTTTTCCGAAATATTCCCGTCAGCTGTCTGCTGAGGTACTATCTTGATGTTGACTGACGTAGACTGTTATCGCGACTCGGGCGATATTTTCTTGTTTGGTTCGCAAGTAGCTTTACGGAGTACTCCGTAGTATATCCTTCAAGCCGTATCAACCGAGGTAAGCATCTACATCGGATAAAAGAGGGTGCTTCGGAGAACCGAATACTCCTGCGACATCACTTATTCCACTTGACAGCTGAAGAAGTGGCAAACAGCTTCATTCATGTGTAAAACCACCGAATTCCGAAATGTATCGCGAGGTGGTGCTCGTCATCCAATACCTTGTTCAGCTGGCGTAATCAGGTTAGAGTATACGAGCGACCAGGGAAGTATTAAGAAAGCTGACATATTACTACTGTGCTATCGTTCAATGGGACTCTTTAATTCTAGTCATTTATGTGTCAGACCACCATCCGTCAGCAACAGTTACATTAGTATAATGCTGTCTCAGATGACGCCGAACCAATCTCACCCACATATCCTCCGTATGGAGTACGAAGTGGAGTACCCCGTCGATATTTATATCATCGCCCGAAACCCACCGAATCCCCATAAGGCTGACTGCTGACTCGGCGTCTTCTGGATGCTTCGATATCAGCATTTATATAGCATCAACTATCTATAAAGTAATACGAACACTACCACATCTTTAAGAATACACGAGTCGTGGTTAGCTCAGATAAAGCACACCTCAAACGCCCATGTAACCGCGACTGGGGTGAAGCTTCAAGCATCCCGACGTTAAGCGAGACGAAGGGAATATCAACTGGTGGTTATTGTCTTACTGTGCTCCGCGCACAGGGCCCAGGATCCAGAGGACTGAGACTGAACTGTACATCAAGTAGCCTTCATCTAGCCTCCTGATTCATCGTTCAAAGAGCTTCATAGCAGCAGGTTAAAGAGCAATCAAGCTATTCATTACTTCTCGTACATTGGTTTACATCGGCTATACGGAGTATCAGTTATTAGTCACTATATTAGTTATCAGCACTGTAGAACTGTAGAGACATGTTGAGTGCACTTGCTCTGCATCATTTCCCCTGATTCTGGGCAGCTAAATCTCCCACTTCAATACTAGAGATTTCAGGATTGCCTCTATACGCAGTTCACCTACTGATGAAACAGGATTGCTCAGGCCACTATTATCCGTGTGAACCTTACGGAAAAGAGGAATGGCCCACAGTATATAGGTGCTTAGGAGGAGCACTTAGCTGTTCTCATGGATGGTGGGTTTAGAGGACAGCATGCGTCAGACGGAACCGCTGGCAGGGATTGTATGTATTATGGAGGTGGGAGCAGGGGTCTGGATGTTCCAGAACATTTCTAGACGTTCTATTTCCCTGTGTCCAAGAGTGAAAGTGGGGTTGGATGATGGAGACTGTTACCGATAGTGAGAGTGGGATGGCGATCATACCCAGCTGCTCCGTACACCAGAGAATGGAGGATGATGCCTCGCTTGACCTGACTGATATGGCGAAGAATGGACTAGATAGATATATACGGCGTGGGGGGATTTCGACCAAGCGCTGTCTCCGCTGTTTTATTCCACGTGTAGGTCTCGAGTTCGGGATAGGTGTCATTTGCCATTGATAGAGAAACTACCAAGTTGTCCAATGATATCATATTAATATTCATTCTCAAATGCAATAATAATAATAATAATTAAATGCGCAAACTAGAACCATTCATCTCCGACTGTTTCCAACCGGTTTCTGCGACTCTTGAGTGCAATGTGTTCGGTTGCCCTGTGTATGATTAGGAAGGATTCCGATCCAAGAGGCCAAGGCGCGTGTCGGTTGATTCCAACAGCAGAGATGATACTGGAAACAAGTACTCCGTAATCTTATCCTTCGAGTTCCAACCACTTCCATAATTCAACCCAAGCCATCAACCTCCGACCCTCTACGATGAGAACCACCATGGCTCTGTGGCGTTTCCATGAGTTTCCATCCAGCAGGATCAAGATTTTTCGACCTTTGTTATCTCAGCTAGCTTTGACTCAAATCGGCGGTGAATGGCCTAGACGCCTAGATTCCGGTTAATCGCCGGATGATTCTGGATCCCGCTTCGAATGGAGAAAGGTGGAGAGTTTGCCCATGCAGAGAAAGGGCCGTCTCCCCGATTTGCCTTTTTGGGCGCGGTTAAATGGTTGTTTGTGAGTTTGGTTAGAAGCCGAAAGTTTTTAGCTGGATTTAATTGTTGTAGTCTTGTAGATCTGGTCTCGTCCCGAGTTCCAAAAGCGATAGTGCGGGCTGTTAGACTCCCTTCCTTCGTTGATCGTCGGTGCGAAGGAGCAGCCCAAGTCTTTGAGTGTGAAATCAAGAGAGGTACGTGGTACTAATCCTCTAATGTCACCCCCGGAAGAAGAGTTCATCAGGAGCGGCGATGGCCCAATAGACGACCAATGGACAATTGAAGCGGCTGCTTGGGACAGCATTACGCATTCTCGGTGGAGACGTCCTCGTCCCCTATGAACTACTCTTGGTCTGACCACAGGCTTAATGGAGCTTAAGAACGCTATCCTGAAGCGGGCTGGAGCTGAAAAGCATGCAAAAATAATATTCGAGACAGCAGTGAAGGATTAATGCCCACGCTACTCCGTACTGACCCCTATTGTCGGGACCATTCCACCCCCAGTTCGTTTGGCTGATCACTCTTGCAAAGCCCTCTATCCTTACTCCACCGGATTCAATCAGGGTGAAGGTGTCATCGTTACTCCGTGCATGAGCGAAGAAAGACTTTGGGAAGGAATGGTCGTCGCAGCCCGTAAGCTTTGGGTCACTCTATCTAAGCTTCAGAAGGATGCGCGTTTGACTATATCGGTAGCTAGAATGTCCTGCTGATGACGCAAGCACACGTTTTCCTGAAATGGTCATTCGCAATCGCAAGAACCGTGAGATTCGTCTATCGAGAAGCAGTTGGTGGGCTATAGGAGATCAAGAACTCATCTTGAAGGATTATCGACGGAGGGAATGGAATAGGACGATCTACGAAGCAGATACCAGGGGCATGTGCCACAAAATACCCGTGAAATCTGCAAGATTCAGGATCCGCTGCTTTTAGCAAACTTCGCGACAGGCCATTCTAATGCCGAACTTGAGGATCATTCATGGCTCTGGCCAGTCACCGAGGGTTCAATGTGTCGTGCGCAAATCAGACTGAACTTTTGGCAATAGTATGAATCCGGCATGACCTTGATCTGTCAATGAAGAGAGTAAGAACTTTGTATGTGCCGGAATTGATGCGGACACAGCGTCCCCTGGTCATTCTCTTTATTGGTGCAAGGTTCTGAAGCAGTCGGTTCGAGGAGGCTCGTCGTCAAGTAACCGATGCCCAACTCAGCAGGCGGCATTATGTGGTGTTACAGAGGCTTCTTATTGCCATGACGTTGCGGCGACTCCGCGGTTCAATAGAGTCATGCGCAGACGAAATGTCCTCATTTATAACCTGGCTAGTATCGGGGCAGATTCGGCGTTTCGACCGCTGTCTTCCATCAGCGAGGGAAGGTCGAATCTCATCCGGCGGAACATTGCTGCGAATGAGATTGAGCAGCTGCGTGACTTTAACATCCTCTTCGTCGCGAATGGTCTCGAGGAGGCGCACGAGAAGATCGCGGTCCTTTTCAAGTTCGATAAGCTTTCGTTTCAGGGATGTCTGTCGGCGGCCATCTTTGTCTTCCTCTCTCCGACATTCCGTTTTGTATTTCACGCAGTTTTCGCATGGAGGTCCGCCCTGACACTATTTGAAGCGGTTATCAGAAACAGGAGCCACCCTATTGTCTTTCAAATCGCCAACCTTTGTTTTTCGAAGCCTGCATGCTGAACATGACAAGGACGCGTTACGACGAGATCGAATGGATTTCAATGTGTGTTTCGCCGGCAGTGTTTGACCATCTGAGCTTGACGCTGGAGCCAAGTAACGAACCTTGAAGGGATCCGACATTGCGGATAGAAAATGGGTAGATCATAAGAAAGGGTGAGTTTCCTGAAGAGGTATCAGTTTCTGAACAGCAAAAGACACGGGGCAGATGCGGAGTCACATAAGAACAAATAAGCCGTTCTCCAGTGGCTATGAAGGCATATGACAGCCATGGACTTATATCTCGTATCCCATCAATGAGGGCTGTGGGGCCTAAAAGTGATTGGTTGTTACGTATTGTCTACTAGTTTTCAAGCTGCTGGTCTCAGCTGTCAGCTCCAAGTTTTTAGGATGACTGACGCAATGATCTGCGAGCCACAATAATGCACCGGATATTTCACCCATCCAACTATTGCCATTTGGAGCTGTTAGGGGGTCTTGGTTTCAAGCAGTTTATCAATCTACCTCTTCCATCCATGTTGGGGCGAGGTGCGGCAAATACAGTCACACATCAGCCACATTGCCACAATGATATGTCCCAATTCTGATTCTATTTCCATCTTTCCAACTTCAAGTCCCAATATGTCAGCCACTCCACCGGTCCATACGAACTACGCGTTAACTTCTCACAAGTTCAACACATGCATGCTGTTTCTTGGTTATACTACCTAATCTAAGCCACAATGTCCCTACCACCAAGGCGAAAGCAGACAAGAGCATGTGTCGCATGCCGGGAAAGAAAACAAAAGGTAATTACGAGTTCTCTGACTCAGGCGCCGAATTTTATCAGTTGGTGATCAAAATAATACCCTCCTATCAGCTTCCATCGACTTGCTTGAAGACATGACTGACCAGACGCAGTGTGACAGTGGACGGCCTTGTGCACGCTGTTTCGAAAATTCAATCGAATGCGTTGTTGACGAAAGTAATGATCTACGACGAAAAGGGGCTTTGAAGCGCAAGGCAGCAATGATGGAGCAAGACCAAGAGCTTCTAATTCAGCTCGTGAGCGCACTTCGCGGTAGCAATGAACGCCATGTCTCTCACCTTGTGAATATGATTCGGAGTCACGCTTCATTGCAGGAAATTCGCGAGTATATAACAGACCATCTGAAACTGGGTACAATCGAGGACACGTCCGAGATGACGGAGTTTCGGCGTCAAATTCACTTTCTTCTTGACGTAGAAGGACCAGCCTTTGAGCCACGGAAGGCACAGCAGGTCACTCACCCTCGTTGTTTCAACGTTCCCGCGAAGCCGTGGACGGTGATCCAGTGCAACAGTGCGCTTGTTTCGGAGCTCGTTTCGCTGTGGTTTACTTGGAATCATCCCATGTTTCCGTGTATTGACCGCAGCCTCTTCGTGCGAGACATGCGGGCAGGGAATGTGGTGTGTCAGTACTGCTCACCCTTCTTGGTGAACGCCATATTAGCCGACGCTTGCGTGAGTGATCCAATGGTATCCTCCGTGGTTTGATGATCCTTATGATGGAATCGTAGGCACTACTGGATGATTCTCACTCCGAAAACGGAAGCTACATGAACGACAGCTTTCATTCCCTGGCTAAATGCTTTTATCAGCAAGCACAGAGGCTCCATGAGGAGGAGGGGCGACTCAGCTTGACCACCCTTCAGGGATTAGCCGTTCTATGGAGATGGTAACGAGAACGATAATTTGTTATCCTCGCCCGCAAATTCTCTGTTTAGACTTTCTGCGTCTAACCTTTGATAGCACGTGTACGTTCGGTAACAGCCATCTAGCTCGAGTGTACGAGGGCCGAATAGTGGACGCGTTACGCAACTTCTCCACTTCTAGGACATCTGCTTCGCCAAAACCCAGCGGGAATGAGCAACAGTATGACAATGTTTGTAGCATAGCACTTTGGGGGGTGTACAATATTCTTTTGTGAGTGTGGGCTGATCGAGCACTCTCACGTCAGACCGGGCGGTTCTAAGTCATTGCAACGTCTAGGGAAAATCTGATCACCTACCGGCGCCGGCCACTGATTGGGGTTCCTCAATGTGCGCGTCCGCTGGTGTTCCATGTTGAGGGTCACGCGGGTGAGCAGTGGGCTCCATATCCGAATGCCCAGCCAGCTACTACAAGCCATGAATCGTGCTTGATCAACAGTCTCTGCAACTTGACTCTGATCGTCAACGACATATGTCTATTGCTCTCCCAGAGCTGGAAGTATCTATCGCCCGAGGCTGTAGATCAAAGTGTCGAAGCCTCGTTCAAGCGCCTTGAAGATTGGAAGGCCCATGTACCGTCCTGCATGCGGCTGAGTGATACAGAAAGGTCTTCGCCGCAGGTCCTCGGCACCCAGTGAGTGTTATCAATTGGACCCTTGACAATGCCTACGTGTCACTCATTGAGTATAGCATATACTACCATACAATCATGATCTCACTGTACGGCTTTTCGCAGAAGTCCTTCGGAAGTGTACGAATGAGCGATGCTAGTACCCCCTCAAATGCGAGAGCCCGAGCCATGCGCCTTCACGCGGCACAGGAAGTAGCTCGGCTAGTTGAACTTCGTCGACGACTATGGGGCTTGGACCGTATTTCTGCGCCCCTCAGCCAGTGGATAACGATCTCGCTGCTCACTCTGCTGGAGGACCTGTCTACACCAGAAAGCAAAGAGGCGTTCGTCAGCCTCTGTGTGGCACTGCGTGTATCAGCCCGACGATGGGAGCATTCGAAGGGTCTCCTCCGGCTTACGCAGCATCTCGCACTTCAGTCATGTTTGACTTTACCTCCGGAAACCATTCCACTGTACAGGGACTTTCAGGATTTGAAATGGGGCCCAGAGGATGATGAGAGATTTGGTGCACTGGCTCAGAGGTTTTGGATCTGATCACTGTGGGAAGTGCAAGACTGGATCTAAGTCCTGTATCGTCACCGATTATCAAACTCAGTTTACTCGCTCCGTTAATGAAGTCTCAAAGCTGACAATCTCCGGATGAGCCACTGTTCAATCCTTTGTCGTATTCTTCTCTCTCAATCTCGTAGTTCAATTTGAGAGTACGCCGGAACTAGATGAAGAACCCCATTAATCTATATACCTATACAGGGCCTTCTGATGGTGAGACCCGCAAGGAAGTTTCGACCAATAAGCCCTTCAGTGTCGAGTCAAACTCTGTACCACTCCTTGATCACCGAAGGCAAGACAACCTACCCTATTACCCCTCAATCCTCTCCACCACACAAGCAGTCCCGTACGCACACACCTGCGAACAAGCCCCAATACTCGAGACATCGAACCTCATCGCCACGATGGCATTCCCGCCGCGCCCCATACACTCTCCGACCAGTCGCTCGACGGCCTCATTCCGCGACGTATACATCAGATTCGTGAACGGACGGAGCTCGCCGCCCACAGACGAGCGCACGATCGCGCCGAGATCAGTGCCCCAGTTGCGGGTTCGGACGGTAAGACCGTAGACTGTTCCGAGGACTTTGGTGATTTTGTAGCCGGGGAGGTCGTTGGTTGTTGTGGTGATGACACCGTGGGTGTCGGTGAAGCAGGAGGGGGTGTTGTCTTGGGATTTAGATGGAGGCATGGTACATAGTAAAGAATTTGTTCGATTATACACATTAATAGATTTTGGTTTAGTCAAGAGGAAGATTGCTTTTATCTTTATTTCGGATGAGGCATTTTGTCAAGGAAAATCGCGCATATAAAGGACGATCGGCCTCGTATTCACATTACCTCAGACATTAATAGGATAGTGAAGCGGAAAACCTAATTAATGCGAGCAGTGGATCAAGCTCATTCATGAGATGTCAAATTATTCACTAAAAGCTTGGTTATTTCTGGAAGTGATTCTACCACTTCCCCCTGCTGATTGCTCCCGTCGAGGGTCTTGTTCTCTCGACCTCCAACATCCACTTTCTTTCAATATACTCCCTCTTTGCGGACTGGATAGCTGCATTCAATGATAAAGCACGCTCTAAAGGGAAAATTCCAGAGCCTTACCTCCTTTCATAAAGTGAGACATGCGTTGATAACCCAAGAACTCAGCTATATATATCGCGCATGGGTCTTCTGCTACAGCATCTCAGGCCGCCTTTCTTCCCAAGTACAGGTGGCCGACATCGACCACAAAGAATGCCATGACACAGCTGTCGAATAAACACTGGCGCTGCCAATCTCGGCGGTTTCTGCGAAGCCACTCCCAAACGGGAAGATGAGGTCCTCAGCAGTGAATAAAACCCAATGCAACTGTTCCTTCCTGTCGAAACCCTCATGTGAGCTGCGTATTATCAAGAACAAACTCCGATTCCCATACCAGTGGTCGGACGAGCGGTGCTATAGTCAATAACAGGGGCGGTCCGCAATAGCGGCCAAATAAGCCTTTGACCTACGAGATCCCGTGGGTGGCCTCAAGCTGTACGCCCTCAGTGACCTAGATCCCCACACAAAGCTATGCAAACAAAGTGTTTATAGCGCCTCAAGATTCCATCTTTTTCTTCTCGGAGTACTGCGCGTCCGCAACCAACTATCTGACAGGAAGAAGGAGTGGATACACAAGATCACACGGATTACGCTCGGCGGCGAAGAACGTTACCAGGAACCAGCTGCTGCGGCGAGGTATTTGACTGCAGATTAATTGGAGGATATGGGATTTCATGCCCCGACACTGGTGGGTTACGTCCTCTTCAGCTTTTTGCATATCTGGCCGAGTCCTTTAGGATTTGTCTCCTTCGTACCTCCATCCAGTCTGGCGTTCAAGGAACCCGACCTTTTGTCAAAACACAGGGGTCCCGTCTGCCTACCATTTCCTCGAAGTAGGATTCTCGAAGTCATACCCCCGTCTACTCCCGGACAAGGATCTCTGGATGATTCGAGGCCGCACGCATCAACGTCCTGGTCATTGTGAATGCAACAAGCCAATCTTCTTGGCTTGACACTGAGTTCACCGATTTATCAGACCCGACAGGAGAGGCGTTGGCTGTGAAGGCGCTCCCCGTGACACTTACGCTTACGATCTGGCAACGATCCTCGATTGGTATCTGGTTTCTTCGACCCGGATGAAGACTGGACCCCCGTTATGCTTCCGACAGTTTCAGAAGCGATGGTACGTTGGTTACTGCCTTCAAGCACTCCGATCTTCCTTCAGGTCGGTTGTGCCAAAGATAATCTAACCATCAGATAACCTAGGCAGAGAGACGTTACCCGCTCGCAGAGACATGATCACATCAACACTGGAAATGCTGGTGGGACACGTCCAGTGAAGAACTGAATACCAGTTATACCAATTATTCCCAACTGTCTCGCTATTTTAGAGATCAATGGAAGCTACCGAGATGCTATAATCCAACTTCGCGAAGTCGAACTAAGTACGCCCGAATCCCAACAACAGCAGCACCACCTACTGGACTTACTACGATAGGTCAAAACCTGGCAGCCACACGTTTGAGGTCCAATAGGTTTTACCTGTCCTAGTCTCCCTGCACACCTTCCGGCCGCGGTCGTGCCGGCCGTGCTCGTCGCGGCTGTGGTGCTGCTACTGCTGCCGCTGCCGCCAATCCCGCTGCTCCCTGCGCTCGTCGGGGCCGTTTTCCCGGTCGTGGACGTGCTGCGGCCCGCGCTGGTTGTGGGCGTGGTGCGTTCCGCGGCCGGGGCCGGTGCCCAGGTCACCGTTGTTGTGCCGCCCTTCCGGGCTGTGCGAATGCACTTGTTCCAGGTGCGAGGAACTTGTATTGGTCTGCCATGAAAGCGAGAGGCGTAGGTTTTGGCTGCGCGGGTGCATTTAGGTCGTCGCCGCTGTCAGTGACCTGCATTGCCGCTGCTGTGGCTTGCTTTCGTGAAGGGCGGCTCGGTGTGTCATCTGGAGGGGACGGGCGTCAGCAACTAGACAGATTGCAGGAGCGTAAGGCGTACGAACTAATTCCATACCCCAAAGTTGATTCCCCGATATTTCCAGGGAAATTGGTCTACGATTTGAAGCTAGATACGGACAACTACGTCACTGTTATCCGTGCAAGAATATATGAACTCATGCGAGGCTGCCATCATGCTCGTCAGCCGTTGATGACGATCAGAAATGAGCACCTTGGTGGAGAGATAATTGAGTAGTAAGACATCTTCATCCCTAAGCAGTTATCTCTAAACAGTTTCAGATCTATTCCACGTTGGAAGATGAAAGCACCAACTCATGTAGGAACATCCAAGCAATGGCATACTCAATTATTCTGTACATCGGGTATAGCTTCTACTTCATCAGCCGTGGGTCTTTGTAGATGGATGAGCTGGCATACGCCTCAGTCTAGTGAGTGTTTTCCTGGGTTGGACGCTGGGCAGGCTTTCCCAATGATGAGGTATTTATCTAAGAATTTCAATGTCATAAGTGTTAGCGGTATCATTACAGAAGCATCGACCTCGTTATATGACGATGAAAAGCCTCCTCCCAGCGATCACGCAGTGTCCTCAGTTTCTTCAATAACTCTTAACAGCCATTTCCACAACCTTGCATCTGTTACAAATAACCCGCTTTCTCTCCGGAGGTTTTGACTGACTTGATGGTCATCCTGGACGGTTGGTAGCGGAGGATTTGGGGGCGCATGATCCATATTATCCTGGCTGTGGGGACGGGCAGATACTCCAGGGGAGAAGTCTTTTAATAGACTATGATCCAGCATTCTGTGTTTCCCATATGTCGGTAGCAGCTCATTAGAGGAGGGGTCTGGACACCAAGCACCAATATAAGCACCGGAAGAGGAGCTTGACAGATACTGGGTAGGTGTATAAGCAACCGACTCCGCTGGGGCATCTGGAGGTAAAAGGGCAGACTGCATTATACAGTCGCCTCCAAGGTGATTATGACCTCTAGACGCTGGTAGCAAAGAGCCCGCAGCAGGGGGAGCTGGGACCAATGCCGATGGGTGTGAAGCATAGTAGAGCTGTGGTTGCCCAACGGGGGAAGTACGATATTCTGACTTCCACTGCGAACTCAAAGTCAGCTTTCGGGCAATGGTACTCCTCATGACATTGCCTCGGAGATGTCTTTGCTCCATCTCTCGGATTTCTTGTGGTGGTAGATCTTCCTGTTGTGCCTCAGAGTATAATTGTTTGTATCGAGGAGAAGATCGTTGCTGAATGAGCCAAGTTGCCAGGTCTTTTTCAGGACCGTAGGCTGTATCCCAGAGAGTAGCAAAAAGACCATAGTCATTGATTGAATCAAAGCTGAGAAACCGAGACAGACACCATGATGTCATACTCTGTTGTAGAAGCTGCAACGCTCTGAGGCTGGAATAATCATCGGCTTTGCGCCCGACTGTTGGCAGAAGAGCGCTCTTGAACCCGTCCCGGAAAGAAGCAATGAGGTCTTTACTCAACTCGTCCCCGAACTGTGGAAGTCCAGGTGGGGCTAACAGTATTGCGTCCGGGACAGATGAAGAAAATCCCCAATCGATAATACATGTTATGTTATAATCCTCGTCAACATAGATGTTGTTAACACTCAAGTCTGGGTGCCATAGTGGGAAGCCTCCCAAGCAGGGACCTCGTAAATCGAGTGTTTCTATCATATCCCGGAGAGCGTCACCGGCAATAACGTAATCGACCCTGTTCTCAGAAGATTCACACTTCTCTCCAACTGCCACGAAAGCATTCCATAGATCGCACGCTTTTCGATGTTGAGCGTCAGATTCGTAGTCACGTCGAGAGGGGATTGGTGCGGTGAAACAATGGTGTAATAGCGGCAGAACTTCAGCATGCTGTGTAAACGCAGTGACAAGGCTGTCATAAAACTGTGTTTCAGAGGAGAAAGGGCCGCGAGGTACATCCTCTAAGGTATACCTTTGGTGCAATACATGGCCACGTGCAAGGCATTCTTTCACTTCAAAAGCACCTCCTTCCTCAAAAAGAGAGCCAATCCGGTCAAGACGTACATGCAGAAGCTTCTGAGTGATGGCGCCCAATTGACTGAGAACCTTGACTTTCTTATGCTCAGCTAGCTCTGGATGATTCGAGGCTGCTAATTTCCATGTGTCTGACAGCGGCCGACCAGGGGCTTTGCTCATCAGAATGTATGGGATTCCAATATCATTATCGTGCGTAGAGCTTGTAGAATCAGCTGAGGTAACATTCAAACTTAGAAATCTCATACCTGTAACCATAAACCTCCGGTACTGGTATATCGCTCTTCAACCTGAGATATCGTAGAGTAGCAGCCTCGCTAGCTAGAAGCTTCAAACTCAATTCCGACGAAGCGGCCAGATTATGGGGAGACCGTAGCACCCATTGTATCCCATCTTCAAACGAGACGAATATGGCCCAGTTGAAACTTCCCATAGCTGGGCGCTGATTCATATCACAAGTGCACACAATCCCCTGTCGCAGGGCACTTGCCTGGCGACAAAGGGCTTCAACGTTGAATTTAGCGTTTCTAAAGATTGCAGGTTTTGTATCTGTTGGCATCGTAGCTGTAGACCTTCGTCAAAGAATGGGTCCTGTGATTGGATATTTCATTGAAGGCAAATGTTAGAGTGTTCCCCAAATCTAATAGGCAAGTGGTCTGGTGAATGACTAAGCGCTGTTTACCTGCTTCGTCCAATCTGACTATCAAAATGACGAGTTGTGGACTGACTTCCGCAATCCCGCAATCCTTTTAGCAGCCGACATGGCAGATCAACCATGGCTCATATGCAGATATCAGTAGTCAAGGATGCTACGTTTGATCGACCAAATGAATGGGCTGGGTTGGGGAGCGCGGTCCGGTCGAAAGGTCAAAGAAAAGTCATGTAAGTGGATTGACCATAGCGAGAACGAACCAGAAGTTTCATCTTAGGATAGTTCCCTAATGCGTCCTAGGTATATAAAAGAGTTCACGCAGACTTGCTCTCAATAAGATTGTTCTTGATAAGTCCGATCTCAACATCAACAAATCCCAGAAACCTCAAGTATCCTTCGCCTCCACCATACGTCAGGTCAAGGTACACAAGGAACGCTCTCATGACCTCTCTTGGTGCCAGGAAGTGCTTTTCAAAATTCTCAGGTGGACAGCCATCAAAGATAGACAGCCCAGGAAGTCTCGCACTCTTCTCAGGGACCAGTCCCTCAATTTCAGCCTCAGAACGGTGATACTCCTCGATGATATCTTCATCCGACACACCCAGCAACTTAAGGACAACTGCAATGACGACTCCCGTCTCGTCCTTTCCCAAGTCGTCGTAAACAAGAAGTGGGAGGTCGAATCCATCCCGGATGTGTGCAAATATCGCTCTGTACGCAGGGGCAGACACGGTACAGTAGTGCTCATAGATCACCATGAAGCTTTCGACTACGTCGTAAGAAAGCCGGTTGAAATGTTTAAGGAGCGTTTCTCGGCTCTCTTCCCAACTTATGGCGGGAACATGCTGTGTGGTAACGCCTTCGATGGCAATGGCTGTCTTGTTTGAGACTTTGTCTGAACAGAGGTCGAAGATGTTTCTGATACCGAAGTGTTCTTCCAAAGCCTGAACTCCAGCTTGGGAGACGTTCCTCAGATTGGCTGAGCGGAAGAGATATCCTCTTCGCACGGCTTTGTTGCCGGCCAATTCGTAGCCCCCAATGTCTCGGAAGTTGTATAAGCCTAAAATCTGAGGAGAGAAAGATTCCTGTTCCGGTTCCTGGCTCGAACCGCACAGCTTTCCCTTGATTTTACAAAGATGAAGGTTTTCTTTCATGTTGTTGGATTTGTTTATAAGCGTAATTGTGGTCTGGAGATGGAGTGCTGGAATCTGGTCATCCCAGTAGCCTGCGCCGACCTTTATACACCCCTAGCTTTTGCAGGTCCTCTCGAACTATTTTGTACCACCTCACTGATTTCCTTTGTGGCAGTCGGTGCGAAGGAGTGGAATTTGGGACTCGAGCTGCTTACACTGGCAGCAGTCTTGATTGACGTACCCTACACGCGTGAGATGCACAGTTCAGGATAATGGATCCCTTGACGTCAGATAAGGTCCAACTGAAAATGCCTGCGTACCATGATGATATTGAAACTGTCGTTACACGGTGTTCGTCATCTTTGTGCTTATGTCCTCGGAGATATTATCGGGCCCCTTGCTGACCATGACGTACAGAAGAATGTGGAAGTACATACCAGAGGATGCCTGACAGATATCGCTTCATCATCCTTCGCCGACTGCGAATATCTTCAGCAGTATCCCTGAGATTGTCTGTCCCGAAAGAGCCTGACCGCATCTTCCACAATGCAAACAGTTACGTGGCCCGTTCCGCAAACTGGGGACACTTTGGGACGACCTCCTTGACATCAATCGTTGCTTCAATGTATGAGCTGAAGACTCATGAAACATACCGTCCCATAGATAGCGTGAGCTTTCGGCAATTTGTTTCACCATAGTCAGGAACCGAATACTTTCTATCACAATGACTGCAGTATCCAGAAACGTACTAGACAGAACACAATATACAATGAAGACTGACATATGCAAAGGCATGATATTCGGTTGATAGTGCTTTGCAAGATCAGGGTCATCAGGCTGAGTTCAAACTACAAAAGGTGACAACTAGCTCACAAGTTGTGAATGTACTCTTACAACACACTAGGTCAAAGTCGGGCTCAACTCCCACAATCCCATTACCTCGCACCATTTACATCCTCTCTATGAGGCAGAATTTACCAGCGTTCCCGAAATGTCTCTCAAACCAAGGCTTGCAAAAAGGCGAAGAGTCTCAGAACCCAGCGAAAAAGACACTGATGATGGAAAGTCGGTCGATTTGACGCGTTGTTATGCAGTGGATGATGGGGCTGCTGCCAAGGAGAAAGGGTTCGTCCACAGGTACTGAAGAGATACACTATTCTCCTTGCAAGTTACAAAAGTCGACTGATAGAACCAGCCAATTACTCAACCATGCCTCAGCGATCTGTCTATCATCTGCAGCGCCTAAGGTCTTCCCAGCTCATGAATCATCGTCCTCAATCAAAAATATTTCAAGTTGCCTGTAAGCAAAGCTCGAAGTACTATTATCCTTATACACAAGCCCAGGATTCTTCATTAACCTGACACGATTTAGGCACCAGAACCACAGTCCAGCCTGAGCCAAGCAACAATGTCTTTTTTTGGGACAGTCGAGGATAATTGATTAATTGGTCATGATGTGGTCAGCAGGGCTAGGGAACGGTGAAGATTTGGACGTGATAAAACTTGAAGTATAGCCCTTTTTCAGTTACAGTGATTATCTTGAAGATAGTACACAGTAGTCAAAATGTATCAAGAGGGACGAAACAGAAAAAATCATTGTTACTGTCGGTAAATGATCCACATCAAATGGCAGTTGAAAGACTCACATACTACTTAGTTAACCAAGACTTTGTCATCAAACTAAGGTTAATGATAAGCATAACTTAAATTGAAATAGACATCTAACCTTCTTATACGTCCATACAATGTATAGACAGAACACGCTCAGTCGAATACTTATCCTAGCATGCATGTCTCATTGATAATGCTTAAGAAATGCGACCCTTTCCCTTTTAGGGATGTTATTACCCAACCGTAATCTGACTGAGACTTATAGTAATGCTGACACACGGTGGAGAACTATATGAAGAACGCAGAGATACAGTGAAGACAATATAGAGTAGCGATTGGGATGAGCTATATAAGAGGTAGAACCTCTCGCCACAGTCAATGGAGCCTCACAATCAAAGCATTCTACCAAACTGTTTCTACTCCCCTCTCATCCTACCCGCAAGAGTCTCACATAGTATCAAGACCATCCTCCATTTCACAAAATGCATCTTTCACCCTGGGCCACTGCCACTTTCATTACCGCCGCTACGGCGGCTACTCTCAAGGTCAACTACTATTCCGACGGCGGCTGCTCCAACTACATGACCTCGCTCAATCCAACAACCGACTTTTACTGCTATGACTACGTCTGGTCCGGCTCCAACAGCGTGAATATCGCCGACTGCACGTTTCCGAATGGAAAGTGCCTCTGCACTTTTTACACGCAGCCGCACTGTAAGGGCGCGCAACAGACTGTTGTCTACGGTGGGGACAATTGTGCGTCGAACTGGTGCCGCGGATTCTATTCCATGAGGTGCAGCATTGAGCATGGCCTCTGAGCGGAGCGGGCTGATCATTGAGTCTGAGCTTTGAACTCTGCGGACCTTAACTCCGATCTCACAAGGTGTTGGTGGTCGCTTGTGGGGGCGAGCTGTCAGGGCACGGGAAAATGAGTGTGGTTTTGGTTTTAGTTGGCAGGGCGAAGAGGCGGAAAGTTGGACGTGGTATTAGCTTTTTGTCGTGTCTCCTGGTGTACTGAGCATATGATACATGCTTCTGAGAGGTATTGGTTAACAGATGCTGGCGGCACAAGTGACGTTCAGGGTGTTTGATTAACACCATCTACTTCTAGTCATATTCCTTCGCACCCCTGTCTCCACTGTGCATTTGTCCTCTTGCTCGTTCTGTCATCTGTTTAGCCGCTATCCAAACCTTTGTACTTTTCTCCTCATCCTACACCTTATGTAAATGAAAGGACACCATAACAAAAACAGATAGTATTCAAGACCCTTGCTAAGATCCATAGTTACATAACTTAGCAGTGCGTGAGAAGAGAACAGCTGAAGTTTCCTAGTACTAGCGGGGAGGCCGGAGGCCAACCTATGCAACGTCCTCATCTCTTTATCAAGTCTTGTGGCAAATCGCCGGGACTATTCCCATTAGAACTGTCTTCATACCCAGGCCACTCACTTACGCTTCTGTTAGGGTGCATCTAATTCCCACAGATCCAGTGCTTGATAACATCATGCACATACGCAGCGACATGGTCACAGCCAATCTTCTGATCAGCTACCCTCGTACAACCACCAACTCGCGAACCGTCATCACTCCTATACAGGCCAAAGTCATCGGTGCCGCAGTTCGCAAGGTGGTCTATACTATGTAAGTCCGACATAACAAACGGAGCAAGAAATTAGACTTACAAGGCACGCTATCAATAACAAAGTTGCGCTCGCATGGGTTCTGGTAGACGGGGGCAAGGAGGTGGTCATTACGACACGGGTCTTTGCCTTCTTTCCAGGCGACGGCGTAGTTCTCGTCCCAGTTGATTTGCTCGCCAGTGCTGATTTTGATGGCGGCTGTGCTGCTGACAGCGACGGCAAGGGAAGTGAGGATTATCTGGGAGACCTTCATGATGGATGGTCGAGGAAGAACAAGTGTTGGGACCTTGAGCTGTTTTGATCAGGGAAGAGCGAGAGATGCAAGCAGCAGAGTACCGGGAAGATTTATACCTTTTCAGCGACATGAAATTGTTTGTATGTAGATTAGTGGACAACTGGTGGAATAAATAGAGATTACTCAACAGCTTGTTAAAGATTACTCAACAGGTCGAATAAATCAAGACTTTCTTTCGAAGCAGATGAAGAGAGAGAAACACGACAGGGACAGCACATGCCCTGACTGGTCATTTGTTGTATATTCATCAGCTGGTATGCAGGCGTTGACCACAGCCTCGATCATCAAAGTGACGATTGTCCTGCAATGAGCGCTCAAATCCGGCCGGCTCAAAGAGATCTCCCTGACGGGGCTATCAAGTCAATGCCAACTCTAGAAATGAATCTTGTATGAGCTTGGGAATGACAAGCATCAGACGGCCACGCCAGCTATTCTAGATAAACAACAATGAACGTTGAACGAATCTATGAGATCCATAATCGATTAAATTGGTCTTGCGGGGGACCTATGGAGGAATACTTGGCATTGTGGTGGTCAGTAATCCTCAGAGAGATTGGGGTGCAAGCCAGGCTCTCGGCTACATATTGAGGCTGGTATGCATGTTGCAATGCGTATTTTTAATCATTTAGCGTTTACCCGGCGTGTCGAGGATGAAACTTAGCCCGCGAAGGGTGGTATAGCGCTTCCTCTTGTCTCAAATGGATTGAAGGCTTCTCGCTCTATCCAATTTGGAGAAAGATCCCGCTGTCTTCGATCCTATCTTTGGGAATAGCTCTTCAGAGTTCCCATAGCAGGCTGTTGTTATTACTGCGAGGATGCATTTACCTGTATACGTTCAACGCTTAAACTTCGGACGAGCTGAGCTGCAATTAATCGCGGATGTAATGTTTCCTATTATGACAATAATTGGATTCCGACAATAACCGCAATGAGACCAAAAGCAGAAAAACGCAGAAAAACGCAGAGACGTGTTGAGAGAAACAACGAGGGAGATGAATGCGAATACTTGTCCTTATATTAGTGTGGGAGCGGAATAAGGTTGGGTGGACCATTCTGGCCAGACTCCATTCGCAGGGGCCACGTGCTCTGATTGAGAAAGGATAGACAGGTCCTTGCCACATTTTTGGGTCTTTTTGATGCAAAACAGGGTGGAGGACTAGTTTGACTTCCTTTAATATTGTTAGTATTATTGCTGGGGTCCAGATCCCGTGCAGGACTATCCACTATATTCTTTGCATCTTATTCGCATAGCAAGGAAACATCAACGCTATCAATGGCAGTACTGGCCAATAATAGGCGCTCTCGTATAGTTCCCGCCATAACAGGGAATACGAAGCGTACTGTATCCACTTCCCCATCTGGTTCATGAGGGAGACCAGGAAGGATCATCAAGGATCATCTCACTCACTGTTGGATTCGGTGGGTGGCTCTAGAATATTACGCCGACTGGCCACTTACCACTAGCTCTATTTGAGAAGGGTCGCAAAATCAAGATAGATCCGTTGCATTATTGTCTGAATCTCTTCTTCAAACCGATACATCAAACCGCCATCCCTCGACAGGTCCACTGCGGTGAGAATCATTTCCCAAGTGGGGGTTTTTTCCCCGAAGTCATAACCCAATTCGGCAAAGGTTGAGATGATCACAACGGCAGAGAAACTATGCAAGCCATTGCCCCTGAACTCAGCAAGATCTTCGCTCAGAGGGACATCTTTGCCGACTACTCCGTATTAGATCGTGCAAAGATGTCAGTTTTTGTCAATAGCATCGCGATTTCCTTCTTCTGCCATCTACCTACCTCCCCACCCACCTGCCCCTCCCCCAGGCCCTTGATCTTCACTTCTACACTATCTACCTCCATGTCCTGCACCGCAGTTCTTGATGATGGCAGACGCATCAGGCGATGACCGCGGCTGGATTCTCCACGCAGTCTCGTGGCCGCTGTTTGGAATCTGCGTTCTTATCACTGCTACCAGATTCTGGGTACGTGCGCGCATCATTCGGAGCTGCGGCTGGGACGATGCATTCATCCTGCTTGCATTGATCTGTGCCGCTGTCAATACTGTACTGGTAACTCTGAGTATCATGCATGGCACTGGGCGTCACATGCGTGATCTATCACACGAGCAACAGATCGCTTCAGTAAAGTACCAGCTGCTTTCCCAGGGGTTTCATGTCATGTCAACAAATTGGGGGAAGGTGTCGGTCGCCTTATTTCTGGTTCGCATTATTTCGGAGGTGAAGCAACATAAGCGAGCCATGTATGCGGGAATGATACTCCTGTCTATCATTAATATCGGTGGTGTCTACACAATCTACGGGCAGTGCACACCCACTGCAAAAGCTTGGGATAATGACATCAAAGGCACCTGCTGGCCAGCGGGAGCACAGAGAGATTACGCTTTTTTTCAGGGCTGTACGTATGGCTGGACGGACCTTCTCTTTAACGATGTTGCTAATCGGGGACGCTGTAGCTGCCTCTGCATTCAGCGACTTGGTTCTGGCGGTATATCCTCTCCTTACCATCAAGGATTTGCAGATGGCCACGAAGGTTAAATTTGGGCTCGGCTTCGTGCTCTCGCTTGGTATCATGTTAGTCAAAATTCCCGCCTCAACTCCTGTGTGCTGTACTCTAACGTCATATCGCATAGCGCAATGGTGGCTGCTATTATCAAGACCGTCCACTTGGCGGCACTGTCGGCCAGAACAGATTATACGTGGGATACGCTCACTCTGACAGTCTGGGTTTCAGTCGAACAATATCTCATTATTATAGCCGCTTGCATTCCTGCACTCACGCCTCTTTTCAATATCATTGTGCGTCGAGTAACCAGCAAGCGGTCCAAATCCAAATCAACTCCCAACGAGCTGGGAGCAAGCGACCGCAAGTTGAGTCGCCCTCAACCCTACCTGCCTTTTGCAAGCGTAGGGCGAGAATACGTCGAATATCCCATGACCTGCGTCGGGTCAGCGAAGGATTCCAAGCGCCGTAGCAGTGACAGTGAGGCGCTCATTACGATCGAGCCTAGTTCACCCACCGGGATCCTCAAAACAACCGAGTTTCATATCCAGGGGCTAGTACGATACGATGGAATGTGACGATTATTCATGTATTTCAGCTTATGTCAAACTATTTCACATTAATGTCATAATAACCAGAATTACGTCCGGCGTGCACCTACCTATTCGTCGCAATGCATGGAGGAATGGCTTGACTGTCTCAAAGGGACCTGACCATATTGTGCTGGAGATACCATCACTCTAAGGCTACTGGAAGCCCCGTTGTCCACCCGTTCAGACCCTCTGACTTATACCAATGGATTGCACCTCCAGCTCAGCTGTACTAACCTGCACTCATTGTTCAATTCTCATTTATAGAGCGTCATGTCTTCAAGGGCGAATAAATCTCCTATCCGAGATCTACAGCCGTTGTACTGCATATCTTCGGGTGAACACAGACACGGTTGGAGTATCTGCAACCCTTCTATAACTTCTGTATGTGTCAGAACTCCATCGCGAACCACAAAGAGTCAAATACCTGCACCTCAGTGAAGTCTTGTCCGGCTGTGCAGCAGGATATATAAATTTAGGTTGTAATTATCCCCAGGCAATGAGCGTTACCTAAGCCTTCGACGCTAATATCGTGCCAGTCAATGACACTTTCGCATTGCTAACCATTTCGGGACGGTCTGCGCTCACTGACTTCAAATCTGGTAGTTTTGCAGCCTTTGCTCAAGAGTTCTCCAAGAAACTTCGGGATGGTTGCTCGTTTCCTTTCGCTGCCTCTTTGAGCACTTTCGCAACCTCCACTTGACATGTTAACATCTCAGCGCACTCCAGAGCAGTCCGCCCATTTACATCTTGATGCTGCGGTCTATTCCTCCAGAGACCAAAAACTGGACCATCTCTACGTTTCCAAGCTCAGCCGCCTTATATGCTAGGATTTTCTGCTGGCAATCCCGCCCAACTCCAATAGAAGCATTTCATCCTGATTGACCTGCCATCTATGTCAGTATAACGTAGTCTCTGAGAAATGATGTGATGAGACTAGGCTCAAATTTGAGGCAATATAACTATGCGACATGCAGAACAGGGACCAGCCCAAAATCAAGGTCTTATACGAAAAGACGTTGGGAAGAACCTGGTTATGAACACTCGACTGACGGCGAGATAACATGGTTCTGGTTTACTTTATATGGCAACCCTATAGCTATCCACGGAACGAAGCCGGAAGACCGACCGTGGTTCGCTTGAAGCTTGTTTAGCTCTTTTGAACCGTTGGGTCTCGTTTTGTGGTGTATCGGTATGATGGGACGATCCACAGTTTGCATGGAATTCCGGTGTTTGGAAGTTTCCGCTATGTCTGAAATAGATTTTCTCCATGGGTTTCTGTTATGTTGGCTAGTATTGTAGTAGAAATGTGCCATGAGCCATGATGCTTACAAGGTTAATATGGGTGTTGTTGCAAGTTTCCAGGATGTATAACATATTCAAGCAATTGATCTGACAGCCTTAGCCTGAGGAAAAAATTCATTTGTCTTTAGAGGAAATGCATAATAGATGAAATAAGATCAAAGAAGACCAATTGGTTCGTCTATATAGAATTGAAAAGATTTGTACAGTGCGAAGAAAGTAGGCAAGCGGTTAATCACAATTGTATAGCCCAAGTCGAGAGAAATCAGAAGAGAGGCAAAACTGCCAGTATGTCCACTGTATCCCATGCAATAGTTGCAAGCTCTTACCAGAATCTGTATAATCATTAGCTTAATCCACGGTACCGAAGAAACTGACATACCTCATGACATAAGGGCAGATAGACTCTCCACCATAAGAGGTCCAGATAGCCTGTTCTCTGACAGGAGTACCAGTCTTCGCAGCGTTGATCATCCATCCGTCCCGGATGAAGATACCAACGTGGGCAACCTTGTTGCTGCAGTCACCACCGGTAGCCCAGAAGAGCAGATCACCCTCCTTAGCCTGTGCGCGAGGAATCCGCTTGCCC
Source organism: Aspergillus lentulus (assembly GCF_010724455.1). Next base: position 278,002 of record NW_022983878.1, on the reverse strand, counting down.
ATGTTCGAGTTGTACTGCGTCTGCGCCGTGCGGGGAATGGTCTTCTTCAGCGCCTGGCAGACGGCGTACTGAGTCAAACCGGAGCAGTCGAAGCCGCCGCCAGAGGGACCCTTGCAGCCACCACCGCCCCAGACGTAGGGGAGGCCCTTCTCCTTCTCGGCTGCGTCGACGATGGCCTTGCCCGATCCGCTGCCGGAGCCGCCGCCGCTGCCTCCACCGCTGCCGCCGTCGCAGTGCTTGGTGACGTAGGTGGAGGAACCGGTCTTCACGTAGTAATCAGCGACGTAGCAGCCGTCGGAGGTCTTGTCCCAGATCTTGTCGCCCTTGACGTCGGTGCCGGGGGCTTGGCAGACAATGGAGACATCGTGGCCCTTGGGGTAGGACTTGACAACGGGGTGATCGGTGCCGGGACCGGAGCGGCAGTTGACGCCGTCGCCAGTGATGGGGTAGGCGCTGACTGAGGGAATGATGGCTGCAAGGGATGCAGCGACGATGGTGAGGTACTTCATTTTTGTGAGAGAAAGGAGATGAGAATTTGAGATGTGTTTTGATTAAGGCTTGATGATGTTGTTGTTGAAGTGGACTCAGACACGGGCAGATCGTACCTTTTATAGACATTGAGCTCTTGTTGCTGCTTCTTCCCCATTTCAAGAGATTCTTCAGAGCCTGTCGATCCGAAGGAGCACATCTCGTATTCCCACAGAGTCCAAACATGAACGCTCGTGTTTTCTCAATTCAGGGTCCAGGAAAGGGGCCGAATATCGTATCCGAGGCCAAGTTTAGAAGCGTTACATCGACTAAGGTCCTGTGAGTGCCCGGCTCGTACTGTTCGTGTTCCTGGGAATCGAAGGAGTAGGAAGCCATTAGGAGTTAAGCAGAAGGGCCTGCTCTAAAAATAGATCTAAAAATAGCATCCAAGAGGACACAAGCTCTGAAGCTTAACTCGTCAAGGCCATCTTTCTCGTTCTTCTCGTGTTGCAGATTAGTCTGCAGATCACCCACAGCGAATCATCGCCGAATACGAGATCAGACCATCACAATACCCCAGGGGTATGTTCCATTAGTGTGATTTAATCTGGCCTAATAAACTAGTTTGATCCGTATTTGTTTGAACCCTGGTGCGTGGAGGTCATCATGTAGCGTCGATTCCTTTTTGAGAGTCATTCAGCGAGACTATTTGCGCGCGTTACAAGACGATGCCCTTGATAACCTAAGTCAAGCAACACGCGAAAAATTTCTGATCTCTTGACAGGAATCTGAAGTTCTTGGTCTCTGTCGAACTGGTTCTCGACTCTATCCTGGATGCAATGCAACCTTGAAATAGAAAGCCTTGCTCGTATTTTGATTAAGTGGCTCACTGAGCCTGCAAGTCTTCATTTCATTGAATCAGCTGCTCCTAATCAGTAGTAGTGGTTGAGTAAATCTCCGAGAGACGATGTGACACTCGAGATCCATTGCAAGCTAATCTTTCCTTTCGATCCTGGGGACTCTCTGGCTAGTTAGACTGCACCGAATGCCTCGCCAAACCGAGGTTCAATGGTATCCAGGTTATCCTCTTGTCTCCTAAGGGACAGCAGCAGTCGGGCTCCCGAAATCTAAAGCTGGGAAAGACGAAGTCTAGTCGCCGTGGAAGTGGTGTTCGTGCTCCGATTGCACCGTGTATCGACTGCCGCTCTCGGATGAACCCGTTCATAAGTGTCGTTTACAACGACGGACGAAGCCCTTCATTCGGGCAGGCCATCCGTACTATGTCTCGCCTTTAGAAGTACTAGATGCGCTGAAGGACGGAGGGTTTTGGAACGACGCGCTGGATGATTATCGATATGAGCTGGGGAAGGAGGTGAGACGCCATGGCGTGATGGGATTGACGTGGGAGAGTACTCTGTTGCTTTGCTTGAGACGTATACTGGGAAGTGGTACCCTTGAAGACGTTCACGATCGATTGGAATCCTACAAGCTGGTCTTGAGGGAGGTGTAAAGACCTTCAAAGCCCTTGCTGTCTAGCCAGTTTGTTTGACCACATTATTGGATCAGGCAGTAAACATCAAGCTTGTGCCTGCTTCAAGGAGGATGACAACCCGGTGACGGCGAATGAAGTCATCCCCCACCCCGGCATATATAAACACTTAGCAACACATCTACTCCAATCAGACAAACAACTACGAACAATCATCATCAGCAGCATCAGCATCATCAAAATGCCTCCAATTCGAATTCCGATCTCTCGGTCACTGAGACCTTACAACCGTACGTGACAAAGTGACCCCCCCCCCCCCCACCCCCCAACCTCTCATCCACCAGCACTGACAGAAATCAGACGTCCGATTCCTTGCCACAAAACCATCTGGATCATCTGGAAATCCGATCTCCAGCAACCCCCAGGCTTATTCTATCAACAAGGCCCGCGGAAGGGAGGCGGGGCACTCCGACGAAGCAGATACACGGTCAGTGCAATCGCCGGTCTCGATGCACAGGGCACACCCCTCGGAGGCGCACGAGGGCGAGGAGCAGACGAGTGCGGATGCAATGATCAAGAATGACCCCAACGAGCCGACAGAGAAGAAGAGAGAGAATGTGGAGAAAGCGGGGAGCAGGAAGATGGGGCCGGAGGATGAACAGAAGTCACGGAGGTCTAGGGTTTAGGCTGAATATATCTACCTCGTTGACTATGTACATTACTACATTAAGACCATTGAATGCAGACGATTGATGATCTACCTAGGTAGTATATGTGTAAGGGAATATAATATAATATTGCATAGGATGAAGCTGATAATCGATGGAGGACGATGGATGACGTCACCGTTGCGTAGTGTATCTCTTATCTCTTTTTTTAGTATCCTTTTTTATCTGACAGCGACGGATCAAGATATTTTAAGGGGCGTATCATGAGACCTGCTCATTTCAGCTCGGACCAAGTCGTAGATCTTATGCATCGGTGATGGCATTTCTGCTTTACTATTTCTACATCTACTGTCCGTAAATAAACACAACTGCGGAACTTCAATTCTACTCTCTAGAGCAAACAGCAAAATGGGACCGCTATCAAGTTCTGCATCAGACGATAAGCTTACGCTCAAGGATGCGGGAGGAAATAGTGTAAGCCTAAGCCTAAGTCTACTGTCTACTGTCGGTCGAAACTAAGAAAAATAGGCCCTAGGATCTCGACCCTCGCAACAAGACCAGTACACCATCCTCCTCCCCGCGCAGATTCCTTTCAAGACAGAAAAGACACTCCTCTTCCTCGGAGTCTACGACGGGCAGTAAGTCTCGACGTATCCACGCGATCATGAAATCGTCAAGTATATACTGATAATCTGGTCCTCCAGCGTGACATCCGACGTCTCCCTCCACGCCAAACAACACCTCCACCGTCTCATCCTCGAATCCCCCGACATCCAAACAGGCAACTACGAGAAAGCCATCGAAGACGCCGTCCAGAAAGAGGACAACCTTCTCCTCGATCAATTCAAAGCAGGGAACGAGGTGTTTGGCAAATCCGGCTCGACCTTCTCCGTCTGCCTAGTGGATCTCACGGACGGGGTTCTGATCGTGGGAAACCTAGGCGATTCGCATGTTCTGCTCGCTGAGCATTATCCCAATGGCTGGGAAGTGGTGAGTTTAGCCTACTTTTTTGTCAGACGGTGCTAATGCCATGATAGAAACGCATCACGAAAGCACATAAGCCGGGCTCCGACGCGGAAAAGGAACGCATCAAAGAGGCTGGGGGAGTCGTGAATCGGGAGCTCGGGTCCCCGCGAATAGGTATTTCACTTCCTCTCTCTTCCAATGCTTCAATTGCTAATGACAGCCGCAGGCGCCCTGAACATGTCACGCGCGCTCGGCGACCTCCAGTACAAAGCGCCGCTAATCAACGCGGATGAACCATTCTCGCTCGAGCAGGAGATTGCCGGGTTCAACCCGGACAAGGAACAGGGGGATCTACTGTCTAACCGACCGGCTATCTCACGGATTGAACTCAAGGAGGACAGAAAGTATATCGTTATTCTTACGACGGATGGGGTGACGGATGAAATGGAGGATCGGAGGATACTTGATCGGGCCGTAGCGCATTGGAATTATGGGACTCAGGCCGAGGGCGTAGCGGGCAAGATCACGACGGAGGCGACAGGAGGGCCGATGAGTGATAATGCGACTTGTGTATGTGCTTTTATTTATGGGAGGCAGCATGATTCGGCATAGCATGGCGTAGCATAACATAGCATAGCATAGCATACGTTGTGTTCAGAAACTCCCAGACTATGAACATAGAGATGAATATACCCCAGCTAATTATTGTACTTTTTGTCTTCTGGCTATCTATAAAATAAATTCGTATATGCCTATGATATGCGAGAATCATATGTTATATCAGCTCCACTCCTGAGCTATAAAATGACATCACACCGGACCGGAACGGACGTCATTCTCTATCTGATAAACAAGATGCTTTATAACCTATTGGATATGAGTCTTGAGAGTCGTGATAATACAGAAATCCTGATTGCCTGATCAATTTGCATGTGATTCTCCTGGTATTATACTTAACTGCCATCAATTGGCCTCTCCATCCCCATCAACATACTCAATTCAATCTCCTCCACCTGAATCACTGAACCGCACAAAAAACCACACTGAACCACAAAATGCCCAGCGTCCCAGACCTCATTCCCGAATCCGACCTCAACGACCCCAAAATCCAAACAACGGCCCCAAATTGCCCCGTCACATCCGAGCGTCCCCCCGCAACATCCACCGCAACATCCATCCCGAACCCAGCCGTCGCGCGCGCCAACGCCGCCATCTCAATCGACAAACCCAATGGCGACGCAGACTACATTGCCAAATATGGCGACTACGTACGTCCCTTCCCTAATCCCCAGAAAGTAATGCACCAGAAAGCTGACTCACACAGACCCCATTACAACAACACGTCCTCTTCTGGGACCGCGACCACGACGGCCAGATCTACCCGCTAGACACCTACAAGGGCTTCCGCGAGCTAGGCTTCAATATCCTCTTCTCGATACTGGCGGTACTGATCATCAATTTGAATTTCTCGTATCCGACGCGGTTGGCGCATTCCGTTATCCCGGATTTGTGGTTTAGGGTTTATGTTGACAGCATATACAAAGCTAAGGTGAATTTTCTTGCCTCGGAAGAATGATGGAGCGGGCGCTGATGAGAGTGATACAGCATGGTTCTGATAGCGGGACGTATGATCCCGAAGGACGGTTCATCCCGCAGCATTTCGAGGATATGTTTGCCAAGTATGATCGGGATCAAGACGGAGCGTTGACACTGGGGGAGTTGTTTGAGATGATGCACGGGAATCGGTGTGCGGCGGATCCGTTTGGGGTAGGTCTTTTCCTTTGGATTTGATTGAGGGGAGCTAAGCTTACGACTGCAGTGGGGTGCTGCGTTCTTTGAATGGGGAACAACGTGGCTGTTGATTCAGCGTGATGGACGGGTGTACAAGGAGGATTTGAGGGGGGTATATGATGTACGTCATTTGCAAGGAGTGACGGTGATGATGACGATGCTGACGTGCGATAGGGATCGATATTCTGGAAGATCCGCGAGGAGAGGAAGAAGGGAGGTTGGAAGCAGGGGTATGGCGTTGGAGGGGATGGGTTCGTTGGTGCAGTCAAGATGTACTGATATCCATACATATGTCCTGATATCACGATTTATGTACAAAATGCAGCATGTATACACGTTATGCCTCGTGGAATTCATCTGTTGCCATCTTCTCGTAGACCATACCCCGTCCCAACCGCGGTCTTCAATGTCTTGACATCGACTACAACCACCGGTTGTACTGCATGTTAAGATTGATAAATAGACACATGGCACTGAGGCATAATCATGACATGTTCTGGCAATGGCAACAGACATATCTGATAACGGATAGCATGAAAGGTACTACAGTCAAGGTACGTAGTATAGGTAATATATTCCTACGGCATTCTGCGAATCCTTTAGTCCTGATCCGGTTACTTCTAGTCAACCTTGCCAGTTGCGGTCCAACAGAGATGCTAGTCCCGTGCCAGCGCCATGGCTTCCCAAGGCTGGTCGTACCAAATCTAATGAACCAACATATTCCTTAGTGAAGAATATCATTTCTAGTGACAGTAGCATGCGTTCCTTGTATATCTGGATCGAGGGGCGCGTTTGCTGCTATGATAGGAATCCATACTATGTGTGCAGAAGAATCAGAGGTAAATGCCGCAGTAATATAGAAAAGAGCTTGTTATAACAAGATCAGCTTATGAGCATCCCTATCATCGCATTGCTGCAGATTCCATTAGCATCAGAAGTCGATGGGTCATTATCCTCACAGGCTATAGGTCCAATAAGTGATATGTTTGATTACATCTGGGGGTACTGGTATTTCGAAATTTGCAGAAGTAGGTGACATAAATTGAGATAAGTTACTGTACAGTAGCAACATACCTTAGTCATTGTCTGCTCCCTCCAAATCTATAAATACTCCCATGTCATCAGCTACCTATAGTCCCTTATTGACGCCTCTCTTTTATTCCTTGCATTGCATCTGTCATTTCTGTCATTGTCAATAGTAAAACATGACCCACTCTCACAACCACAGCCACGACGGCACCAACAATGGCCACGGCCACTCGCACGAGATCCTCGATGGCCCGGGCTCGTACCTCGAACGAGAAAAGCCGCTCGACTAGGGCCGCGATTGGACCGAGCGAGCATTTACCGTCGGCATCGGAGGGTAATCATATCTAACCCTTGAGCTAGCAAGAACGAAGCTAACTGACAGCAAGGCCGCTTGGGTCTGGCAAGACAGCGCTGATGCTCGCCCTCAGTCGGGCCCTGAGAGACGAATACAACATTGCAGCTGCCACGGACGACATCTTTACCAAGTATGCCAAAACTAGCACGAAGGCCTAGACAGGGACGCAGGGATCGACACCTGGCGGAATATCCTACCAATGACATCTGCAGGAATGCATGGCAAGCTTTGCTTTTTGTCGCATTTTTGTCTAGCAGCGTGGGTATGATAAAGTATGTATGGGATCCTGACGGTTTCTTCTTGTATTTATACTGTATTTTATGAATTCTTGGAACAGAGTAGAGTATTTGCAGTTGGGTAGTAATATATAGTGAGGGCGGGTAAAGATGGACTCGTCCGAACACTCATCTGAATGATTCGGCGCCGATTCCACCCGTCTCATAGCAGCAACATTGCTATGCACCTTCTTCCCTCTGTCCATTAGTGTTGGCTTGGGGGACGTTCCCAGATTGATATAGAGATGTACCTAGGTTGACGGACCGGTATTGGAGTCGTCAACATGACGTAAATGCTTGGCAATCAGATAAGGTACCTCTCTAGGACATATCCGATATAGAACAGCATAGTAGGAGAGGGTAATAGATGTGATTTCACAATGACATTCTGCAGTCTTAATTCTAGGTTACTTTCGGGTCAGCCTTGTTTTCGGTTGCGATCCGAATAGAGAAACTAGTTTCCGCGTCAGCGCCCATGGCTTTCCCACAGCCGGTTGTACCGAGTCTGAGGAAGATATTCCCTGTTAATTCAAGGAAGTACATGGGGTTTCTTGGTATATCGTTAAAAATCAAATTGTGCCTCTGATGTAGTGGTATCCTTCAGTCTTCGACTCTGTTTGGGATGAAATTGCCGTCCTGGTACTGATGAATAAGCTCATCTATTAAGGATGACGTGCATTCGGCATTGCATATACCGGCACCTCTAAGCCGGAAGTCAACGGCCCAGTTCTGCAGATGCTGTAGCCCAGGCAAGTGTCATGATGCAGTATTGAAAGCAAGTTTAATAGCCGTGACCCACTTGGTCTGTTCTTTCCAAGCTTGAATCAGTACTGCTTGATAAGTCCACAGAGGGCTAGATCCATAGTCGTATGTAACATGACAATGCGGCTACAAGTTCGAGACCACGCTATAAAAGCAATCAATTGCCCGGTGAACTGCGAACCATGAACCGTGAACCAAGAGACTGCAAACAAACATCAAGATGAAGTCCCTCGTCTGGGTGCTTGCCGGCTCTGCCGTAGCCGTCCCCCTTGCGTCCGACTCAGGAACAAAGGTTATTAGCATCCCCGCCATCGAGACTCAACCGCCCCGTGGTGATGAGCCTGGTGCGGCCCCTCCGCTGGTCAACAGTGCCAGGACTGGCGTCACCACCCACGGTGCCTACTCTGGCACCCCTACCACCACCGGGGCTGAGCAGTATCCCTCCACGGTGGCGGCCACCATCCCCATCCAGCCCAACCCAACCGCCACGTACTACAATCCCAATGGCAAGCTGACCGAGCCCATGCCTATGCCATACATGCCCGCCGGCGGTGTGGGAACTAACGGCACCGTGCCCGTGTATATGGTGCAGAGCGATTATGACTACCAGTCCGTCGCCTTGGGCGTGCATCAGGAATACATCGAGCTGGACCTTTTCCACTATGGTCTCGAAGTCTTCAGCGAGCAGGACTTTCTCGATGCCGGTCTCACTGTCGAGGACCGCCGCCTGATCGAATACATGGCAATACAAGAGGCCGGCCACGCCACCCTGCTGAGCAACATGTTGGGCGAGTCCGCCCCACGCCAATGCACGTACAACTATCCTTTCAAGACGGTCCGCGAGTTCATTGACTTCAACGTCAAGCTCACCCGCTGGGGCGAGTCCGGCACCTGGGGCTGGCTGAGCCATCTCAACTCCAAAGAGGTCGCGACCATGGTCGTCGAAGCGGAAGCCATCGAAGCCCGGCAGCAGGCCATCTTCCGTCAGCTTCTTGGCCTCCAGCCCATGCCCATGTGGTTCGCTGCCGGTATCCCGCAATCCTGGCACTGGACCCTGCTAGCCCAGTATATTTCGTCCTGCCCGGCGAACAACACTCGGCTGGTCTGGCAGAATTTCCCCAATTTATACGTGGTCAACCAGGCCAACCCCAACCGCATCAACGCGAATGCTACCGCAGCATCGGAAGTTGCCGGCAACCGCACTGGTGATCCGAGCAACTCGACAATCCCAGCGGCCCAGTCCTGCGTCCACAACAATGTCACGGGCTATAATTGCGGACCCGCCATTTCTCGCGACAAGTACAATCCGCTCACATTCCCCGGACGCAAAGTCGAGCTTACCTGGGATGAGCCAGGTCGTGCTGTGGGGCCGAACAACAGCTACGTCACCTCCACGACGGCGGGCCAGCCCTCGTTCGTGGCATGGTTGTCGCAGTTGAACTTGACCTATACCGAGCTGACGGTAACAGGACAGAATAAGGGATATACCTATCAACCGGCGAGCGAAGTATTTGAGACGGATCCAGCCCTGAACGGTACGGCTTTTATTGCACTCACAGACACGGATATGTTTGTCACACCGTACAACCTAACCATGTTGAATCCGCATATCCGTGCTTTGGGATTGTATCAGGCGGGTTGATATCATGTAATATAGTGGATTTTGTCATCTGTTGCAGTCGACAGAACTTTAATGTCAGCTGTGTATGAGCTTCACTTTGGTCAAATGAGTAGCCAGTCCTCTCCTAATTGTCCTATACCGAGTACCCAGTTTGAGGGCCGGTTCTCAGCGCAGTTTTGGGTCTGCCAGTATGACTGTAGAATCTTCCCAGCGTTGACCGTGTTCAAGCACAGGGTGACCGTCCAGAACCTCTCCAAAGCTCGGGTGACAAATTCTCGTTCGATCGACGAGCGACACTCAAGACCAGCAACGAAAATGGGCCATAGGATGCACTTGAACAATGTAGCGTCCTCTTTGAGGGATTCGATGGTACCAAAGAGGTTGTGTAGCACCTCTTCTTGAGAAGTGTCTTCATCAATAAGCATATCTAGAACGCGCTGCCCGTAAATGAGAGCACCCAGTTTATAGCATTCGGCAAGAGTCGCAATATTGTGGGTAGCATGCCTTGTGGATTGAGGGAGATTTGCAGCCCAGGAATAGGTATCAAAGCTGCGGACGGATTCCATCATGAATGAGATGTTGCAAATACTAGCGTCTGACCCTTGTCCAGCGCTAGCAAGATCTCGTTGGAGAGAGAAAAATTGAACCGCGTTGAGAAGCTGCTCCGGACAGCCGAGAAACGACTGTTCGACTGTATCTGGTCCCATTTCTACTTCTTCCGCAACAGGAACTTGTGATAGTAGATTCGGCCGTACAAGGGTCCCACCTAGCGTCTCGATTCTAATTTGTGTTAGCATCAGAAAGGTTCAGAGCAAAGTGTACATACAGGTAAATCTGCTTAGTGATAAAGCTCCGTATCTCCTGTACTGTCCGGCCGGGATCGTTGACTTGTGACAACGACTTGTTCAAAGATAAGAGAGTCTTTGCACCTTCCAGATGGGCATTCCACCGATCGTTCCCTGACTCTACCAGATCAAGGAAGATGAGAAGGAAAATGCTCGCAATAGTTGAATCTGTTCTGCAAGACTCTGGATCACCGACAATTTGCGACAGGCCTTGTATCGCCTGATGTTTAAAGACCAGTGCATCTCGTTGAGCATTATCCATCCAAGGGATCCGTGCTTCACTGCCGTTAAACGTCCGACCTTCATTTGCTCTGTGCCTTGCTGCGAGAGCAAGAACCGCACTGAGCAGGAGGGGATCCTTTACTGCCAGTGAGACCAAACTGCGAAATGGGTTTTGGTTACTGTCATAGACAATGAAGAGCTTGCATATACGATCATTATCTTCTCATCGTTAGCTTAGTATTTTGACCAGCTGGTTTACTTACAATAGTCGAGATAATATTTCGACACTCGGTCCAAGCTTGACATGGATACGTCCCCTAAGCCAGTAGGCAAATCTCGTCGACCTGAAATGGTAAGAGGCAGTACAACAGGAAGTAGCAACAGAGCGTACCTTCACGTCTTAACTTGATCAGGCCCTGCCCATCCCCTGCAAGAATATTTAATCGACTGTACGACACCCCCTGCATCTTGCCTCGGATGGCGACACCCTTGACCCATCTGATGGGGCGTTTCTGGTGACATTCGAATCCACCCTTTTCGCATTTCAAGCAGGGAATACCGGATCTGTCGCATTGTATTCGCCGATGCCGGCAGGTGTAACATCCTTCTAACTCGACCATCGTGGACGACATGCATCAGCCGAGAATTTATCAAAAGGTCGTAATCTTCATCTCATAACCATCATCTTCTTGACGAGCTCGACTCAGACATCCATGCCTAATAGATAATGATAGACTTAACATATGATGGAAGAATTAAGATGAGCAGAGTATGAAATGTGGGTTCATGGATTTGCAAGACGGAAGATGCACGTGCCAAGGCGACCGGGGGATCTGGAACTATCACGTGCTTATCTACTACCTGATCTACAAGTATTTCCTAATCAGGAAACACAGTTCAATCATCGCCAACGTCTATAATACTACTTACAGTCTATCGAATAACTATTTCTTTTCCTTTATTTCCCCCCTCTCCTTCACCGTCTTCGCTATCCCCATCCCAACCTCCGTCCCCAACTTCTCAAACCCCTCAATAACCCCCTCCCGATCCCCCACCCCCATCTCCTGACTCATCTTAAACTTCCCCTGCAACCGCTCAATCCTCACCTCCACCCCAATGATATTCTTCTTGAGAAGCTCCACATACGTCTCCGGCGCATCGCTCACCTTCCACGGACCTGGCCTCTCACCCCCGGTATACCCCATAATCGCGGTCTCCGCATGCCGCGAAAGATCATTCACCTGGCGCGACAGGAACGCACCCGTCGCTTCGGCCTTCGAGTCGCAATACACGGTGATCTTGCCGTAGGCCTGCACGGCGGAGTAGTTCCAGGTGGGCACGACCTTGCCCGTGGCGGGCTTTGTGTCTTTGTAGAATTTGGGCGTGACGTAGTGGTGGTGTGGGCCGTTGAACAGAATGAGGACTTCGTCGGGGAGTTCGAGGGTTGTGGACTGGGTTTGGGCTTGGTGCTGCGCCAATGCTTCCATTAGGGCTTTTGCTTGTGGGTTTTGCTTGGCGATGTGTCCGCGGAGAGTCCCTGGGGCGGGATCGGAATCGGCATTGTCGGTGGAGGTGTCTGGGGTGTCGAGGACGAAGGGGATGTGGCTCGATTGGAGGAGGGGAAAATTGGAAGATTTGATGGCGGTTGTGAGGATTCCGAGGGGATTGTCGCGGATGAACTGTTGGAGGAGGGGGATGTGTGCTTCGGCGTGGACGGCGCGGAGATACATGTTGGTCTGTACTCTGTAGTTCGGATGGTTATTGTCGTTCGTTGTAGGGAACGGGGTTATATATCCTCAATCGTCTGATCGATGAATAGAGCCATGCTCGGGATATCGGCCGTATACAATTGGCTCAGGACGCCGAGTCAGATTGCGTCGGCACAGGGCGTACGCCCTCGGAGCTGCTAGGAGTCATAACTGTCACGGCAGAAGACATTACAAACGGCCGATTTAGAGGGGAACGTCTGCACCCTGATTGGTCCAACTAGATTTATCTCAATCCAAAAAGCTGGTGGCCAATAGTACGGATGGATCTCTGCACTATTCCCCTTTCAGCAGTTGACAGGAGTGGGGCATTTCTTACAGCCAATAGACTCACAGTGTTTCAATCGATCATTGAAAATCGTCACCACTTCCATTCTAGGAAATTCTGGGGAGTGGAGCAGCTTGCTGATTGCCACTACTATCAACTTTGCTCTGTACCATACATCTTATAAATATGAGGAAACCGCATTCTTTATGGGCATCTTCATCTTCTTACCATACTCACACCAGCAAAATGCCTCTCTCACAAGACAGCCACCCTGCCACCAAGGCACTCCATGGCGACGATCGACTCAACTTGGTGACAGACGTCGCACCTCCAATCCATCTATCGACCACATTTCGATACTCCAATGACCCTGACCAATTGATTCCGTCTGAGGATCCCATCGTAAGCCCCTCAAACCCCAAGAGAGGATTCAACTAACAACCCCAGGCCGAATTCGACGGCAAGAACTACGTCTACTCACGGGAGTTTGCACCCAACGCAACCCGCTTCGAGGCAATCCTCTCCACCTTACTTGGTAGCCACGCCGTCAGCTATGCCACCGGCCTAGCCGCACTACACGCAGCCCTAGTCCTGCTGAACCCGCGGCGCGTCTCCGTCGGCGAAGGCTACCACGGCAGCCACGAAGTCATCGGTGTGCTCACCCGTCTTACAGGGCTCAAGAAGCTCCCTCTGGACTGCTCCGCCGACGACCTGCAAGAAGGTGATGTGATCCTCCTCGAGACGCCGGTGAACCCACTCGGCACCGCATTCAGCATCGAAGCGTACGCGCAAAAGGCTCACTCCCGCGGGGCCTACCTCATCGTCGACAGCACCTTTGCTCCGCCAGGCCTACAGGATCCTTTCCTCTGGGGTGCGGATATCGTGCTGCACTCCGGCTCCAAGTATTTCGGCGGTCATAGCGATATGCTCTGCGGTGTGCTTGGTGTCAAGCGTGCAGAATGGCATCGTCAGTTGCTAGAGGACAGGGTCGCGCTTGGCCATGTCATGGGGAATCTGGAGAGTTGGCTCGGTGTGCGTAGTCTGCGTACGCTGGAGGTGAGAGTGCAGAGGGCGAGTCAGAACTCGGCCAAGTTGATTTCTTGGCTGAATGATGCGTTGACGGCTGCGTCGCCGGCGCCGGGGAGTGAGGAGGAGATCGTGCAAAAGGTGCTGGTGAAGATCTATCATGCCAGTTTGCAGGATGAGGAGTGGTTGAAGAGGCAGATGCCGAGTGGGTTCGGGCCTGTGTTTGCGATTGTCATGAGGGATGAGAAGCTTGCAAAGACATTGCCCAGCAAGCTTGCTTTGTTCCAGCATGCAACAAGTCTGGGGGGTGTTGAGTCGCTGATTGAGTGGAGGGCGTTGTCGGATTCCAGGGTTGATCGAAAGTTGCTGAGGATCAGTGTTGGGTTGGAGGATTGGCAGGATCTGAAGATGGATTTGTTGTCTGCTTTCAAGGCTCTTCTTGAGGTTTAGCGGTGTGTCGATTTCGTGAATTTGTTGTTAATGGATCTCGCTTATTCAGTATTCATAGATTTCATTCACGCACTGAGTCAATTTCACTTGAGAATCTGCATTGTCACAAAGAATGTGATTTATTCTTTGCAACAAAGATTTACAAAAGGGTACTCCTTTGTTCGAGAGCTTTAGCCTCATCTATAACTAGCTATGCTGCTCTGTCCCAGTCCTACAAACAGTAAACTCTGCATCTCAAATGAAGTACCCAACACACATCATCGACCCCAACGGGGACGTGATCATGAAACTCCTCAACCCAAATGCTCCGTTTGCTGTATCTGAAGAATGGGACTACGGAGAGGATGACGAATTACCCTCGTGGTTCGGATCAAGACAGTGGAATCCGCTGAACAACGAACATGCAGTCAACTCGCTCCTTGACCTCACCGTCGTTGATCAGGACGACCAGGACGAACCCCAAAAGTCTGCAGCATCAGAGACGCATGTTTCCCTCTTGGCAGAGACCAGTCTAACAAGAACCCCTACTCGACGACAACGTCATCGTCCACGGAGAATGAGCCAAAGTGAATGTCTTCTGAGTGAATACGCACGTATGTCATGCTTCCCTGGGCACGAGTACATGTACATGCTAAGTGTAGATGTCTAGGCAACCCGGCATTCAGCGACGAGTACACCTACCAAGTCTCCTCACGACACCTGATACTCGCATCTCCATTCTTCCGCGCAGCACTAACAAAAGGGTGGAAGGAAACCCACATCCTAGGCACCCACGGCTCTGTCACCTTCACCGTCTACGACTGGGATGACCAGGCGCTCATGATCTTTCTGAATATTATACACGGACAACACCGCGACCTGCCCTGGAAAATAGGGCTAGAGCTCTTAGCGAAGGTCACCGTCATCGCCGACTATTATCAGTGTATAGACGCCATCCAGTTCATGGCGCTGTCTTGGTATGCTTTTCTGAAGCCAACATGTTCCGATCTTGTCCGGCCGAAGGATATTGTCTTGTGGTTGTGGGTTTCGTGGGTGTTGCGTCTTCCAGAGCAGTTTCGGAAGGTTGGCGCAATGGCTATGGACCAATTGGATGAGCGGATGGATTCGTTGGGATTGCCTATTCCAAGGAGGATTTTAGGTAAGTTTTGTTGATTCAGTTCATTTACAATAGCTGATAGAGTTAGATGCTGTCAACCAGCAAGAAGGGTTTCCTAGAAGGCTTGAGGAGGGTAATCATGTACTTTTTTGGTGGCTTTACCGGGGGTGGACTCCAGTTGATCGACCAGGCTGTGACTAAGTACAGAGTCAAGAGAAATGGCTGTTCACATCTTTGTACATGATTGTACGACTCTTGTATTTCATAGATAGCAGAGGTTGCTCAGTAGCTGTTTAGGTAGGCATCTTTATGCCAAGTGAGCT
Source organism: Aspergillus lentulus (assembly GCF_010724455.1). Next base: position 262,582 of record NW_022983878.1, on the reverse strand, counting down.
TCTAGTGCTTATACAATAGCCAAGTTTAAACAGACCGGAACAGGCACTGCATAATAGTAACTGGTAGGAGATAACTAAAACTGAGTAGTTATTATCAACTGACGATCGACTGTCTCTTCCCCTCACTGCAATGACACGGTAGTATCACCATACCTGCATATCATGCTAGGTCTCCTTGCAGATAGATGCGGGGAATCCTCATACAGTATATAATCCGCTTCCTACTCGCAGTTAATTGTCATTTCAATGGTCAAGTAACATATCACAATGCGCACAACCAAATCCTTCCTATCTAGCCTAATACTGATAATGATCCCCCTCTCCATGGGGTCAGTCTCCTCCCCAAATCTGCTCCCTACACCCCCAATGGGCTTCAACAACTGGGCCCGCTTCATGTGCGACCTCAACGAAACACTCTTCCTCGAAACCGCCTCCGCAATAATCTCAACCGGCCTCCTGGAAGCAGGTTACAACCGTCTCAACCTAGACGACTGCTGGATGGCCTACGACCGCGCCGCGGACTCTTCCCTCCAATGGAACACCACCAAATTCCCCCACGGCATCCCCTGGCTCGTCCACCAACTTAAAACCCAAGGCTTCCACCTAGGCATCTACCAAGACGCAGGAAATCTCACATGCGGCGGGTATCCGGGTTCCTTCGGGCACGAGGCCCTCGACGCCCACACCTTCGCAGCCTGGGGAATCGACTATCTAAAGCTAGACGGATGTAACGTCTTCCCAGAGCACTCACGCACCCTAGAAGAAGAATACAAAGCCCGCTATTCACACTGGCACACCGTCCTAAAGCAGATGCACCCCCCGCTCATCTTCTCCGAAAGCGCCCCGGCGTACTTTGCTGACCCCGCCAATCTGACCTCCTGGTACGAGGTCATGGACTGGGTTCCTGCGTTCGGGGAGCTGGCGCGGCACTCGACTGATATACTGGTTTATGTCGGGGAAGGCAGCGCCTGGGACAGCATCATGGTGAACTATCACTATAACACGCTGCTGGCGCGGTACCAGCGCCCCGGGTACTTTAATGATCCGGACTTTTTGATACCGGATCACCCTGGGTTGACCATTGAGGAGAAACGCTCGCAGTTTGCGCTGTGGGCGTCGTTTTCGGCGCCGTTGATTGTTAGTGCGTATATTCCGGGCCTTTCGGGGGAGGAGGTGGCGATTTTGAGGAACGAGGAGTTGATCAGGGTTGATCAGGATGCGTTAGGGTTGCAGGCGACATTGGCGAGTCGGGGGGAGAAGGTCGATGTGTTGACGAGGAGTTTGGAGGGCGGGGATCGATTGCTTACTGTGTTGAATCGGGGGGATGGAGTGGCGGTGGTTAAGGTGCCGGTTGAGTGGATGGGGTTGCAGAGGGGGTGTGCGTATAGTGCTAAGAATCTGTGGGATGGGGAGGGGCAGGTTGTGGTGGAGGAGATCGTGATCAGGTTGGACTCGCATGCTACGCAGGTGTACAGAATCGCTCTGCCGGAGGAGTGCTCTACGGTCATTCCAACGGGTATTGTGTTCAATACGGCATCGGGGAACTGTCTCACTGATGTCGACGGCGAGAGAGTTAGCTTCAACGCTTGCAAAGGGTCAGAGACGCAGATTTGGCAGGTCAGTGAGTTGGGAAGTCTACATCCGCTGTCGACAACGTCGCATTGCTTGACTGCAGGGAGTCAATTATCTGTCCAGTTGTGCACTGGACACCAATACCAGAAGTGGACTTATGAGATGACCGGCAATCTCAAGAACGAACACACTAAGATGTGTTTGACGGAGGGGACTGGAATATCTCAATGTGGGTTTGAACGAGACAACCAGGTATTTGGTCTGCCGAGTGGTGTAGACATCATGTCCAGTTAGATAGACCTCAATAAGTTGCAGATATTATCCGCTCGCGTTGGCAATGTCTTAATAGAATGGAATCTTCCAGGACAGAATCCCTTGGTGGCATCCCATCTCTTAAACGGTACAGTATGTACTCATCATATTTTTTGAAAGGATAGCAAGCCTCCGATAAGTTGTCGTCAGAGAACCATAGACCATAGATCAACAATAATTGACGAAAAACAGAAACGAGAAGTACTATGCTTGTGCAGAATCATAACTCTTTTTCGGGTCAAAGGTCGGCCGTTGTCGGAAGAGATTGAACAGAGGAATGAACAGTCTTGGTTGATCATCGGCGGTCTCCATTCCTTCAGTCTGCACCTGCTTCTCGAACCATGACTGAACATCTCCCCAGCTTATCCACCGCCATTCGTCACACTTCTCGGGCTCCATTATCTGAAACCACGAATTAGTAGGGAGACATCGTGGACAAGGGCGGATGGTTCCAACACACCTGGGGCTGTGCATTATCTTCTTTGACGATAGCACCGACATAAACAGTAATATAGTGCTTTCCTTCGGCCTTCATGACATCGTTCGTAGCGGTTAGGAAACGTACGTCATGAATTGAGAGGCCTGTCTCCTCGAGAACTTCCCGTACTGCGCAGGCTTCGAAAGATTCGCCGAATTCGAGGTGGCCCCCGGGAAATGCCCAGGTTCCTAGTCCACTGTCAGACCCCGCTCAAAATACAGAAAAATCATAGAAGACAGAAATACCGGCACCATGGCTTCCCTTCCTCTTGCCCAGAACGACCTTCCCTTCATTGTTCAGGACCACGACTCCAACTCCTACTCTTGGATCCATTATGAGCAGTCTGCAGCAAATATGTATACTGGACTTAACGATGTTTAGAGCGCAGGTGTGCCGTTTATAAAGAATGTCTGTAACACAGCCTTACACAGCCTTCGGGTGAGTCATGTGCGTGAACGCTGGGAGGTAATGCTCACCTAATTCTCAGCTGTGGTTGATTGCACTTAAATTCAGGTATGGGTATTGGTGACCAAATCCAATCTCTTTTATATTGCTCAATGAGCACAATTTTTGACAATGGTGAAGTTGATATGGGTGTGTTGCTGTTGGTGACCTCTGTGAAGACACTTTCCCGTTTTGGAAGGCAGTGCATACAAATCAAACATCTTCAACTTGTCTCCATAACAAAGAACCTCCATTCTCCATCATCTCCTCAGCTCTAGTCTTCTCATTCAAGCCCTCATCTCATGTATCGTCATCATGGCCATCTGAATTGGGTCTGGCTTGACAAACTGCTATACCAATCACAAGTTGAGAATCCGTTATCGCTTGCCCGGCCTGCTGTTGGCCATCTCCCGCACCCCGTTCCCTGCCCTATCAAGCAAGGCACTACATTCCTTATCAAAGCGCCCTGATAACGAGTAATGTCGGAGTCGGACCTTGCATCACCACGTCTGGAGATGTGGAGGTTGGAGACATCTTCCATATCGGGAGCTTCACCATCGTGTGTTTCCTGTCTTGCAGTTGGGTGTTCTGAAATGACAAGCGCAAGAATTATCGGGGAGATGCGGCCAGCTTTTCTTCACATATCTATGACGATGGTACCGTTCAGGAAATGAAGCGCCATGTGACTTCGATTTGAATGTCCTCACTTTGTGCTGCCGCTCCATGGGCCGTGCCACTCCAGATGGAACATGGCTTATCTTCGTGACCCCGCATTGCAGTTGAGTCTGACTAGGATCAGATGGGCAGATCAAGCTTTGAGGACAAGGTTTAAAAGATAGAGAAGTCTCAGGAAATCGTCCAGTCCTTTTATCTTTGCATCATCAGCAATTTGCGGGTCCCGACACAGAATTTGGGCCCTGCTTGAAAACATCACTCACCATGGCTTCTAAGGAGCAGGCTCAAGATCGTATTGTCAAGATATCTCACGCCGGAGATAATCCAGAGGCAGAAATTGGCTGCCTGGATGAGCTTGAAGTTGATCTCGACTCCACCTTGAAGGAGGATGAGAAGTATGACTACGGATCGGAACACTCTCCGTTTGCCGAAGGTCTGTTGAGTGCGCTGTAAATACCAGATTCTCTACTCATTCCAAAGCTGTATAGTCCGAGCAGTTGTTCCTGAAACTGATGATCCACACATGCCTGTCAATACGCTGCGGATGTGGATGCTCGGCGTCGTCTTCACCATTCTAGGTTCTGGGATCAATCAATTCTTCTCCCTCCGTTACCCATCTGTACACATCGTCTCGCTTGTTGCGGAGCTGCTTGCGTATCCATGTGGCGTCTTTCTCGCCAAAATACTACCCGTAACGACGATAAATTGCGGATGGTTGGGCTCGTTCTGCATAAATCCAGATCGCCATTTCAATATCAAGGAACATGCCATCATTGTGATCATGAGCAATGTCTCTTTTGGATACGGCAGTGCCGACTCGACCAACATTATTCAAGCCTCAAGCTCCAACTTCTACAACTTTGGTCTCAAAGCGGGCTTCTCGGTGCTCGTTGTGATCTGCGCGCAGCTGTTAGGCTTCGGGATCGCTGGTTTAGCTGCGCCATGGCTCGTGGAGCCCGCGAGCATTATATGGCCAGGGGTTCTATCGAACTGTGCAATGCTGGAAACCCTTCATTCTCGCGCCAACTCCGTTGCGGATGGATGGAAGATCTCTCGCTTGCGCTTCTTTCTGTACGTCACTGCTGCCGGTTTCCTGTGGTACTTCTTTCCCGGGCTCATTTTCACGGCCCTTTCCTATTTTACCTGGATCTGTTGGATTGCACCCAAAAACGTTATTGTCAATCAGCTTTTCGGCATGCAGACGGGACTGGGCTTGAGTCCCATCACGTTCGATTGGAGCCAGGTAGCGTACAATACGAACCCCCTTCTATCTCCATCTTGGGCAGCCGTCAACGTTTTCGCGGGCTTCGCAATCTTCTTCTGGGGTGTTGTTCCTGCTCTCTACTACACGAACACTTGGTATACTGCTTATCTTCCAATGATGACGGCGGACGTGTACGATCGGACAGGGGCTGTCTACGACACAGCTCGAGTGGTTAGCTCCCAAAAGACATTGGATATCGATGCTTACAAGCAGTACTCGCCTCCGTATCTAGGCGCCACATTCGCGTTCGTCTACGGACTCGCCTTCGCGTCGATTACGTCCGTCCTTACTCACATTGCAGTCTGGCAAAAGAACGACATCTGGGCAGCAATGAAGGGCAAAAATAGGCTAGACATCCATGCTCGGCTCATGAAATCATATAGGAAAACTCCCTGGTACTGGTATGCTGCGGTCATTGTGGTAGTGACCGCTATCGCCATTGTGCTCGTCGAGGTCTACGAAACGAAACTCCCCGTCTACGGCGTGTTCCTTGCCCTCATCATCCCAGCCCTCTACATGGTGCCCTGCGGAATCGTCCAGGGCATCACCAACGTCGACGCAAACCAGCTCAATGTCCTCAGCGAGTTCATCGGCGGCTACATGTTCGAAGGCAAGCCCCTGGCTAATATGCTCTTCAAAATCCTCAGCACAGACGTGGTCGGCCAAGGCGTCTACTTCGCCATGGACATGAAACTCGGCCACTACCTGAAGATCCCTCCACGGCTTCTCTTTGTCGCGCAGGGGACGGCCACCATCCTCGGAGCCCTGACCCAGGCCGGCGTCACCCTCTGGATGCTCGCTAACATCGACGGCATCTGCACTGAGGACCAACCAGACGGCTTTTCCTGCCCCAACGGCCGAACCGTGTACTCATCCTCCGTCATCTGGGGTCTAGTCGGCCCGCGGCGCCTCTACTCCGCCGGAAAAATCTACTCGTCTCTCCTGCACTTCTTCTGGATCGGCGCCCTCGCGCCACTAGTCACGTACTTCCTGTACAGATACACCAAGCGCAGCATCTTCAAGTCCATGAATTGGCCTCTCATCTTCGTGGGCACATGGAACGTTCCGCCGGGTAAGTGGCTAGACTTCAATGCTGCAGTGCAACCAGCTACTGATGCGTTCCTAAGCAACGGGTATCAACTATTCCAGCTGGGCTCTCGTCAACTTCGCCTTCAACCATGTCATCAAGCGCCGCTTCTTTGCTTGGTGGACGAAATACAACTACGTCCTCGCAGCGGCTCTGGACACAGGCCTTGCCCTTAGCGGCATCGTTATATTTTTCTGCATCTCGTATCCTGGTGCCGTGTTTCCGGACTGGTGGGGGAACACAGTATACCTCAACACGGCGGATGGACAGGGAGTCGCCTGGAAGCCAATGCCGGATGTCGGTTACTTTGGTCTACCGAACGGAACTTGGACCTGACGTCACGCCAGTATCCCTCTACAGCGGTGACAAAAATCGGCACATATTGTTTCATATACGCATGAAGGCACGCATTTGCCTACTCAGCTACTTTTTTTCTATTGCAATCGTCGGACGGAGCTTGTTGAGAAATGATTGTATACATCCAGGTTACCTCAATGTTTCCCATTAAAAACCGAACTAAACTGCCATATCAAGTAAAGAGGAATAAAACAATGCCGGGAGAAAATCGAAAGCAAGAATCCGGAAACCGTAGCTTGGTAAAGAAAGCAGCGAGCAGACCGGGTGTCCGAGAAGACTTTGCCAAAGTTGGTCGGTTCAGTCAATAGGAGTGACCTGCCACGCCTCGAATAAAAAGAAAAATGATACATCATGAAACATTTACTGCACGAGGGGTCAGTGTCTGTACGTCCACAGCGCATGAAGAAACAGGGGAAGCTTACAGAAATCTCGGCCATTCCAAGATCCTCACCACCGGCAGCAGGCTGCTGAACAGCGCCGTTTGCAGCGGCAGGGGCATTGGCATCTGCGGGGCCACCATTCTCGTTGCCGGCAAAGTAGTCTACCATCTCGGCATCGAGCTCTTCGACGGTCTTCGGCTTAGGACGGTTCGAGCTACGGGCACCACCACGGCGGCCACGGCGGGCGCCACGGCCCCGAGCGGTGTTGGCGGCCTTGGCGGCTGTGGCAGGCTTGGGCTGGGATTTGACTTGACTGTGCCAAATTAATAGAAGATCATCAGAAAAAAAGAAAGCGTGAGAAACTTACGCGACACGCTCTGTAAGAGGCTTGGGTGCCGGCACGCTGGGAGCGTGGGAAGCGTCAACCACTACTTCAATCTATGGAGAGTTAGAGACGATCGGAATGAAAATAAGGACAATGCGCCTCCCACCTTCATGGGTCTTCCATCAACAAGAAGGCCGTTCAACTCCTTGGCAGCCTTGGCGGCTGTGTCGGGCTTGCTGAAGACAATCGAAGCAATACCACGGCTGGTGCCGTTCTGGTTGTAAGTGAGCATCACTCGCTTGACGGGACCTGCGGATTTTGAGAAGTATTCCTAATGGACGGGAAAGATGATCAGTACTGCAGTCAAGATCAAGTCACGAAACCTGGTAACGACGGCGGCATGAACGAAACATCGACAATTGCGCACAACGGCCCCCGAACAAGTAGCACAGAGCATCAGCGAGCACACAGCGTTAGCGTTATGTTCCACAGGGAACCCGAATTTCCACTTCTACGATCATGAAGCCCCAAGACCCTTTTTGGGAATCCATATTGACCTTCGCGGCACAATCCCCTTCAAATAATGGCCGGGCAAATTGATCCCTCCAGGGCATGAACCGACCTCAGCAACCATTAAGAGCAAGACTGGACGAATGCGTCTCAGTGCCCTGCCGCGATGCAGATATCAAACGTCCACGCCCGAAGGCGACCTGCCATCAACGAAGTGACCGTTCCATGGCTTAAAATCCAAGACGAACAGAGAAATTTCGACACGACCCCCAGTTTGCCCACAAGTGAAATAGAGATCATAAGAACAATTTCTCAGCAAGGCTGCTAGATCCTCAAGATTCATTGCGAGTGCGTCTCCTGCCCTAATAAACTGACGCACTTCACAGATAAATCGCGGTACCCGTCGAGGGTTCTAATTTCATTGCAAAGCCTTGCCTGCTACTGCTGTTTGCTGATGCGCTCGCTGATGCCCCCTCCATGCAGTGCGAAATCAAACGGGCGGCGAAACCGGAAAGTTTCGCCAGGAAAGGTATTTCAAAGCTCCGAGCACAGTCTGCAGCGTAGTGATGGAAGCGTATTGCTGATAATGCAAATTCGCCACTCAAACTAAGACGCTTCTCGCAAGACTCCGGCAAAACTCACTCTCGACCGTCACGTAGCAGCAGATTATGAAAGCGCTCGTAGATAAAAGACGGGAAGGAGTTGGTGCCTGTGCAGCGGACCCAGCAATCACCACGAGGTTGTGGAAGCGACGTGGCGAGGGTCCGTACGCGGATGGAAGCCGTTGACGCCTCGAAGGTCTCGAAAAACAGACATGGCGATAGAAACCCAAGGCGAAGGCCTCTCGATCAACATACCTTGATATTGGCCTCATTCACATCAGAGGGCTTGAAGGAGTTAGCATATCTGCACATTACAACCTCGGAGTGTGAGTGGAGACTTACCAAGCCGCTGACCATGATCTTGCTCTCTGTTGCGACCGGGTGTCCACCCTGAGCGCCCTTTGCAACAGGCTTGGCGGCCTTTGCATTCTTCTTCACTCCTCCAACTGGAACAGCAGCACTACCAGGCTTTGAAGCGGCTGGACGACGAGTGCGGCGACGAGCATTTTGACGACGGTTGACGAGGATCTCGTCGAGAGACTTGTCCAGCTTGGCAGACATTGTTGTTGAGCTCGAATGAGTGGTCCGAATTGGAGAGTGAGAGGTTCAGAAGATTCACGGAGTTGCGACCGTGACAGATAAAGCACCACCTAAGGTGGTTCGAGGCTTTAACAAAGGGGCAGGAGAATAGGCCCAAGAGCTGTGAATTGTCGCTATTGAGCTTCAAGTATTAATTGCTGATACAATTATTGATGTACGTGATTGAGAAGTAAGACACGTTGATGGAGGAGGTGATGCAAGACGATGGACGGTTGAGATTGATGGACGACAGGAAGTTACGCAAGGGCGGTAGGGAAGGAGGCTGTGTCGGGTTTGGCGCTAGGCCGCATACAGAAGCGGGATGTTGGTGCCTTAGACATCAGGATTTAGCCGTACAAACTGAAACAGTCATCATCACCATCATTATTGCCATTTACTAAATCTCGAGAAGATTCCCTCCACGTCTATTCTAATGCAGCGTTATATTGGCTAAAAGAACAGGATGTCTCGGAAACCGTTGGGAGGCCCATTATGGGACTCGTCATCAGTGATGCGGAGTTAAACTACCACTATATATAGAATCATTCTCACGAACAAAATAGAATTGTATATCCGAGTCAGTTGCTACCCCTAGGCCCAGCCTTGATACATTGCAATAAGAAAAGAGTTCCTAATGACAAACGCCGAACGCTCGCTCTACCCGGAGCCCTGTACATAACGCACAACTACATCAATGAAAGAGTACTCCTTGAGTTGAAATCAACACATTCCCTGGAGCACTAGCCTGAAGTGATCAATCCCTTCATAATCAGCTTTTCAGGGCTTCCAATCGACCTCTCATCTGTTCCAGGGCCGCTTCTTGATCTTCCATCTGGTCCTCAATAGCCGGCTCTCCTTCTGCCGGTTCTTCCGCTTTGACGTCTCCGGCCTGGGAAAGCTTGCCCTGCAAGATTTCCTGTAGAACCTTGTCGACCTCCGCCTCGGCTTCATCTTCTTCATCTTCATAGAGCTCATTGTTGGGTATCGCGTCGTCCACCATCTCTTCTATGATACCGGCACGCACCAGTTCCGTCGCCAGTTGCCGCATGGTTCCTGTCAATTCAGGCAGCCGGACCAATGTATTGACGTCCTTCATGATTCCAGTCGATTTCTTCAGGCTGCCTTGGATCTTACGCATCGAAAACGCCTCATTCACTTGCATCTGGACACTTTGAAGCTGGGCTCGGCTCGTAGTTAGACGAGCGGACTGTTTGCGGATCCGAACAAGTTCCCGGGCAAAGGTCTTTGTCTCAGCAGTCGCCTGTTTTGCTTGTGATGGGTTTCGTTGAGCCCTGCGCGACGCATTCACGATGTATTGCCGTGTCTTGCTTTCCAAATTCCTCAACTGGGCAATGTCGCGGTCTAATTGACGGGTGTTGGCACGTATGAGTTGGTTGCATTTCCTCATCTGCAAATGGGAAGTCAAATTAGCACACATTGGTAGCAAGTAGTCGTCAATCATCGTACTTGCGCTTGAGGATCTGGCCCAAAGAAGACTGCCTTCAGAGTCTCCATGATAAAAGAGGCTCTCTGAGATTCTATCCTGGATTATCTCCCTGGGATACTCCGTCCTTGAGGACCGAATATATGTGAATTTAGAATATAAGCAAGAGTTCACGACTTCGTGAGCGCCCAAGGCTACGTTATCGCAAAAGGCATCAAGCTATGTTCCGGAACTTGATCGTCACTGTAAGTGGGGTATCTGACCCGGCAGGGTGTTCGAATGTGTTGCGCAAGGCGAATGCAGATGATAAGATAACAGCTCACTAATGTCGACGCCAAGAAGAAAGATAGGGCAACTGAACTAATAAGAGTGGTGACTAGTTGAAGATTGTAAATCTGAATACTTTTGATCAAGATCGGTGTCACTCTCGTCAACAGACTGAGGAATCCGGCGCCAACTTCCCCATGTGATTACTCAGCAACTAGACCACTCAAGTTCCAACCTGGTTGGGAAATGAGCCTCAGGCATACGAGAGACCGCAAACAGAGCAAACAGCAGGCGGCTGCCATAAGACAGTTCCAGTACTTTCTAGCACCACTTAGGGAGGGACAGCTACGCTAACCTCAGCTGGACTCCATCACCAGCCTTTCTAGCCCCAAGTCTTTCTACCTATTATTGTTTGCTCTATCTTCACTTTCCTCTCAGCCTAGTTCTACACATCTGTTACTATCATCTTCCTCACCGTCTCTCTTCCTAGTATCCTATCTAACGCGGATCAAAATGTCTCAACTCACTCCTGAAGGTACGTTAACTTGTGGTCATCCCGTCCACCTTCCCCGCCTCGGCTTGTGTTGCTGGTCTTTGCGTCTCAATTGCAGCACAGACTCTTGAGCCTCAGTGCATATGTACTTGCCGCACTCTAAAGAAGCTCAAGCTAGCACTTGGCCCTCGAGATGGTGAACCTCGCTGACGAATTCCTGTGCAGTTACATGGGCCCAGCGCTCATCCAGCTCAGACCCTGAGCGCAACTACCTCTACGTCAACATCAAGACCCCCGATGTCGCGAAGTCGGCCGCGGATCTCAAGATCACCGCGACCAATGTCTCATTCACCGGAGAAACCAACAAGGGCGTAAAATACCACGTCTCTCTCGACCTATACGCCGAGATCGACCCCGAAAACAGCAAGGTCAACCACACTGACCGCGAGGTCGAGCTCGTATTGCGGAAGAAGGAGCTTAAGGAGGAGTACTGGCCCCGCCTGGTGAAGGACACACAGAAGCTTCACTTCTTGAAGACGGATTTCGACAAGGTATGACGATAACAACCGTGAATGTTGGCGGACGAGGACACCTACTAACAATTGCTAGTGGGTTGACGAGGACGAGCAAGACGAGGCCGGCGACGATGACTACGCAAACAACTTTGGTGGATTCGAGGGACTTGACCAGGGCGGTCTTGGAAACATTGATTTCTCCAAGCTGGGTGCCAACCTTGGCGGGGGTGCCGAGGGTGCCGAGGGCCTCGAAGGTGCCGAGGGCGAAGAATCGGTAAGTCGATCTGATCCGAGCTCTGGAAACCGTACGCATGCCATTTGCTAATACCTTATTAGGACGAGGAAATGCCCGAGCTCGAGGGTGACAGCAAGGCCGAGGGAGAGGCCAAGTCCTCTAAGATCCAGGAAGTCTCTTAAAGTATGATGGGAAGGAGCTTGATGATGATCTGTGAAAGCTGAATGCTGAAACACCTATTATGAACAAAATCGCTCTGCCATGAATGAGCTTTACTCATTTCGACTATAAAAAGAGGCTGTACGAGTCTTGAGTATACCGTTGGCGACTTGTTGTGGAGGCCTGAGATACATAATCTGTGGACAACAATGTCTCAGGACCTACCGCAAGTCTGAATGATATAATGAGATACGCTTCGCGCTATTCGCTTATTCCGTCCGATAAGTTGCGGCTAGTACTGCCATGGCTATGCTCGAGCGTAAGTTCGTCGTAGTATGTTAAATGTAACACCATTGGCCTTGAGGTGCATCAGACAAGTTATGACGTCCTAGAGCATTGGAGACACCTCGATTTTCAGGCCACTGGCTGAGGTTGTAAATATCTCGATCATGGTGCCGACAGACGTTTCTTACCAGGAACCACTGAAAGCCGGGAATAGAGAGTACCGGGACTAACCAGTACGAATATTATGCTTGATAATGCCTCTGGCACGACCAGAAAGCAAAAAGTGTTCCGAGTTGGTCGAGTCGATGTTTGGTCGACCGCATTCTGGGCGTCGAAACTCATTGGCGGAGAGAAGCCTTTCGAAGGTTGTGCCGCCACATTCTCTTCTGGAAACCCACATCTCTTGAAAATGTGGAGGGACTCGCAACCCAAGATCTTCCCAAGTTCACCAACTCTCACGATCGTTGCACACGCTGCATTTGAGGTGTCAACCAACTTTTGTCTATCTGTCAGGACGCTTGGATTGACCCTCCTTTTCTCTGTCGTTATAAATATTCGGTCGATTTAGCCCTTCAGCCTTGATTGACTGCGAACGAGCCCGGTGCCACCGCCAAATTCGGCGAATTTGTTCCTCTTTTAATAGACGTTTTGCAGATTAGAAACCCACAAGGTCATCGCCAAAATGCCGCCCAAGAAGCCTGAGCCGGCGAAGAAGAAGAAGACCACGGTCGAGGACAAGGTTCGTGCTGATGCTGAATGATGAAACTGTTTTGGAGATGATTTACTGACTCTTTTCTTGACAGACCTTTGGTATGAAAAACGTACGTTACGACCTTTCGAAGACAATATCATCCCGTTATTATTGAACACCCAACTGACCTGATAATCTTACAGAAAAAAGGTGGCTCCGCGAAGAGGCAGATTGCACAGCTCCAAGCCCAAGCAGCGCACAACAAGACCGCCGATGCCAAGAAGAAGGAGGCTGAGAAGGCCCGCCGTGAAGCCGAGAAGAAGGCCGCCGAGGCCGCAAAGAAGGAAGCCCTAGAATTGTTCAAGCCCGTGCAGGTTCAGAAGGTTCCTTTCGGTGTCGACCCGAAGACCGTCCTGTGTGTTTTCTACAAGCAGGGCAACTGTGAAAAGGGAAAGAAGTGCAAGTTCAGTCACGATCTGAACGTTGAGCGGAAAGCGGCCAAGAAGGATCTCTACACCGATTCGCGAGACGCGAAGACTGAGGAGGAGGAGGCGAAGAAGGGCGACACGATGGACCAGTGGGACGAAGAGAAACTTCGCAAAGTTGTTCTCAGCAAGCACGGCAACCCTCGGACGACTACCGAGAAGGTTTGCAAGTACTTCATTGAGGCCGTCGAGAACCAGAAGTACGGTTGGTTCTGGGTTTGTCCCAATGGAGGAGACAAGTGCATGTACAAACACAGCTTGCCACCTGGGTATGTTTCAGTACAGGATTTCGAGCACGATGACCCAAAGCTAACATATTCGTATAGATTCGTGTTGAAGACAAAGGAACAAAGAGCTGCTGAGAAGGCTATGATGGACAAGTCTCCATTGAACACACTAACCCTGGAGGACTGGCTCGAATCAGAACGTCACAAGCTCACCGGCAACTTGACACCGGTGACACCCGAGACCTTCGCCAAGTGGAAGAAGGAGCGTCTGGATAAGAAGGCTGCAGAGGAACAGGCCCGCAAGGCCAAGGAGGCCACAGGACGCGCTCTGTTCGAGAGCGGCAACTGGCGTGCGGAGGAGGAGAGCGAGGACGAAGACGAAGACGATGGAACCTGGAACCTGGAAGCCCTGCGGAGGGAGACCGAAAAGATACGGGAGAGGAAAGAAGAGGAACGTCTTGCCCGACTGGCTGGTATTTCTGTCACGCCGTCTTCGAACGACGAGACCCTTGCCCAAGAGGGCGAAGGCTGAGTCGATGCGACTCACCCGAGATTCTAACAACTTGGGCTTTCGAATTCGGGCATGGCACCTCCCACACTGGAACCGGCGTCCCAGGCGGATGTCCGGGCCCGTGATGGTGATCGTGTTGATAACCAGGACTGGGATATCTGCCGGGTGGGCGTTGACGCTTTGTCCTCTGTCATTTCCGTACGTACTCCTATGCATCCACAGGGATTTTGGGACCGATGTCCCAATGCGTGTATGGAAGGGCAGAGGCACAAGGCGACACATGATTGAGGCAGTCATGTGTAACGTGGATGCAGAAAACAGAGGCCGGCATTCTGTGTGCCGTTTTTGTACGTAGAAAATGATTTTGACTAGATTTAGCGCTACATCTCAATGCTTTGCATCAAACGTTTTAGGTTCCATCAGCCAAGGAATGCAGTCGATCAGCGACTGATAGCACTTTATTGTTCGTAGAACGAGCCTTGAGTACTGACCCAAGGACTATCTACAACGACGCCTTCTGCCGCGCCAACCCATTCTCAAACATCAACTGCACTACATCCTGCGCAACACCCCACGATAACTCGAACCCGCGTCCTCCCGCCCCATAGGCATGTACAATGAAGCGATCACCACCCACTCTCTCCGCCTCGATCCTCATTCCCCCTTCCCTCGCCGGCCTCCGTCCGACAATGTCACGGATGACATCGAACTGACCACCACTCTCCTTTGAAAACGGGAACCATTTCGCCGCATTGGCGAGAAGCTGCTTCCTCGTCTCAAGTGAGGGTGTCGGACTCCAATCGTGCGGTTGCTTGGTGCCGCCGATGATTGTGCCACCGCTCAAAGGCCGGGGGATGCAGAAGGACCAGGTGCCGTCCGAGTTCTGGCGGGTGATGGTCACAGAGCAGGGATTGCGGACAAGACACGTTTGCCCTGATAGCCTTTATCAGCAGCTGTATCAGAAACTGAACAAGCAGAAGCTCGTACCTCGAATGATGAACGATTTGGGATCCCCGAATCCCAGCCCGGAGCAGTTAACGACCGTCGTAACGGTCCCAGTCTCCGTCCCCGGCAGCTCAAACGCCTCCATCGGATCAACGAGCGTGTACTCTCTTGTCTGGCCGCCGTTGAGGACGAACTTCCGAAGCAGATAGGCGCAGTAGACTGGCGAGTTGACCACGTAGGTGCGATAGCGCACGCCCCATTTCACCTCGGGGGGAGTCTCGTCGGCCGTCAGGCGGCGGAAGCCGTCCAGATGCGCGTACGCACTTTGGATGTTGGCTTCGTGTAGGTACTCCGACGGCGGGGACTCGAGGTGTTCCTCACCGTCGATGAGTTGGACGCCTGATGAGGGGTCCTCCGCTGCGAGGTGCTTGAAGTACTCATATGTGCGGCGTGCTTGGCTGTTTTCGCGTGCGGATTGCGGCGAGGATCCTGGAACGGGGCGGTAGTGCGCGCCGGCCCAGGGCGAAGCATAGTTGAGGGAGGTGGTGTTGGGGAATTCTCTGGCGACGATGAGGACGTTTTGAGAGGGGTGAAGGTGTTGTTGGATGTGGAGGGCTGTGGTGAGGCCGACTACGCCAGCGCTGGAATGAGTCAGCGTTATATATTCGGGTTATTGTGTGCTGTTGGTTTTGAGGGGAACCGACGTACCCGATGACGACTATGGTTTCGTTATTCATTTTCTAAGATACACGGTGTAGTCGATCCAACGCAACGTCCTCGGTCAAACAGACCATTGGACTGTGGTTGTCGCATTGTGAGATGGAGATAGATAAGCGGATCCCCGCATGTTGGGGTCCCGAACCATTGCCGTTATCAGAAAAGTGACGTTGGAGTTTCCGATCATGGTTCGGTGGTATGAGGTTATTCAGTTTGTTGTGTTATCATTTCCTTCTGTCAAACTCTGTCTACAATTCTATGTATAGAGGAGCAGTTGAGGCTAGGCCATGCTTGCTTTTGAACTGTCGGAGCTTTTGACATGACAGTTCAACCGTCTCTTTGACCCCGCCAAATCTTATCGCTCGAGTGATTACTAGCAAGCCGCCATGGATCGGATCACAATCACATACGAGCAGAGGCTGGATTCCTTATCACACCATCCTGGCTGGATATTGATTTTGAAGCCGCATATTGGTCGTGAGCTCGTCGGGCATCTCCGCAGTACTTCTGAGGTACAGAGCACTTGATCATCACATCACATTGCATCGTAGGAAATGGCCAAATCGGGTATACTTGGTGAGCTCTGAGATTCAAGGTTTATCTAGTGTCTCCTATTTGGAAATACTGTTGCAGCGTATCCTGCCTCTCTAATTAGGCGCACCATAGATAGATATACTTCGGCACACTGGTCGAAGGAATCAGTTCTCGCGACCATGCCGACTTCGTTACTTTCCTAGATCTTCTGCTTTGAGCACCTGAAGTAGCTACGAGCTGAGAGACGGTCCTTCGGCCATCTGAAGCATCCAGTTATCTTCATTGAACCTGTTAAAATACGCGCCCAGTTGATCACGGGAGGGGGATGACAGGGCCGCTATGGGATGTGATTGGCTGATCCGGGTGATGAGACCTGCAGTGTGAAGAAACGCCTTCTGCATTGCTGCCAGCCAATCAGCGCTCGTTCTAGGGGTCCCTGGCAGCATCATCCTAGGGCCGTCCAGAAGAAGAATTCCTGTTAACATCTGACCATACGCATAATTCGTCCTAACCCCGCCTTGAAATGGTGGAAGTCTTTCACAGGATTGCTGGATCACTGGCTTAGCTTGCTTCTGCTGTAGGCGTGTTCTTGACCTGTCTCTCATTGGAAATTAAGAACCATACTTATCGTCCCCTGGAGAGAGATAATTGGCAATAATAGAAAATGATCATCATGCCGATGGATTATCTTCTGTCCGTACGTTATAAAAAATTGGCTATTTTTGTTTAATTCCCATGTTAGCTCCAAACTTTCCCGGATGCAAAGCATCCTATGATCGTGCTATGCCCAGGTCTCACTACCGCTAGGAGCTGCAACATCTCGCACATTTCTTCCGTCCGACCATGTCCGCTATGAGTTTGATCGACTTTTAATTCCTTCCACTGCCTTAGTCAATCTTGTTAGCGCTGATTCTCCTCTCCAAATCCATTCGGCTGCCTGTCTGTCCGTCCGCCCTCTGCAGTCTCGTGTCCTGTGTGCTGTGGCTGTACCGCTGTATGGCTGGCAGATATCTCGCTAGTGTGCTGTATTGCTTTAGCGCTGGAGAGGTATCAAATGCAATCAACATGTCACTGGATACACTCGCTTTCCCTCATTTATGCTCGTCCACTAATGAAGTCATGGAATCACTGTCTCCTCCTCCCGATACAGACCAAGCGCCATCGACCTCCCCTTGGCGCGAGCTGCCATTGCTTGGTGGCTGGTGAGTTCGATCATTGACTAGGGTAACTTAGTGCCGCCTTCCAACCGTTTTGTACCTTTTCCCCATGGTATAACTGATTATCGACGAGGGTCGAGTCGTAGGGAATGTCGAATCACACCCTTTCGGTCGTCGCTCACTTGCTCCATCACAGAAAACAGTCTCCATTGTGGACTCTTCTGAAACCCCTATTCCTTGGTTTCCTGGACTTTCAAATCCTTCCCGGCTCTTCTCTTATGTACTTCCCCCTCCATATAACGTGGTAGCCCGCCTAGTGCATACTATTCCTTGTCAGTCGCCTGCATCTGCGATACCTTGCGGTTGCTGGCCTTGCATAACCGCACTTCTCGCCTATTTTCGAAAAGACTTGACCTTATTATTCTCGTTATAGCTTTTGCCATTTTTCCGTTTCCCTCTTACCCTACTCCTACGGTGGGCCGGACCGTCTTGTCGGTTCTCTTTCTGCTTTTTCCTCAGAGTCCATGTCCCGAGACCGAAGCTTTGTACTAATTCAGCGGACTGTATCTCGTCATCGAGGCTACGATAAAGCTGTGATTAGCTGGATAGTACTCTGCTCGGTCATAACCAAACTGTTCTAAATTATCTCTCTGCGAGCAACACCGAAGCTGTGGGAATGCTGTTGAGGATTGTCTATACTGTCGAACAATACCCATTCTGTCACTCCACTTGCGCCAACGCTTCCGGAGATCTGCGATAGAACATCGAACTCGGATAAGCGAGCTCGAATCCGGTAGTCGCCGTACAATACGTGTGGACGGCGAGTCAGAGAAGAAGTAGACGCTGTCTCACTCTGCTTGCAGGCCGGCAACTCAACCGCAAGATCCGAAGAATGGTTGAATTGACATGGAACAGAAATCCCCTTCCTGAGACAAAAAGTACAACAATCAAACCAATGGCGCCTCCGGTTGCGCCGCCGACGCCTCAATCACAGGCACCGGAAACCACGTTCGAACCATGTGCGTCGACAGCCTCGTTATTCCTCTACGCTCAAGGATCGGTGATCAATTGCCTCCATCATGACACCCTCGCGCTCGAGAGACGGTTCGACCATCACAAGTCTGATATTTCTTTCATATCGGTGGACAATGTTAGCGAACGAGGTTCAGGAAGACTAGTCGCCAGTTATGACACGGGACAGACGACGATCGTATGGGATCTTTTTACCGGAGCTGAACTCGCTCGGTTTGCAGCGTTTGATCATCTACGAGTAGCTGCCTGGATGCGTAATGGCAATGTAGCGTTTGGTAAGGAGGACCTTGCCCTCACAACCCACGAGTATGCATGCTGATGAGCCGGAAGGAAACGGAAAGGGCGATGTCATTCTTTTCGAGCCTTCCACTTCGGAGCATGTCTCGACGAGGACCATTTTCGACCCCATTACAGCTTTGGCGCCGGCCTCTGACTGCCGAACATATGCCATTGGGTATGTAAATGATCTTCTATTGGAGAAAGAAAGTGAACAGGACAACGGAGTCTTGGAGATGTGCATTGTTGTCGATTGACAGTTCAGCTGACACATATACCAGCTATCAGAACGGTTCCATTCTGATCGCCACTCTTCATCCCACGTTTAACATCCTTCATACCATGTCAACCTCACGAGGCCCGTCACCCATCGTCTCGTTAGCATGGCATGCGTCGTCGTCAAAGCAAAAGTCCGATATGCTCGCGACTCTATCCTTCAATGGAGACCTGAGAGTTTGGAGTATTTCAAAACCTCCTGGCAAAGAGGCTCCGCGGGTCATCAGAGTGCTCAAGCGATCCGACTCTTCCTCAGCCGAGCCTAAGTGGATGGCGTGGTCAAAGAACGGCCGGATCGTGCAGTTTCTCGATGGGTAAGTGTCGTCCACCCAATCATAAGATTGAATTCCTAACCAGCAACGACTTCCAGAGAGACCTGGGCATGGGATGTCAAAACGAAACACGTCACTTATGAACCGATTCCGACGATAGAAAGCCCTCGTGGTTTCGCTAATTATGGCCCGACTGCTACTCTTTTCACTCTTGGCCCTAACTACACAGTGCAGCAGTACGATTTAGATAATCCGGGAATGGTTGCTAATGTGCAGCATATTCCTGCTGGAGCCCTTACTGCAACTTCTGAAGACCCGAGGGGAGCGCCCCTAGAACCACGAGCCTTGCAGGATCCGCCGGAGCTCAGAGAAGCAGCGCGCATGTACGACGGCCGGCCACCTTTTGACCAGAGCGGAGTAGACGCCGTACGGCAGCAGCGTGCAGAGATGAGCAGTCCAGTATCGTCGCGGAGTCACGCCAACTCTGTGAGCTCGAAAGCATCTTCGGGGAAATACAGGATGGTGCCATTTTCACCACCGAGTAGGTCGGGACAGACGGGTACATCGTTCTCGCTAGCTTCAGCAAGTGGAAGAGAGACTCCTCAGCAGTCTGGGGCCTCGTACACGTACGCCTCCTCGGTCTCAATGTCGTCGGTGAAAAGCTCTCGCGCGGCATCCCGACTGCGAAATGAGGTGCAATTTAGCCCAGCCGACCAGCGTATTGATTTGTTTCCATTCACTCGTGCGCGCCTCAACGACGTGCCGTATAGGAACCATCGCCCCATAGATGAGACCCATCTCACGCCAAACGACCTTCGGCGACAGATGCTGAGCGTCGTGTTTGGATGGGATGGAGATATCCAAGACCTGATTAGAGACGAACGTGAGTGAGCACCTTCAAATCTTTGCGCTGTCCACATCTCGAATTGACTTATGAGCAGTCTTTCGTCACCCACCCGGTAGTCAGAGTGCCATTCTGTTGGCGCAATGGCTCGGCCAATCCGACTCTGACGCAACTGCGGCCATGATCAACTCGGGACCGGCGACATTGACCGATTGGATGCTCTTGGCCATGAGCCAGATGAATGGCGAGTCGCAAGCGAACAAGGTCGGCCAAGCCTTTGCGCAAAAGTTGCTAGAGATTGGCGACATACATACATCGGCTACCGTTTTGCTGGGCCTGGGCGATAAAAACGAAGCTATTGAAGTCTATGTCTCTCAGAACTGCTACATGGAAGCGATCCTGATGACTTGTCTTCTGACGCCGACGGATTGGCAGCGCCAGTCATATCTGGTGCGACGATGGGGTGAGCACGTCGTTTCCCATGCTCAGCAGCAGCTGGCAATTCGATGCTTTATGTGTACCGGTGTAGAGCCCTCCGATCCCTGGACTTCTCCCGCTGCTCAGCAAGCTGCGTCTTTTGCGGAAATCCTTTCAGGACGATCGCCGATGACGTCTCCTGAGCCACAGCCTTTGCAGCAACAGTCGTCGAATTTTCTTCGGCCGACTATGAATTCACAGTCAAAGGTGCCGCCTAGCACCAGACCGAACGCGAAAACTCCTGCCCTCAAGCTGATCACGTCATTTGATTCTCAGCCCGGCAAGTTCCGGTTCCCGGGTCTGAAATCAGACGATAGAACACCAACAAATGCCCCGGGAATTACACCTATCGCCGAGTCGGCTGTAGGAGGGTCTGCTATATCCCCCGGGGGACTTGGGTCCTACAGAGCGAACAACATTCAGAGTCTGAACAATGCGATGAACGCAAGGACAGGCACGCCTGCGTTCAACCGGAGACGCTTGCCCTCCATTGGGGAAACGCCCGTTGATGTCCATCCACCCACTTTCTTGCCAAGTGGCTTGAATCACTCCGTGGAATATGCCTCGTCGGTGGAAAGCACCAGCAGGCTGCATGATGGAAGCCAAAGTCAGGACGAGGAGGTCTTGTCGTCTTTGTTGCCGTCTGCACGGTACAATCCTGAAAAAGACACGTTTAAGCCGAGTCCGCAAACTGCCGTTCAGGCGAACTCGGATAAGTTTGCAACCATCAAGGGTCTTCCTTCCCCAAGCCCTGGCGTATTCGAGGCCCTCAGGGAACGTTCGGACAGTCGGAACGGATCCAGAGACCGAAAGCCAGGTGGTCTGCAGCTTCACCTGTTCCAGCCCGATGCTCCAGACAGTGATTTGCTAGGTCCACCTAGCGGTACAATGAGTAATACTCGGAGCCCGGCATCGACGCTAAACAGTTACAATTCAGCGAAAAGTCCCAGTGTCAGTGGTCGGAGCATGGACCAGTACATCAACAGTCTCGACGAGGCGAATTATCGCTCACAAAAATTCAGTCGAGGAAGGCGAAACACGGACGATTCGGTCAGCCAAAGCTCAGCACGACGGATCACTTCGAGGAATACTTCCCAGGAAACCACTCGAGGACGAAACGAGAGAAGATACATTCAGCCTGCTAAACGATCGCCGTCCTCTCCGGTTCCAATGTCCCCGGAGGAGATAGCTCAATACAGCAAGAGCACAGGAAGCAAACACCCTGCGAGCAAATCACGTAATGGCAGCAGAGTGAGAAAGCCACGCTCTCGACACTCATCGGAGCGTCATCAGCATCGTTCTGCCAGTCGACACGCCGCTAGCCGAATGGCCGCAGACAAGAATGACCCTGCTCATCGGGGGCGCAGCATCGATAGGCGAAGCTCCGGGGATAGATCACCGTCTGCCCCATTACCTGTACCTCAAGCGGAGGATGCCTTGAGGCTGGTCGCTAGTGACAGGGAAAGATTGCGGAGTCACCAACGCAGTAGCAGCCGACGTCCTGACAAGGGCGGGTCGAGAAGGGATGCGTCTCCCGAGAGCAAACATTCGCGGGCACCATCTCATAATCGGCAAGGCCATGATACAAACATGAACATTAACACCGACACCGAACAGCGGGCTAACGGGTTGATGACGAGTGATATTGCTCAGACCGATACATACGTCCAAGAGAGAACCCGTGAAATGGAAGAAGTGGAGATGCAGGCTCGAAATGCAAGTGCACCAACCTTGCCACCTATAGCACTATCAGAACAGAGGCGAAAGGAGCTCGCAGCTGCTGAACTGGAGGCCCGGCGGCTTTCAATTGCGCGCAACCCTTCAGCCCCAAACATACCTTTTCCTGGAGAGCTGCAGTACAGCCGAAGCCCCCTAGGCAGCCCACCTCTGTCCAGAACCTCTGCCAACCAGCGTACACCGGCGAGAAGGAGAGCGTCGACCAGCAAGGCCTCGCCAGACTATCCCAGCAGCTCCGATTCGAATTCGTCGAGGTCAGGAGGACCTCTTGGTCTGCCAGCCACTCCGAAAGCCATGCGTCACCCGAAGTATCCTAACGGCTACGAAGAGACCGTCTCCTCGGGGTCTAGTGTTCCAGACAACGTTATAACACTGAGTGATGCCAGGTACCAAGGCGAAGCCGAGAGAATCGGCCGTTCAATGTCCGTTCCAGTACAGGAGCATCAACCGGGTCCCATGCCTGTCGACCTGCCAACCCATCCGAGGTTCAACCCCCGCCTCCCGCGAAGCAGATCGACCAGTAGGAGCCGGAACATCGGTCACCGGCGAGAAAGTTCTCGAGAGCTGGGAGGCTCCGGTGGCTATCCGTACGGCTCTTCTCCAGTCACCGTCAGTATCGAGGAGACGATCGAAAATTCTATGGGCCTGAAGGAATTCGAGAATCCTCCAATCCTGCCAGAATTACAGCATCTGAACACTCCCCCACCTCCTCCGCCTCCTGCTCCCCTTGGACCTGTTTCCCCTCGGGCATCCTCCGGGACTATAGACATTGCTATTGACAACGAGAACCTGGGCAGATTGCTCCCTCGAGCTATGACAGCGGCCCCGGCAATCAGTACGGAAACGCGGCCTACCATCGAGCGCCGGCGCACGTCATTTGACCATCGGCGGGGCAAGAGCGTCAACCAGAGCTTCACGAACAAGATCCGGAATCTGACACGCATGCGCAGCAACAGCCGCGGACTAGACAATTGGACATCTTCCCGTGAGACGGGTGTCCCTTATGAAAGTGTACAAATGTCGGAAGGCCGGATATAACCAAGTGATTTCTTCGATTTATCATATCCTGCCAGCTCGACTTCTATAGCATGATTTGCATTATATCTCATTGGACCTATAATTCTTATGACTGATGACCTTTCCTTTTCAACCATGCCCCGTTAATTAAACCTCACCCCCAATATCTACAATCTGCGATGACCGAGCGTGTTTCTCATATCTCTAGTGACGATTTAATTGCTATACCCTTGCCTCTGTTTCACGCGATAGTTTCTATGATCACGCGGGCCACCTTGAAAGATTCTGCCCGGTTTCATGATGTGCTCTAAAGGAATTCCTGATGTTCTGAGACTGTACTCGCCCGCAAGGGCAAAGGAAAAGTTAGCATCCTACTGTCTTATTCAAGCGAATCCGTTGCATATCCTTCGTGAAATGTAGACCGATCTGTATCTATTCATATGTAAGCCCAGCGATCTCGGACGGTTGAAGTCCGGCGTGATACACGGGCTGGACGAGAAAGTAGCCGTAGCATAGTTGGAAAAGAGTAGTAAATGTAACTCTGCTAATGTGGAGTGATATGGTACATGTTAAGCTCATAATGCGTTGCAGGAGATTCAGTTCCATCTTCCCCATCCCTTCTTCTCACCCCCCTCAGAGTCACCGGCCATGTTTCTCTCGGCCTCTAGCAAGCGGTCAAATTCAGCCTGAGCCTGTTCGCGCTGTCGCCTCTCACTGTCTGGCGTTGACGACGACCCGCTCCATGCTGAGCCTGGACCACTATCCTGTTCGCGCTGTTGCCTCTCATTGACGGACCGATTCCACGCCGATCCTAGCCCACTATCCTGTCCGCCTTGGGAGCCGGAGCCGGAGCCGGCCTGCTGTCTGATCCGATCCCAGGCGCTTCCTTGCGAGCCGCCTCCAGATCGATACTCCGCCGCAACGGGGCTGGCATCGTCGCTTTCGAAAAAGTCCGTAGATTTGCTCTGATCGACAGTGGTAGCACCGCGCATCGACTCCGTCGAGGACGAATCACCGTACAAGCGCCCCAGATTCCGATCCGGCAGATTAGCAGGCTTATCAGACGACGCCGACGGAACGGACTCCCGCGCAGACGAAGACGAGTAAGAATCTAAAGATCCATACGTCCCAGCACCCTGGCCATACTCTTGGCTCTCAGCGTAGCCCCCTCCCGCCCCGGCACCCTGACCCATCCCCACCTCCACAGGCGGCAAGCCCTGCGCGCGCCGCTCCGCCGCCTCCTTGGCCGCTTTAGTCCTCTCCGCAACCCTCTGGACCCTCCGCCTGCGCACCTCCTCTGGATCCTTGTCTTTCATCTCCGCAAAGAACTGCTTCAGCCTTGGATCGCCCATCGTCTCCTTCAAATCATGGAACATCCCCCACACACTCGTCATCATCGAGCCCGCCACCACCCAGAAGAACCACCTAAACGATCCCCGAATCATTACCTGTCTGAAATTCGCCGGCTCGATCGACGAGTACAGCTTCACAGCCGCAAGCACCTGCGCCGGCGACGGCTTCTGCCCCGGTTTCAGCCCGGGGACAAGGTGCGCGACAACGCCTGAGTTGCGCACGCGCCAGTACAGGTACGCCGTGCCGATGGCGCCGGAGTAGGGCGCGCCGAGGCGCTGGTGGTAGATGTATTTGCTGCCGTGGTAGACGAAGGCGTCGAGCTCGTCCTGGGTGGGGAGCCGGTTGATCATGACTTTGCAGGATTCAATGCGGTCGCGGATGTGTGCGCTGTTCTTGTGCAGCCAGTTGCGTTGGCCCACGAAGCCGAAGTACAGCGTGAATAGGTCGGGGCGGGAAAGGTATTCGGTCTTGAGCACGAGGGGATACCCTGGTATTGGGATGTGGCCGCTGTTGTATGAATTAGATCCATTTTGAGACGACGCGTTGGAGCTCTCGGACTCGGACAGCGGCGATGTGTCGTTGAGTACCATCTTGGATGGTAGAGCGCTCGTGGTCTTGCTCCAATTGGTGTTTCAGAAGCTTGGTGATAGCTGTGACGGAGTGTGGAGAAGGTTAGAAGAATGTTGGGTGATGTTGTGCAGCTTAGTCATCGAGCGTTTCACCAGCATAAAGTTACTCTTATAATTCTTATTCTACAAGTAAACAATCTACTCGAACACACTAACGCTGATCAACACGTATCATTCGCAGTGACAATCTACCAACTAAATCTCCACGA
Source organism: Aspergillus lentulus (assembly GCF_010724455.1). The sequence goes on along the minus strand of NW_022983878.1, from coordinate 237,210 downwards.
AAGATAGATTGCGAATACGATAGTAGGTATCTGCTCAATTAGTCGATCATCATCACCAAGCCATGAAAAGAAGACTAACCAGTTGTTGGACCAGGAGAGCCAGACGACCCCTCCATTTGTAGATTGACGATTCTGGCAGGAGTCAGTGCTGGGCAATATCTCATGCATCGTTACAAACTTACAAGTGCAATGGCTTGCCAATATAATTCCTCCCGTACTGGGTGGTGATGAGCTTGCCGTCAAGGTAGAACTTGACGGAGATGTTCTTGCCATCGACGTCACGAATTTCCGTCTTGATCTTGTGAAAATTGCCGGGAGAGGGGTAGTTGACGTCCAAAGCTTTGACTTCAGACGAGGTCTGTAATAGTGACCGGTCAGCGCAGGTCCGATACCATAGTTCTAGGTGCATCTCTCACGTTGAAGGTATTGAAACTGATATCCCCGGTTCCTGCTGCTGTCAGCCATACAGAGTCCGAGAAATTTGGGTCTCGAGGTGTAGCAAACCCTTCCACTCGGCAAGATCGATCTCAGGTGGCCACGTATTCGCTCCATTGAGCCAGAACGCAGGCCAGGTACCTCTAGCAGTTGGAGCCTGGAACTCAGCCTGGATGTCGAAGCCTGATCCGGCTTTGACGGTGAAGGTCCTTGCTGAATGTACCGCGCCAGATAGGTAGTTTATCTCTCTACCTGATTTGGTAGGCGGCTGGCCGCTAACTGGTTTGGCAACCAGAGTCAGTGTGCCTGAGTTGACAGAAATATACTGATGGTCGGCTGAGCTGCCGACCATACGAGCGGAGCCATTATGATCTGAGCCCCAAGGGTAGAGATAGGCAAAGTATTTTTCCAGAGACGAGTATGAGTTGAAGCACGTGGAGGGGATCAATGTAGTAGCTGCAGAGGCTAGAGGGAGAGCACTCAGAAAGATTGAAAACTTCATTTTGGCGCACTTGAACTATCTTCGGCAGATGAGCGAGCATAGTGCTATAATTGCGGTTAAACAGTATCCTTTTATAATGGGCTTGGGATAATTCAGTCATCTCGGGAAAACTTGAAGCAACAACTGAAACAGAATATCCTTCTGAGTGACGATCACCTTCACCATCACCTTCAATGAGATCATTTGCTCGACAATCAATTTATACGAAGAACGTTTCCCCTCCTCATTTCCCCGGAGTTTTACTGAAACTGAAAGATCGGCCCGAAGGTTACAGCGCTACTCCTGCGCACCAACATTATCACGTAGAAAACAATATAAATGATCCATTATAATCAGCTGATATACCCCTTCGACCTCTGCATTACCATTTCTCCACATATGGGCGAAGATCTAGCTCGAACCCAAATGTCGTGCGTGGCTGGGTGTGCAAATGCCAATACGACTCTGCAATCTATAGTACCAATCAGTCATTGTCATCAATTCCAAACGAGGAAGAGGTATCTTACAGCGTCTGGATCAAGTTTAGCGTCTTCATGCTCGAATGTCCAAGCCTTCGTTCTGGGAATATCTATGACCCCATCGATAATGACGTGAGAGACGTGAACGCCCTTCGGTCCGAACTCTCGCGCCAGCGATTGCGCCAACGCTCGTAGAGCAAATTTGCCGGTTGCAAAGGCCGCGAAATTCGCAGACCCTTTCACGCTGGCTGTAGCCCCCGTGAAGATTAAAGTTGGAGGATGATGCAAGCCCTGCGCCTGAAGCAGAAGAGGCAAAGCGCTTTTGGCGAAGTTGAAAGCCCCCTTTCTGTTTTGATTTTCAGTCTTTGGATGAATACGTTTGTCTTTGGAAATAAGAACTCACCCTTGGTTCTCGAACCCCTGGGAGAATTCTTCCTCTGTAAGCTCGAGGAAGGGTTTGCGCGAGAATCCACCGGCAGGGTTGAACACGGCCGCTGCCAGAGGAACACCAGCGTACTGCTGAGAGATCTTCTCAAACGCAGACTTGACGCTTCCCGAGTCTGTCACGTCCGTACTAATTCCTAGGGCCTGTCCACCGCTGGAGTTGATCTCTTCGACCAGAGGTTCGAAGTTCGCCGGGTTCCGGCTAAGTACCACCACCGAGTATGCTTTGGCAAAGCGTCTGGCGATGGAAGCGCCCTGGTCATGTTAGCAGATGTGTATTCCAGTCAAGTAATGGACTTACCGTGCCAGGGCCGACTCCCGCGATGATAGCCAATGCTTTGGTAGCCATACTGTTGAACGTCTTATATGCTGTCAATGTTTAAATCGTAACTTTGTCGCGCGGAATCAGAGATTACGATGGTTCTCCCTTAATTATATCTCTTATGATTTGGATGTCGTGATTTACTTCGGGCATTGTTGATGCCGTGCTTAGAAATACATGTCCATATTGATCAGTAATCGCGATGATATCATCTTTGCTACTGCTTGCAACACGACCTCTGATACTGTGATGATGATTCCACTCCATCGTCTAATAGTCTTTCAAGATAGCGACTCCAATTTCAATGCTCAAAATACCTTAACCACATCCCAAAGAAAGTAGTTTAAAGACGTACTCCGTAGTGATTCAAACATGAGCAACACTTTTGGTGCCTGAGGCACGAAGGCTAACTGTTATCGATAAGCTCACCCCAATCCCCAGAAACTTTTTCCTGATGTATCGTCTGCGCAGCTTGCCGTCAACATCTATTCCTATTAGAACAGTATCACTAATAATATCATCTATCCTTACTGTCAATTATTTTTAATATATACATCAACATGTCCAATGCCGACGGCGACACCCTATTGTCCGATCTATGCACAATATGGTAAGTAAACAAAAGACGATATCCCATCCCCCATCGCATCAAACAACCCGCTAACTAATCTTCCACACTCACAGCCACATCAACCCCCCCAAATACCGCTGTCCCCGCTGCTCAACACGAACCTGCTCCCTCCCCTGCTCCCGCCGCCACAAGCTCTGGTCCCAGTGTTCCGGCGTCCGCGATCCAGCCGCCTACCTGAAGCGCAGTGAGCTCGCCACGGAATCCGCCTTCGACCGGGACTTCAACTTCATCACGAAGATCGAGAGGAGTCTTGAGCGCGCGGAGCGAGAGGCGGAGGATAGAGGGATTCCGTTGAGTGGGACTACGGCTGCTGATCCGGCGGTGTTGGGTCTGGAGCATGAGGTTGGGCAGGATGGGCAGGATGCTGAGGCGGGGAGAAAGAGGAAGAGGCCTGAGCAGGGAGGATTTGTGAAGGGTGAAGCTGGGTTCCTGCGTGGGGCTCAGAATGCCGGGGTGAGGGTTATCAGGGCGCCGAGGGGGATGAGTAGGAATAAGGCGAATGCGTCAAAGTGGAATCCTAAGTATGTCTCTTTTCTGGGCGGTGAGAGTGGTGTCGGCGTACTGACGATCTCCAGACATAAATGTTTGAGTTGGACGGTTGAATGGATTACTGCTGATGGCAAGAAGGTGACGAGGAACTGCTTGGAATCGTGCACTCTGGCGGAAGCCTACGACCGCATCTACCCACAGCCTAAGGAGAAAGCAGGCGAAGTTGTTCAAAAACCAAAGGAAGACGAGCAAACACTTGAAAGTACAGGAGATCGACAGCAGGAGTCAGAGCCCGCGTCCAGCGAACAACCGACACAATCAGAAACCGTTGAGCCTCCTTCGACAGCTCCAACTGGTCAATCGGTCACAGAATCAACGCCGGATCGACCGTCAAGCTCATCCAAAAGCAAGAACGAAATAATCCCCCATCGCGGCGTTAGCTTCTATCTTCATCGTCCACGAACTGCTACCAAACAGCCGGTCCTCATCCCTTTATCCCCCAGCATGACTTTTACCTCTGCTCTCCGAGACCGTGCGGTTCTGGAATTTCCCACAATCTACGCCCTTCCCCAGCCTCCAGAGGCATTACGCGCCAAAAAAGAAACCCCAATGTTCCTTTTGGAGGAAGATTATCTACGGACCCAAGGGCCGGAACCGGATCTGAGCGAAGACATGTTGCAAGAAACTTCTGAAGATCAAATCCACACTGGCGATTTGGATATAGGGAATATTGACGAAAAGAAAGTACTCGAAGTGTTGAAGCAGGATCTATGGGAACCGGTCGCAGCTGATGCGACAACACAATAATTAGCCTTTCACTTGCTTCGGTGGAAGAGCTTGGACTTGGCTGGACACATCGTGTATATACGTCCCTGATATAATGTATACTGTCAGCTACATTCTCGCGAACTGGTCACAAGTGCCAGGGACACTCTCCCTTCCACTCATGGTATACGAGGGCGGACTAATTGCTCTGGTGCAATGGTATACTGGTAGAGTCATGGCCGACGGAGGAATTACTCAGCTCACGGCGCCGACAGAGATCGTTACCTCGAATAGGGTGAGGACAGGATGTAAATACGTGAATGTGTCTCGATCCGCTCGGTATCGAGACTAGAGCATCATGGTTAATCAAAGCTTGCCAATATCAATTAACGCAAAATATGAAGTGCGCCCAATAACCTGGAGGTATCTAAGTGGTATGTACTCCGGTCCAAGAATAAATAAACGCCAAATATAACAAACAAATGGGTATCCTTGCAAAATATGACCATTCCAGGACGCCTTGCCAATGCTTGGTGGTTCTATCCAGCTGCTGCTGGACTGAGTTAGATTAGTCCTCCTAAGTCCTGCTCGACTTGCCGTCGATAATAAGATGACAGAAATGTGCTATGTAATATAGCTCGTGGTGATGTTCACGTTGAGCGAGCTCCTGTGACCTCCATTCAGCTGCAGAGGTGGCCAGTCAGGATTGAAACGGATTGTTTCTCTTCGATGGGCGATGCCACAAGAGTCAAGCTTTGACGCGTAATTGCCGCGTTCAGCATAATCCAGGTTGAGGAATGCTGTATGGTCACCCATACAAGCTAGACTTGCAGACGGCCGGGTCTATACGAAGTATGAAGCCCTATGATCGATCATGGATCAAGTAACGTGGTCTGCCGGGAACGGAAATCCGACCAGGGCAGCGCCATCAAGTCAATGGAGTTGTAGCATCGGAAGCTGTGTCTGGGAGATCATGTTCTTCATTCCGTGTAGATGATGGGGACACAAGCTCGGTTGCAACGGTGTTCGCCACTGTGCGAACCTCATCGTCTTGAGCCGATTCTGGGGCCTTGTTTTGAAACGACCCTTCCTTGGATTCCGTAGGAGACATATTTAATCGTTCGGATCGACTTGGTTTGAGTTTGAGACGACCTTGCTCTAGTGCACGAAGAAGGGTACCGACTTCCTCAGACACGATACCTCGAAGCTTGCTCATGGCGTCGTCAGACACGTCGGAATGGACATTCCAGCCAAGTTTGTCGGATTCTTCCGAAACCAGCGACTTCGACTCCAGTGAGGGCCCAGTGATGAGCCTGTGTAGCGTGGTGGGGGAGACGTTGTTGGGTCGGCGTGGCATCTTGACCGGTTTCTGCTTGGAACTAGAGGAGACAGAAGCCAGATCCTCCTGTTGGCGCTCCCGCTTCGGGGGACGGGTAATATGAGTGTTCGGCCCTTCACCAACTTCATTCCGGATCTTGTAGTAGACCAGACCCAAAGTTGCGGCGAGAGCTTGGTGTGCGGATTCCGGATACTGACGAACAGCCTCGGCACGCGTCAGATTTGATGGGTATTCACTGGATTCACTCGAATCGCTGTCGCTGCCATACAAGTCCGATTGGTGCATGCGGCCCCAGTACTCAAAACCTCCCAGTTGATAGAATTCGGCGAGTTGTACAAGTCGATTAACTGCGGATTTATGTTAGGTACCATAAGACTCATCTTGAGTACAAATCACTCACTCCTACTGCGCTTCTTCAAGCACCAGAATCTCCAGACTGTACGAGGGAAGTATTCGGGCCACTGAAGAGATCCATCTTCTTCGATAACCGGGACGGGCGTGATAGGGGCATGCGTGGTGTGAGCAAGGGAGTTGAATCGAACCCTTTCCGAGTGCTTCATGCGAGCCTCAATTAGGGTAAACCGATTGAATACCGCGTTCAGGTGACGCGATGTCTCATGTTGAAGAGTAATCAGATCGGTACGTAGTTGACTGATAGCAGCATGCAGTTTGCTGATTTCAATGCGGCATCCACAAACATCAGTCTGAAGCTGTTCCAAGTCGGCCTGGACCTGATCGACATTCTTCTGGAGACGGTCGACATCACTGCGCAAAAAGACCGTCTCGTTGCTGGCCTGGCCAATGCTAGATTTGAGTTGAAACACGCCCGACTTGAGTTGGTCGACATCCGTCCTCAACGCAACCACGTTCAGATCAATTCGATTCGATATCGAGCGATTGGCTTCGAATTCTCGGCGAATATGCTCATCTTCACGATTACGTCGATCAACATAGCCATCCTTGGTGAGGACTGTCGAGCGTAGCTCGAGTACTCGTGAATCTAGGAGGTTTAATCGGTCGTGGATTTGGGACAAAGAGGGTTCAGATAGAATAGGAGGCGTCACATCATGTCTGACTGAAAGTAGAGGACTGGATATTGGTATTGACATGCTTGATGTACGGGAAAGACTTCGTTCAAGTGTGGCAGTCATGGTGATAGTGAGGATGAGATGACGGTCGGTAGAAGGATTACAATGGATGACTGTAAAAATATGGCGTAAACTCGAATTCTGCGTCAATATTGTACCACCTGCAGGTGCAGATCGATTTATATGCGAAGGATATCCATTTTGACGATATTTCGATGATGGTAATGATGGTTAAGTCGTAGGTGATGATGGATGACGATGTGATGGATGGACGGAAGGGCTGGGTGAGGAAGTTGGACGACTCCCTTTCTCGTTCCGGCTGACGCCCCCTCCTTTCATTTTCTTCGGTCGCTTGTTGCGTGGCACAAGCACATACGGCAACTCCTCGCCAACACCGGATCGCCGGACAGCGACCATCAAGACTCGCCATCCCTACCAGTTGGATTTCGACTGCTGACAATTGATATTTTCTCCAAGATAATTCTACTCTATACATTTGTCTAGCTTGACAGTGAAGAATCGTTTATGAAGTTTCACAACCCTCATCTATCAAACATTCGACCCAGGAGGAGCGACGAAATTGAAAGTGTTGGTAATTACTGGATTTATGACAATACCGTTATAGGATAGCCTGACGCCTTGGCCCCTCCCTTGCGTCCAGGTGACTGCATAGAAGCCAATCATAACTGATGCGAGGCTGCCGCCTCAGAGTGGACGACCGCCAATTGGACAGCATAAATATCTGCTCGGCGTTTCTCTGCCTCATTCGAGGGACAGTTTTGGTATTTCTAATACAAGCATTACATCTTAATCCAAGAACAAGTGTACAAGGAAAAGGAACGCCAGCAATGCCCACATTCAGGTCGACTCACAATGGCTGAGTAGATGGTGCAATCGGGATTGATAGCTCATTCTTTCTCATAGCACATCGCTCATGACTCAAATTAGCATCATAATGGATGAGTCAACCCATGTATATGTGAACGATCCTGGACTGTTCACCGGTTGACCAGTTGGCGATACTGACCAGTTGACAGCCTGCGCTGCTGCTAGGATTACTGTTTACACTGGAGATGCTCAACTTCAAGCGTCATGGTAAACATGAATGCTAACTATGACATACTCGTGACACATTCAATGAAGAAATGTATACCCTCATAGATTCGCCGACCTCAATTGGCCTGGAATTATGTGTGCAAACGTTCCCGGGTCCGAAAATGATTTCTGGGGGCACATTTTCCCATACAAAGTGGGCCAGTTTACCCAAGTGCTCAATGACAGTAACACAGAAGCACAACTACGAAGGGAACTCCAATGCTAGACGATCGAATTCAATACTTCCTACCTATGGCTTTCGTCAATTTGAGATTGGGGGAGTAGATTTGTCCGAAACGACAAGAGACGCGCCTGCCTCTCTTGATATATACTGCAAGATGCTTCCTCGCGATTGCTCAAGTATCGCTTGCGAGAGACGTACACCTCTTGGTTACTGTCGACCTAAGAAAGCTGCTATGACTTTCGTTATCTATTATCCGCACGTCGACCTACACTTCGAACGTTTTTGAGAATGAAGTTGTTCCTTTTCTCTCTTCTACCCTCGCTCTTCGCCACAAGAGTCCTCTCTTATCCTGCTCCAAGTAACAGCAGTACCACATCTCCTAGACTCCCCCTTGACTTCTACAAGCGTCAGTGTGACTGCTATGTTGTGTCCGGATCGGAAACCGTATACTTTGAGAACTACGCCTTCTGGGACTTCAGAAAGATCCCTTTGCCTCGTTATGATAGCAATGGCAGCAAAAGCCGCGCCAACAAGAGAAGCTATATCCTGTCCAGAGCCGATAGAACCCACAACTATGAAGGCGATAACGAGGAAGAGAACGTCGGCCTTGAAGAAAACGGCGACAATGAAGAGAACCTTAACGATGAAGAAAACATTGACGATGAAGAGAACGCCGAAGATGAAGAGAACCCTGACGATGACAAGAACGATCACGGTGATATGAAAGCAATCGGCGAAGGAATTGACTTGGGTACTCTCCTCTTCTCACAGACTGCATTTGCAAGGGACTGGAAACCCCAAAAGTGGCACCGAAAAAGCAACAAATATGGACCCCTCCCTATCATTAACTCACCAGAAAACATATTCTTCGCGAGCAACACCCTATATACAAATGATTCCGAGTCAACTCACCTCGTACTGCGCACGACACGATTTCCTAACCACACGGCGACAGCCGAACTCGAGTATCGCCTTCGCAATATCTTCCACTGCTCCCTACGTGTCCGGATGCGCGTCATGACAGTTGGCTCTGTGAACAGGGAGCCAATGCTGTATGGCCGCCCAGTGCCTAAAGGAAACCCTACAAATCAATCAGTGGTACCCGGAGGTGCATGTGCGGGTATCTTCACCTATCGTTCATCGACCTGCGAGTCCGACATCGAGATCCTGACTTCAGATCCAACCAATATCGTTCGCTACGCTAATCAACCTGACTACGACCCCATAACGGATGCCATGATTCCGGGGGCGGCCTCAATCGGTACGCTTTCCCAGCCATGGACGAACCCTACCACGCACCGGGTCGACTGGCTGCACAATATCACCAAATGGTACGCCGATGGCGAGATCAAAGCCTCCAACACCTACCATGTTCCTGATCAGCCGAGCATGATGGCAATCAATCTGTGGAGTAACGGAGGGCAGTGGACAGGCGAAATGCCCGTGGGACAAAGCGCGTACATAGGAATTGAGTGGATCGAGGTGGCCTACAACACGTCAACAAAGGTTAACGGAGCACCGAGCGATACTGTACCCTTTCCGAGCCACAAACATAGACCTTTTGCGCGAGCCCCAGCCGCAGGACCAGAACCAGACCATGAGGGATTGGCAGAGGAGGTTGAGTTCATCCAAAGGAAGGACGCGGCCAGGCAATGTTCGAGGCCATGCTTCTTAGATGATGTTCGTGGTCCGTGATGACTCTGTCAATTACGATAGTCTTAATTCTTATATAACATTCCTAATGTCTCACCTCAGCCTTAAGACTAGCATTGCTCGTTATAAATCTACACTGACGTAGGTGACTGCGTATCTAAACACCCAAGTGATTCTTGCCTCACTATCCGAAAAAGAAGAATGCTTGACAATCGGTAGATTCATTTTCAGTACTATCCTGTACAACAAACATAAACAAGCGGCGGCTGAGACGCTGAAGAACGAGCTTAAACCACAAAGCATGCTCAAGTCAGGAGCCGAAGCTTCGACTGACGGGGTATCAGAAGCGGAAAATGCACACATGCGCCAAACCCCAAGAATCATAAACGCCATGCTGGTATCTCCAGATCATACAATGCAGGCCATTCCGTCGTCCCATCATCCTGTCCCAAGCGCCCCGAAACATGCAACGAACGTTGGAGGGAGGCGGTCCGGCCAGTCTATACCGGCCCGTAATCATACATCATGCACCGAAGTGCTTCTTCTGTCTTCCTTTCTCCCCTTGAAACGACAACGCCCTAACCCAAAACAAAACACAGATACTCATACAGAAAGGGAAAAAAGGGAAACAAATTTTGCTGCTTAGAGCAGCGGTTCTCCACCCCCACCGGTGGGATCGAAATCACCCTCCAGCCCTCCATTCATCAGCTCGGCCACTATCTTACGGCGCAGGACGACGATGTCCTTAGCACCGTAAGAGAGTGGCTCGAGACCGATGGCCACCGCCTTCGCGGTCGACAAGAGGAAGACGCCGCAGTCGCTCCCGTTATCCTGTTGAGGGGAGATGGAGGGGAGTACTGTCCACTCCTCCTCAACATAACGGGAGGCGAGCTCGGCCCGGAGCCAGCCTTGCACCAGTCCCACGTGGCGCCGGGAGAGGGAACCGAGGGAATCGAAATGCTCGATGGTTCTCTCTCCCGGTCTGACGACGATCAGTGTCCAATGGGCACTGTTGTGCACGGGGATGAACACAGTATCGACGTTCAGTAAAGCCTCTCCCCCAATTTTGGCCCGAGTTGCCCAGCGGCGTACCGACTGGTAGCCCTTGTCGCGCAAGTTTGAGAAGAAGAACGTGTTAAACGCGTGGAATCGAGGCTTGTCATGACGCCCAGCGTTTCCGTGAGAACGACGCAAGTAGTCGACGATCAGAGCAAGATATGAGTTGATGATTTCGTCGTTCAGCCACGCCATTGGAGTGTAGCAGGTGGCAAGATCTCTCTTGGTCAAAGGATCACCGGACAGGGTAGTGGCGATCTGACGATTGCTCGGCATGGACTTGATCTCCGAAACCTTCGCTTCCCATTTAGGAGGGAGAGGTCGTACGGCAGGGCCTTCTGGTTTGACTCGGACAGGCTTTTGCTTCGCTTTTTGTTCTTCTTCGATTTTTCTCCATTCAGCCGCGTAAATAGACTCTGTACGACCTGGTGGAAGTGGCTTCTGAACTGGATAGAAAAGCCTAACTGCGGAAACTGGCCGCCCAAATGGAAATTCGGTACGAAGCCAGTCATCATGTCTGGTGCGGAGTTCGTCGTCACGCGCAGCAAGTTTCACTTTCTTGGCATCTTCGGGAGCTGGGGGCACATTCTCTTTCTCTTCGATAATTTGTTGTTCTGTCTGTTGGACAACACGGTCAATTTCAGGGGAGGGTGGGTTGAGGTGAGGGGCAAGCTCCGTTAGGAGGGCTGGAGCTGTGAGGGTAGGAGTTTCGGTCAAAGGCTCTTGGAACCGGACGCGTTTCGGTTTTGACTTTGGCTCAATAGTAGTTCGAGGCTGAATCAGTGTAGAGCGTCTCGGTTCAATGTGACTGATGCTCAATGCCTTGGCAGACGGCTGCAGGGGCCGAACTGTATCATGTTCGGCTGTTTCAAGTGCATGGGCCAGAGCGCGCTCACGACGAGCGTTTCTCCAACGACTGAGTCGGGTGCCCGCAAGCAGGCGTCGTTTGAGCCGCGGACTGAGCGACTCAACACGGGCCCGCTTCTCCTTTCCATGTTTCTCTTGTCCCTCTAGCGAAACGGTACGAGGTCCAGATGTCCCGATACGCTTTCGAGGCTGTCGCGGGGTTCCAGTAAGCTTCTTCGATACGGAAGGACGGCGAACTTCTGCCAATGATTCGGTCTGAGAAGCAGCGCCAGCTGGGTAGAGTGGAATATCAAGAGACAATTCTGGAAATGGATAGTGTTCGACAGTAGGATACCCTCTTTCCTTCCGCCATTGATGACTCTTGATTTGCTGTCTTTGCTGCTCTGGAAAGTTACGGAGGTTCACTCGAGTCGGGGAAGTTGACACAGCAGCAGCGGTTCGACGAGACGAAACGCCGCTTGGTTTGAAGAGCCGTGTGACAGTTGACCAAGCATAACTGAAAGCCATTCTGACTACACGGCCCACAGTACTATTACGTGCATTGTAGAATGTCTCCTGCCACGACCCGGTGGTCTGCTGGCCGTCTCGGTTTTCCGGAGAGGCCGAACCGTTAAAAGCGGTTGGGATAGAAAGAGGTGTGACTTGAAGCGAGTCGTTACAACCTTTGCGGACATCAGCAATCGAATCGAAGTGAGACTCCTCAGGCCAACTGCCCGGAATACGCATGGGACCATGGGGGAAGCTATCGTGCCACTGGGGAATGACACCGCGGACTTCAAAAGGACGAATGGGACCTTCAGTGGGCTTGGAACCATGGGTGAACGAAGAGGGAAAAAAGCGAGAATGGGCGGGGAAATTACCTCCGGCACGTTGCGTGGTAGCCTGTGCTACATTCGCCTGGCTTTCAGAGATGATGTCGTGACCTCTGGATTCAGAAATGAGAGAATCTATGGCTTTGTGCTTGGGAGACGAGGAAACGGGTGGGCTGGCGTTTCCAGTATGAATAGACAGTTTGCCATCGCTATTATCGGTAGCTGTAGGTTCAGAATCGGCCTTGCCGCAGGCTTCTCCATTTTGAGGGCTAGCAGCCATAGCCAGGGTGGTCCCGTCAGGCAGGACAGGAGACAAGCGGGAACCCTTTTGGTCCACACGACGGTATTTGGCGGAAGGGGCAACAGGGATGTTGTTCGGGTCGTCAATGACTTTCTGAGGGGGGTTGCTCGTAACGCCTTCGTCAATAGATCTCTTACGAGGAAGAGAAGAGAATCCAGACAGTAGAGACGCAGAGCGGTCGGACTGAGGAGCTTGACCTTGAGAGGGCATGTTAACTTTTTGAAAGTTGGTCCATGCAAGACCACGATTAGCGACGGAAGGGACCCCACCGGTCAAAAGACTGGTACCATTCACAACTCGGTTATTCCAAAAGGGACGCGTAGTGTGATCGAGGCCGACGAAGGTAGAACCATTTCGCGCGGCAAGAGATATTGCTTTGGTTCTGTTGACCGACGGCTTTGCGACTGCGACTGGATTGGACTTCATGCGACTTGCAGCTCTAGACTTCGGGGAGAATGCAAAGCGAGGCCTGACGAAGGGGGAATTGAGCAGAGGACCCCAGGGATAGGGATCATCAATTGTAGCGACATAGCGGGGTACGGCATTGGCAAAAGAGGATCCGAGATGAGAGCAAGACTGAGCATGATTCTGCGGAGGAATGGAGCCAACAGGGTGAGCGTTGGTCTCTGGCTGCTGAGCAGGTGAGGACTTGATAGAACTCGTGTCCATAGGATCGAGTAACATGTTATCAATTTCCGATTGCGCGTGATTAGTAGGGAGCATACGCGCGTCTCTCTCGGCCTCGTCGACCTTCTCTAGCTGCTGAGTCGCGAAGACACCAGCCATTTTGGTGTCGGAAGTGAGACCTGATTGTAAGTTGATCTGGCTGTTCGGAGGTAAAGCTGTGAATAAGGACGCTGGTGAGGAACGCATAAAAAGTAGATATGCTGCAATGAAGATGAGAAAGAGGACGAAAAGAGAGAGAAGGAAGGGAAGGTGGGTGAAGAGGTGGGTTGAGTCAAAACATAGAGGTGGACATTCACTGACCATGCGCACCTCCCAGTGTTTTGTTAATAGCTCAAATTGTTGCCATGGCGAAGAACACATCAGTGTGCGACTTTACAGAAAGCATCAATAGAAGCAAATCTGCAGCGAGCACTGAGTATGATCTCTCATTAGGAACCAGGCAGTAGCACAGGAAGGGGATTGATAAGAAACTCAGATTTATCGCCGATGCGGAAGCTCTCACGAAGCTCTGTCGCGGGCGCGTCAAATCACGTGATGTGCTCTACGTCAGAAGCAGCGCTAAACCAAAAGTGGAATGGTCCAGTGGTAGTCCACAACAAGTACGACGATCGTCCTCCACATAAGCCCAAGATCTGGTTGATGAGAATGCCCCTTTCGAGACTCATGCAATGCTGGCCTGCTACTCCAATTCAACCAGCTTTATACCTTCGTAGAGGTACCTTCTCATTGTCACCCATGGACCGTCTCGAATCTAGGCAGTTGCGGAGGCTGTCCGGGCCCCTTAGCATACTTAGCATACAATACATCAAATTATTGCCAAATTTGCCTTGTGCATAACCACAGCCCGCCTTGATCGTTCTGGATGATGGGTAGCCTTTCAATTTTTTACCAGAGTAGTCGGGCGCGCCCTGATAAAGACCAGCTCGTTCATGCAACCCCCGAGATTAGACGCTGCCAGACCTGGCGGTATCGATGGTAGGTAGCCGGCCGGAGATGGATCTGTATTGACCGGTTCCAGATTCTCGGCCGGCGGAAGAAAGTATTAATCTGAATCTGATCGAATTCATTGATGCGGCTGTTTTGGATCGCGTGGTAGGCCTGATCGAGCAGCCGCCAGATGCTAGCAGTGAACTGCTCGAGCAGGGGGCTCGGTCGTAGAATCAGGCAGGCAAGTCTAATAGGGCTGTGGCCGCCAGGTTCTGACCTCGCAGGTATTCGGGCCAGCGGGTAAGCTCCAGCCAGGGCGACACCGCGGTCGGATGCGGATCGATAATCGGGACCTGGACATCGGCCCGCTCGGCTGCGGCCTGCTTTTCCTGCAGGGTCTGCTCTACCCGGGTGCAAATAATGGCGGCAGAGGTCTTTAGAGAGGCTGCCTTCTCTAGTTTCTAGTCCATAAAGGAGTCCGCGCAGGTAACTTCGAAGAATTGACTGCATGTCCGAGTAACATAAAGGCGCTGGCAGTTAACTATTCGATCGGCAAGACGCTCTCGGAGGCAAGCCTGGGCTCTGAGTGGCAGCTTGCCGGCCTAATCCTTGCCGACTCTTCTGTTCCTAATGTCACTGGCGGTGATGTTTCTGCATCACCTTCGGCGTCCGGTCGATATAACTAGAATCTGCGCAGCTGTAGCCCCGATAGAAACTGGAACACCGGGGATAGGAGGGCTACCGGTTGGCGGGAGTCGATAGATTACCTTCTCTGGGTTCCCAGGGCCGGTGAACATTATGACACCCACAGCGAACAGCTTCATTTTGCAGCAGAAGATCACTCGGGCCGAGCTGCATATTTTCCCTGACTCGGGACAGGGGCATCTCTTTTAGGTGCTGGAGCTCTACACACAGCATCTTGAACTGTTTTTGTACAACTGAGTGAGGGCTGGAAGACACAATTGTGCCCTCGGGATCAGACTTTATACCATATAGTAATCACAAATTGGAAAAACCCCTACAAAAACACCTAGATTCTTCCTTTTTGACCGGTTAACGTCGATACTTCACATATCATACCAATTTCTTCGTCAATACTCTTTTGTATTACGATTTGGTAGAATTCTGGAGATGAGAGAACGTACACCGTGGCAAGAAGTCGGTAGAGATAAGGGCGTGATGGCCGTGCGGTACAGTCGAAAACTGATTTATAATAAGTCCACTACCAATTACCGTACGAAGTTCGGCCGCTTTCTTTCTAGTTGCATCGACAATTATGGGGAGCGGAGGGCTCGTTGTTGGGAACTGGTTATGGCATGCATAGCAATAAAGAGGACAGTATAACCTTAGTAACTGTATCAAAGAGAGACAAACGAAGTAACTTCCACTATAGCTGATATCTACTTCTGCTGTGATATGAGGAAGCTGCTACCCAGGAACGACGCTGCAACATCAGAAATAATTCCAGTACTGGCTATACAAGAAAGCAAGTCTGTTGGAAATCAACTTAGACTTCATGTTGTGTATGTATCCTCTTGTGCCCGCTCTGAACTGACAACAATTCAACCTTCCTCTGATTTACAACAAGATTAGCTAGCTGTGGAAATTCTTGAGAAAGAAAGGATGCAGCATTGACGGCGAAATGAGGGTCTTAAGTGAGTTAAACGTGAATCTTGTTAAATCAAGGTGATGTAAAAGGAGTAAAATCAAGGAGTCCAATGGATACATAAGAGTGGTCAGATCGCAACATCTTGTACATACGGCTGACCACGGGCTCCGACGATCAGGGCCTGTCGCTCACCTGTACGTCGGAAGCGCAGACTACGCCAATGCCTAGCAAATAATTGTTTTAGCCTGCTGGAGACACAGGATCCTGCATGCTAAAAGTCGTGCTACCGTAGCTAACGCGACAGAGAGTGTGAGTATAACATCGAGTCCTCCAAGATACTTGATAAGCGACGAGTTCGCTCTTAAATGCTTGTGAGATCTTACTCCGAGGTCAATTATTCAATCAATATTATATTTCATTCTGGAAAGCAGTGAAAATCAACAGGAAACAGCAAGAACAGAGAAGGAAAAATGTAGACAATATGAAAAAGTCAAAGATAGCAACCGCAAGCTATATTACTACATTAGTCTCCCTCTCATTCTTTAAATTTACGGTAACCAACCTTCCATGTCTTAAGAAAGGATTTATAAAACGTCGAGTCGACATGGAATCTTAACATGAGGGAAGCATTCCATCGTCTCAGAGACTCATCTACTCCAGAAAGACCCAATCTCTCGAAGATCTTCCAGCAAAGCAGGCGGGTTATCCAAACCAGGGAAGTGGCCTCCGAAATCGTGGTCTAATACGTGTTAGAGGCGAATCTTTCGAAGGATAATCCGCGCATACTAACTTCTATAGAGCACCAAGTTTCCAAGCTTCGAAACGAGCCTTGCGGGCCAAAAGCCAACATTATACTTGAATGAACTAAACAGTAGCGGTGCGTCGTTACGTGCTTTGCTGTACTCTGTTTTCCAGGTGTTCGGGTTCTGAGAATATATCAAAACAGACGAGGCGAACGTTCCAGTGAGGTAGTATAAAGACACGCTGCGGAGAATCTCATTGTGGTTGAGTACGGAAGGCCCTGTTCCGGCATTTGGATCGGACCCTTCGCGATAATTGGATTAATGGCGGCCAGTTGTTGTGAAGAGAGTGCACTCACAGTTCATGAATTTCTCTCCAAGCCAAGCCAGTTGCCCTACTGGATTATCATGAAGTGCCAGGCCGACCGTATTAGACTGCAATAAGCGGGAATCAGTGTACATTCCCAACTTACAACGATGTGAATCTTCCTTACCTTCGTACTTTGTTCAATAAAGTACCCGTCACCCGTGTTAGCCCAGTTCATCGCATTCTGCTCTTCGGCCTGCTCCGCTTTGGAGAGTGTGATATTCCCAGCAGTAAGTTCCCCTGGGGTCTGCGGATAGAAGGGCAGGAACACAAAATGTGCCGCACCGATAGTTGCGTTAAATGTGTCGTACATATTATAGGAAACAGCGCTACCCCAGTCCGTTCCGTGTATTGCATAGGTTTCATATCCCAGGACATCTACCATCAGCGTGTTTAATATACGAGCTGTATCTGTAATCGTCCAGCTGGGCGGAGGAGGGGATGAGAAAGCAAAACCAGGGAGGGACGGTATAATAACATCAAACGACACAGTTTTTCCTGTAGAGGTCGTTGCTTCCTTGGTCAACTGATCGATGATCGGAGCGAATTCCAGAAATGATCCTGGCCAGCCATGGACCAGAAGCAGCGGTATGGCGTTCGGCGCAGGGGACTTCTCGTAGACGAAGTGAATGCTTAGATTTTCAATTGGCGTTTTGTAGTGATTGAACCTACCTGTCATGTCAGAAAAAGAGATTGTTTATCAAGGTGTCTATACAAACTGGTTCATCGAATCTTGTTCTGTTTTCCAGTTGAAATCAGTCACCCATTCTCGTCGCAACGCTTTCAGGACATCCAGGTCTATCCCGAAGGAAGAGTCAACACCGGAATAAGGAAACCATTCAGGAAGCCGAGTGTTTTGGATCTGATCGAGCATTCGCGGTATCCTAGCCGATAATTCAATATGAAAAGGGCGTACATTGAATGGATCGTTCGCCCGAGAGGCTGCATGTACAACGATATGCATGCAGCTTGCAGCCAGTAGTTGGAAGCAAAACTCGATCATACTTGACGGGCAAATTATGGCAGTCAATGGCTTCTATGCCCTCAAATTCCTCGCCTACGCGCGCTATGGAGCTACTTCTTATACTGTTCGATGCGCTGTCTCACAGCCGATCTTTCAAAAAATTGGCACAAATCCAGCCCAAGATGGAAAGCTGATGAATACACGGGCTGATGAGCGATGATTACAAATTGAAGCCATGAATAAGCGACTGAAAACTCTGCTTTTCTCAAGCAACTTCCCATTACATGTTCGTTTTGTCCGATCGGACATAGTGGTCATATCGGAGAGAGTCCCAAGTAGAAGGGACTGACTCGGCGAGATTCGTCGATGAGTGATGAGCAGATCAGCCGAGGCTAGGAGTGGGAGGTCTCGCCAAACATTAGCACTGTCCCAACCAGTGGTTGATCCTGTTAGACCTTGACTAGGTAATCAAAGCAGCTACCAGAGTTCGCGATGGAATGAGATTCCACTACGAAGATGAGCGATCATGTCGGTTCTTGGCCGAGGTCAAGAGGCCTGATTAGAAATACCCACATTTTCGGCTGATTAAGGATTATCTACCTAGTTATGTATGCTGTTCGCCTTAGATCAATGGGTTGTCTGTTCATCCTCTGTCTACTTTCTTTGATATTTTCAATTCCCTTCTACAACCCACCGGGACAAGCAAGGTCTTTATACGAAATGGACACACAACAAGCATTGTTCCTCGAAGAGGTCCAAAGGCCACTGGTACTAGGCAGGCGACCTATCCCTGAGCCAAAAGGGAATCAAGTTCTTGTGAGGATCATTGCAGCCGGAAGTATGGCCCGTTGATGCATATATTTGTAGGAAAGAAAAGCTAACAGCTCATAGTCAATCCTCATGACCAAAAGGTATCGTGGAGAAGACTTGTCGAACAATTGACATTTTGTCGAATTCTAATCCGTTGTAGGGTCGAGATCGAGGTGTACTTGTGGAGAAGTACTTGCCTCATGCGATCCTAGCAAATGACATCAGCGGTATTGTCGAGAAGATAGGACCAGACGTCCAAAGACTCTCCGTTGGAGATCGCATCGTTGGCCAGTCTAATATCCTGTCGGGTGGCCCTGACCAAGCTGGCTTGCAGCAGTTCTGCATCCTCGACGCAAACTTTGCTGCTCCCATACCACACCATATTAGCTTTGACCAGGCAGCGACATTCCCCGTCAATGCCATTGCGAGTTTTATCGCTCTATTCAGTTCGTCGGGATTGGGATTAGCACCAAAGTTCCTGGGCCATGATTTGGACTACGCGAATGAAGCGATTGTCATTATTGGAGGTGGCTCTAATAGTGGGAAGTTTGCCCTCCAGTTCTCTCGTCTCGCAGGCTTTGGGAAGATCATTGCAACAGCCAAGGTCCGCAGCGATGGGGGCCAATCACTCCGCGACTTTGGTGCTACTCATATCATAGATCGGGAGGCAGCGGATGTGGAAGATCAGATCCGTGCGATAGTTGGCGATGAATTGTCGTACGCCTTTGACACGGTCAACGGTGCTTACTCGGGTGGTGTCAGCCACCGGCTGGCGCTCTCACTTCTGTCGACCAGGAAGAAAGGGTCTTTGGCAACATTGGTGCGTGGAGAGGCTGATCCTGCAATTGCAGCTACAAAGACCGCTGGCTTCAAGAAAAACCAAGTTCTCGGAGTTAGCGACCTGCACCAAGAGCTGGCTGCCAAGTTCTGGGGGGAGTTGCCAGGCTGGATCGAAAATGGCGAGCTGAGGCCGTTAGACTTTGAAGTTATTGACGGACTTGACGCGCTGAAAGTTAACAACCTACTGGACGACTACCGTGACGGTAGAGCGGTAACTAAGACTCATGTGCATCCCCATCATAGGGACTCCATTCTCGAATGATATATGCTTTCGCAACCTTGTGTATCAGGTAGCACGTTTGACATCGCACGTCGAGCTTGGTATCATAAGATTCAGAAACGTCAAACTGTCACATGCAATGAATCCATTCCAAGTAGCGCCAGGTTCACGCGGCAAGCATTGAGAACAACTAGTATTTTATAGTGACGGATAAATGGTCCGAATTAGCCCGTCAGCACAGACTAGCCGGAGTCTGGTAGGTATACAACAAAGCTTGATATGCGCATATCCTGTGGGCACAGGATTATTTATGTGAATATAAACACCATCACATCGAAGAGTCCAAAAAATTTCTACTCAATGCGAGGCGGAATGTATGCTCGACGTCTTCTCGGCGAAACGCAGGGCAGCGACCGAGGCAAATGCCGGACTGAATAAGATCTGTTCTTGTCAGAGGGTAATAGCAACCAATCTGGGTTCACTAAGTGCATACGGTCAATGAATAGTCCCACATCCAGGACCCAAGAGCCGCTTGGATCGGTATAATTTCGAAGAAGATCTACATCCTGCGCCGGTTTTCGAGATTGGTCAGTTATTCAAACGTTGGTGAATGGTGGTAAACGGAAAAGTACCTGTATGCCTGCTCCCCATCCTCTCGACTGTGGTTCCATAAAATCCGCATGATGAGGAAGCATATATCCCAGGGCTGATTCGTCTATGCCAATGCCGTGTTGAGCATTGGCATCTGTTATGTCGGAAGGCCGGAATGTTGTTGAGGAACTACGTGCAGGAACTCTGCAAAATGCAGTATCCGCACTCAAGGAGATACCTTTCTCCTTGAGATAACCTTCCACATCATGAGAATCTAGCCACTCCCCATTGAGGCCAAGGTCGGCCAGAAGGTCATGGTCGTTCTGGAAGGGCAGTGGCTCCTTTCTTTGATGTACAAAAGCACCAGCGAGTTTACTTATCGGCAAGGCATTCGGAGGAAGGATAGGTTTTCCTGTTTGATCCCTTCGAGGATAGTGAGTCCCCGCGCCCCCTAGCAAGAAGAAAGGCATATCCCATAGCTCTAGGGCTTCGTCTAAGCCACCTTCCAGAAGCCCTTTCACCTGTTGGACTATGGAATCCCGGGTGGACAGAGTCAATTGGAGCCTGAACACCCGGTTCACATTGTCTGGATCGGAGGTCGGATCTACCAACAAGTTATATCCGTTTTTCAGACAGGCTCGATGCAACCGGCGTTCAAAAGACGTCTCGCGAAAAGGGGCAGTGGAAGAAGATAGAAGATGTGAGCGACACAGAATATTAAGGAAAGCACTGTCATCTACAGCGCATGGCACTGATTCTAAACGGTTGACAATATGCAGGGTAGGTGTCGATAAGGACGAATAACTCTGGGCTGATGTTTTACCTCGTGGGTTGTCTTCTTGGCAGTCGGCACTGTTAAACGAGGGGATCGGACGAGCTAAATGGAGACCACCATTGACCGGTCTTGATGTGGACGACTCAAGATCATCCTCTAACTGCTGCGAATGCTCCCGCTGTTTCCTCGCTTGGGTCATAGTCGATGCAATGTCATCCAATTGAATTGCACTGCTGTCCTCGTTACTTGAATTTGCAGCAGCAGAAATTGCAAGAAACTGCGAGCGTAATTGTTGCAGCTTCCTTTCGACAGCCACGTCAAAAGATAATAAACCGGACCTTTCTATTTGATGGTTGTATGCTTCGAACATCCGATTTAGGTTCTGAATCTGTGTCTGCAGATGTTCAAGTCGATGCTGCAAGAACAAGGCTGCTGCCTCCTTGCGGTAGCGATAGGCTCGCTGTGCCAGTCGTAATTGTAGCCTTCGGTGCTATAATCTCTCAGAATCCCGCCGGCCAAGTAGACATGTCTGAATCGTCTCAAACCTACCTCGGAAACGGGCACCTTAGTAGTACGCTTCGATGTTCGTTCCGTAGACGAAGCATTTGTACTGGTCATGGTATTTCTCCTGGATTGCTGCATGTTTACTTGAGGCGGATGCTAGTACTCTTCGCAATGATGGTGACGACGTTTTCGTCGCTGTCGTGAGAGCTAACTAAGTTGATATCAGGCGGGCACGATTTGTAATCGTAAATGGCTCCCGCACCGAAGCCCGTTTCGGCCGTGGTACGGCAGACGATAGCAAGTACAAATAAAGTATACCATAATCAAGGGTTGATATTAAGTTCACCGCAACATATCGCCCACACTGTAATGTACTCCACGGTTATGTTTGGGGTCATCAGGCGTTAAACATGAAGGGAAAGGGAGAACCCCAACACGAACACCCGCCTCTCGGGTCCGCATTCATAATGCGGTTTACTGGATTCCGGATCCACACAAGGCCACACAAGTTACAACCTAATACAGCCTGCGACAAGAGTCTAGACTTTTGGGGAAGAGCGCGTTCCGCGGCGAATACTGAGAGTCTGAGACGCGAGAGGGGAGAGAAGAGAAAAGTGCTGGAGCTGCGGTGCCTGCCTTCATACCCTTCGGTTTCCACAATCAGATTGCTCAAGACTAATGTCTGTCTCTACATAGTTCCCAGCGTCAACAGTCATTCAAAGGTGCGGGGAGAAAACGTCGCCCGCCTTGCAGCACAGTCTGGGTCGCTGCCTATCCCGTCCGCAGGGTTGAGTGTAGAGAAGGCAGGGGAGGCAAAGTTCTGAATAACAGAATCTACCTTTTTTTAATGTCATATGGCGGAAATTGAAATATACACTCTGCAAAAGCTGAAGGTGTAGTTTGAAAGTGAAAGCCTTGGGTGTTTTATGTCACACTATCCTCTCCAATGACAACAGACTATTGATAAAAACTTAAGCCAGCTGCGTCCCTATCAAGGATGGGAAGAAGCCCATCAATCTCTAATCAATTTTAAATCTAGTTAACAATCTCTGCGTCACTCGCGGCGGTCTGTATCACATCAGCAACAACCTCTGGCATACTGAGCATGGCTGAGTGGCTTCCAGCACAAGTACGTGTCCGCACTACCCCATCACCGGGCATAGCTGCCATAGCCTGCTGCACAGCCAAAGGAAAACATGCGTCTTTCTCACAAAAGAGATACGTAGTCGGCACATCACGATAAGCCTCATAGTTGAGTGGGGTAAAGAAGCTCGGTTTAGCGTGATAAACCAATTCAGTAGCATACTTTTTAGCCGTGTCTTCGTCAAGATCATTATAGAACTTGGGAATCGGGTCGATGCAGTATGACTTCTCGCCCTATTAATTTCGAAATATCAGTTATCCTCCAGTCAATGGAACCACCAGCCTAACTTACTTCAAAGGTCATGATTGAAGCTGCTCCGCCGGGAAGAAACGAATCGACCGATTGGCCCGCAGAGATGAGAAACGCTGCCATGTATACGAGAGCCACTACTCCACCCTTCTTACCCTGTGCAGCTATGTCTCGGCGTGTGCGGCCCTGGACGGATTCTGTGCCAGGAATACCGCCGTAAGAGTGCATGACCACAACCACTTCTTTCCCTTGGGAGATCAGCTCGTCTAAATATCTTTTCTGGATGTAGGCGGCATCATCGGCGACTGTCGTTGATGTTGGACCACCAACGGACAATAGTGTGATTGTTTCCACGGAATATCCCTGTGTCCGTAGGAGTGCTGCTACTGGTTCAAAAGTGCTACCCCGATGCCAGGCTCCGGGAATAAGAAGAATGGTTGGTTTCGGGAGAGACATCTTCGTAGTTAGGATGCTTGTAGATGACATGTGTCGTCGAGGCCGACCAGTGGCAGGATCTAGACAACTGAGACAAAAAAGGCGAAATGCGCCTTATATGAGTTATATGATGAGGAAGCCTGACTGTTGTGTAATGCATAAAGCCAAGGGTTTCTCATACCCATTCGACGCCTCCTCTCCGGGCTTTTGAACATAACAAATGAGTTCACTAATCACACCGAGGCCCTCCTTCTAATTACCGATCAGGTTGACGTCGAGCCGATTCTCCGCTGGAAAAAAGGATACCAGTAAAATGGGTCTATATTCTATTTATTGTGGATACCTTATAATAAGACGTCCTCACTGTAACCAGTTAGCCACGCGTAACTAACATTCTTTAGCAGGGAACCTATAATGTATTTTAGCATGGAAGTAACTCAAGGATTCCGCTATTTATCACTAGGAAATTTGGCCCTGTAAGCTGTGATACATATGGCGATTCCGAAGAGATATCAAGGTTGGCGCTAGTTAAGTCCGAACCTTTTATTAAGGCTAACTAGTCCCGCGAGCTAGGCCGAAAGAGGAGAAAATGTCATCGAGCCTACAGCAACTAGTCAACTACAACCCTGGAAGGCGGGTCCGCGAATTTAGCTGGGATGCGCTAGGCTGGAAACAGCAAAAAGTGTCATCACACTAGGTCAGAGATCTGAACTATGGAAAGACGACGAAAACCTAATCTGCCTAATATAATCTTCAGAAGTCCGGTGCTTTGAAATACAAACACATTCTAAGTATCACTCTCATCCACAGTGGGTACTGCGTATTTAGCTGCTAGGCCGGAAATGGCAAAAAGGTCATCAAACTAGGTCAGGATCTGAAGTTCTGAACTATGGAAAGACAACAAAAACTTAGTTTCTCTGACGTGATCTTCAGAAGTCCGTTGCTTTGAAATACAAACATGTTCTGATTATCACTCTCGTCGACGGCGTCCTGGACTTTAGGGGCTAAAGCCGAGTGCTTAGAAATGCGAAGCAAGATTCTGTGAACTTGGGGATAGAAGTTTGAAGCCGAAAAAAGATAAATAGTTCTCTGATGCTCCCAGAAGCTGAATCCTAAACTCATCAAGACCATTTTCATTCAGATCATTTCCCAGTTTCAACCTGCCAAAGATTCTATTCAACCACGATGTCCCGCTACGCAGAAGCTCATTCGAACCCTGCTGGCCCCGGTGACGCTCGGCCAACGGCTCTCCAGATTATCAAGGATGAAGCAGTCGAGGGCAAGCTAGTCGGGAAGGTGATCGTCATCACAGGCACTTCGTCGGGAATAGGGATTGAGACAGCTCGCGCTCTCTCTTTAACCGGAGCAAGGCTATTCCTGACAGCACGAGATCTGGTTAAAGCCAAGTCTGCTCTGGACGGCATCCTCGAACCGGAGCGTGTTGAACTCGTTGAGATGGACAATACTTCCTTGAGCAGCGTGCGTGCTGCCGCGAAAGCCATTCTCCAAAAGTCGAACGGTCAAGTCAACATCCTAGTCAACAACGCCGGCATCATGGCCCTGCCCAAGTTGGAGTATACCAAAGACGGCTTTGAAATGCAGTTTGGAGTCAACCACCTCGCCCATTTCCTCCTCTTTCAGCTCTTGAAGCCAGCTCTCCTTGCCAGCGCTAGCCCTGAATTCTCGTCTCGAGTCGTCAACGTTTCTTCTTCTGCCCATCATGTAGCCTCGATCAATGAATCAGGCAACTACAATTTTGAGAAGACTGAATACAACGACTGGGTTTCATACGGACAATCAAAGACCGCCAATATCTATATGGCCAACGAGATCGAGCGGCGCTACGGTTCGCGAGGACTCCACGCTACCAGCGTCCATCCTGGCATGATATATACTGCACTTATGCAGCACATGGACCCTGCAACAGTGGAGGCGTTCTCCAAAGACGAAAAGATGTATAAAATGATGAAATCGCCAGAGCAGGGGGCTGCAACGACGGTGTGGGCTGCGATTGGCCAAGAATGGGAGAAGAAGGGTGGAGAATATCTTGCTGAGTGCGGGAAAACCACACAGGGCAACGACAATCATGAGATTGCTGGTGTAGGGTTTGCTAGGCATGCATATGATGCTGAGAAAGAGGCTCAGCTCTGGAAAGACTCCCTAGAGATGGTAGGGCTGACAGATGATGAGTAGGCAACATAAGACAGAAATAGTAGGAATGTTAAGGTTACTATATCACTGTTTCTACATAACTACTCTTTGTTAGTTACTAGCCTTCAGAAGATGTCAGGCTAGATAGTCAACTAGGCATATTTGATAAAGTTCAATCCGCTCTATTTCATCTTGCGCTGATGAAGTGTCTCAACATTTGGCCATGAAAGTTCTTGTATTAACTGCCATTTAATTCTAGAGATTCTTATAGTCTCCTTCTTTACGCCCTACCGTCCTGGACGCATCATTTTTATTCTTATAGACGGGATATCAACCACTGAACTAATACTGAACTGTTTTTCTGTGCAAACTGTGCAACTTTCCATTTCTGGATTCGGTCCGAACTTAATGAGGTCAGTTTCTGCGTGGGCTTTTCTGGCCAGGGGAGCCAATAGGCTCTAGCCTGCGGGCGC
The DNA here is from genome assembly GCF_010724455.1 of Aspergillus lentulus. Next base: position 211,283 of record NW_022983878.1, on the reverse strand, counting down.
CGGGTTGTCGAGTTGGCCGTGCATGGGGAATATCAAACGCTTGACATGAGCGAGATTCGGTATGAGAGGATCGCAGAGAACCGTCCTCCGACAGAACGAGCGATGATCTGAAGCATAAGCCACCCTTGTATGTAATTTTCCCGCTTGTATTAGTTCAAATAAGCAGTGTTTGCTGGTCTTAGACCAATATTTGAGCAAAAGCAGCGCCTTGTGCAATTAAAGGAGGAAGGGTATACTATGCGGCGTCCGTAGGTCGTGATATGATTAATTTCGAGTTGATATCTGGAACCGTACTGCGGATAGTCCGCTTCTTGTTTGTTTGTTTGGCATACTGTTACCGGTTTGTTCGGGCCTAAGTCAGGGACTCTTTGTGTATTTTCACTTAAACCCCCACGAATTTGGAACAAGGGATCTCGGTACACTTTAGCAAACCATGTATTATCTTCAAAGGAAAAGTCCATACTGAAGGCTGGCATAAAGTTTCAGCCATACCACCTGACTGGCGGATTGAAGTCAGTGCTAATGGATGGACAACTGATCAAACTGGACTACAGTGGGTTCAGAAAGTCTTTATGCCGGCAACTACTAGCCGCACAACTGGCCGATATCGAGTGCACATATGACTCCTATAACAGAAAGGTCAAGTGTGACTTCCGCCATTGATAAAACTATTTTAAATGGCTGTTCCTGGTCATTCTTCTTACCAGGAAGTGTGAGACGCCGCATGATTCTCAACAACTGCAATTCACCTCAAGAAGGGCTAGGAACAAGCAATATTGAGTGTATGTTGGGTGGATACATATGTGATGTGCATCCCCTGTATCTCGCTTTTCTGTGATTTTTGCTACGACCACACTCGTTTAGTATCTAGCTAGATATTTTGCTTATCAACAAATTACTCATTAACTACCTGGTATTTTGAGCATCTCTGTCATTCAGAGAATATCCTAGCCATCTATTTATTGCTGAGTTATGCTAGTGGCCTGATGCTCTAGTAGCTACCTACCATGTTTTCCAAGAATCTGACCCGAGGGATTGTCTCTGACAGTTTGAACAATCCAGAAGTTCGACAATTACCAGAACTCCAGACATATGTATTTCACCTGAATCATGTAAATAGTGTAATCGTATCTTATTTGTACACCTTGAAAGATAGAGCAGATATGCGGAGGGCTGCATTAGGAGAGAAGAGTAACATTGAACTCGGAAACTAAAGTAGGAGAGAAGCTAAGAAAGAAGGAGAGAGATTTGATTGTCATCTTCCTTAACATCTGCTTTGGGGCCTTCCTTCGCGTCTTACTTATTTTACGCCATCCTTCGAGTCATCCTTCAAGTCTTTATTCTCCGTAGCTTCACTCTTCAAAAGAATCTTCAGGCAAAGCAGATGTTTTTCCTGATGCAAGGCATCTCCACCGTTCTGGTATGCCCTGAAAATTTCAGAGTTTCGTTGCTCGAGTTTGCTGAGCATGTAGTCAATGGCATCGGTGGCGTACTCTTCTAAGAGTTCCTCTTTGGCCTCTTTGGCCTCCTCCTGGATTTCATGGAGTCGCTTGAGCCAGTATATGTATCTCCATGGCGAGAATCCAGTGGGTGATCGCTGCCCAAGCTCTGACTCAGTGAACATCTCGCCACCCTTACTGACGGTACTGGGGCATTCGTTCCAATAGACCTCTGAGAGCAGAATAAGATTGTGGCCTGTATGGCGGAGCCAAGCCACGGCAGCTGGCAACAAGTGAAAAATTTCAAGCTGATGCATGCTTCGCTTTGGATCTTCATCATCCGACTCCTCCCCGCTGCAAAGTCCCTGACTCTCCTCAAACAGATTGCGGAATAGAATGAGGGCAATCTGGCACAACCTATCCTTGCCGACGCGGGTTGAGGCCAGTTTGGCCAGGAAAGTCGCAAAGTTGAGTCGGTGTGTACCCGACATCGTCGGGAAGTCGCTGTTCCAGAAGTTGGTCATGTCAGTGGCCAAGAAGGGCAGATCATTCCACAGTGTGCCTTCGGCAGTTCGTGCGATATCAGCACCGTAATTTCCTCGTACGGGCCGAGTGAGCGGTCCCATTCCTTGAATGCGGACGATGTCGAGGACAAGACCCTCATGGTCGGGCGTTTCGTACGAGATATTCCGACCGAGCTGGTAGTACATATACCACATGGAATGAATGTACTTTTCAAGGGAATCCACACCATCTCCAAGCTCGCAGTATCGGGAGGTGATGATCCAGGTTCGGTTACTGAAGGCCGCGCTCCGAATCTCCTTGAATTCTCCCCGAGCGGTGCACTGACGGGTGTCCTCTTGGTCTATCCGAAAAGCTTCTGATGTGGTGAGGTGAGGGGTGCCTCGTGGCGAAGGGCTGAGCAGCGAATCACGGAGATTATGCATTATGAGGTGTTGATGGTGTTGACTGATGGATTGATTTGGTTGCAGTTATCAGTATGAATGAAAGAGAAGTGCCACCTGCTAGAACCGGGGAGGGTGAATGGGAAGGGAGAAGATGAGGGATTTCTCTCAGGGAAACTCCTAGGCAGCAATGTACGGATTATGCTGCTGGTCAGACAGGGCTCTGACAGGGTGATAGTCCGGTTAGTATTGAATCCTTGGGCTTGTGCATGTGCTGTTTGAGCGCGGTCTTCTTTGTCTCTTGTCAATCACCCAGCAAGTGGAGCCATCCTGCAGCCTCTGAAAAATTACATTGGATGTGACGGTAATTTTAGTGATCTACCAGAAATACATCAGAAAAGATGGGTCTTTCCCTGACCGAATTCAGTGTAGCGCGGTCTGAGTGGATTTACTTATAGAGGAGTAGTTTAAATCATATAAGAGAGGAGATCATCCTTCACTACCACACATTACAATCATCAAACCGCCACGCGAAAATGCTCAAATCAGCTATGACATCATCATCCCCTGCACAGTGTTGGTAAAAGAGATGAGCAGAAATACAAAGCATGCTAGTATTTACCAACTTAGGATGAAGTATGGTTTGATCACCCTTCCCCTTTTTAAAGTACAACATTCATGAGATTGCCGGTGTAGGGTTTGCAGGGCATGTGTATGATGCTGAGAAAGAGGCTTAGCTCTGGAAAGACTCCCTAGAGATGGTGGGGCTGACGGATAATAAGTAGGCAATATAAGGCAGAAATAGCTAGAATGTTAAGGTTACCATATCACTATTTCTACATAATTACTCTTTGTCAGTTACTGGCCTTCAGAAGATGTCAGGCTAGATAGTCAAGCAGGCACGTTTAATAAAGTTTAATCTGCTCTACATTCATCTTGCACTGATGAACCAATAGCATTCTATGTGGAGATACTTAGGCTTATTCTATGGTGTTGGGCTCTCATTGGATTAGGAATAACTGCTGTTTTCTACATCTTCGGGGTGGAGGCAGTAGAAGTTATCAGACAGATAGACTTTATGGACGGATTGCTCTCTACTACTGGAACAACACTATCCCTTGCCTGGATATTATGGATGGATGGATGGATGGATAATTTCACTTACGCTAACCTCCCCTCGCGAGTGGGTTTTAGGCCAAAGTACGAATCCATACCAAGCCTAGGAGGCTGTGGTAAACAATCCAACTTTGCAGACGATATGCGGCGTACAACAACTGCGCAAATACATGATTTCTTCGATGATAATGTGCCACTTCTTAGACGAACTTGGAGCCTTGCTGTAGCCTGTGTTTATTCCACTTTCACCTGTGAAAAGGGATTATTCCATTACCCCATGTGATACTGTCTCCCAACAGCCATGGTTTAACCACCTCTTACCAGCCCACCTTATTACCACTCCTCCTAGTGTAAATGGGTGAAACCTGTTACTATTTTCCCTTGTCCTTTGGGCTAGCGTCCAGATGTAGTCAGCTACATTTGAAGTTAGTCACCTAATAAGAACACAATGTGCTTCCCGACTCACATCTTGTACATCAATGTCACGCCCCTGTAAAGTTGGAACAGTATAGGCTAGTAACTCTGGTAGGCGAATGGAATAAGAGGATAGGGTCAAACAGAACCAATCTCGGATCAAAAGCTTGAAGAAAGAACAAGTTTGATGGGGTAGTTTGAAATACCCATAGGTGCTACGACAACCGTACTGTGATGCCATGAATACCAAATCAGTATAAGGTAACACATGACAAAATACAAGGGAAAGTGGATCACTTAGTATAACCATATAACCCATATCTATGTACGCGGCAAGTTACCGCCCCATGTCTCAACAAAAAGCCAGAGCCCAGCTAAGGCTTCTACATTTCTCTCCTTTGATTTTCTTTCCGGTGCCTCTGGTTAAATGAACCCGCCTCGGTTGTCTCTGCCTCCTGCGGGGAATGATTATCCAATAAAATGTAAGGCTCGGTCTTGAGTGCCGAGGCTGGTGCATAGAAAGCGACCTTTCTGTGATTGAAATCTATTTCTGAATCTGTGCGGGGCACCCACACTTGACATAATGGGAAACCCTGATCCGACTGGCGAATCTCCTTTCTGGACATTGTCCCTCTTGCCTCGGAAACCCCTCTATCAGCTCTGGAAGGCCCCATCAAACCTCAGTATACTCCCTCTCAGTCCACCGCAAGGAGGGCCAGTACAAGCGCTCTCTGTTTGTGAATACCTAGCGCACCCCTCATTTACCGAATGTCTCCCTCCAACCATCTCGTAGGAGCCTGATGACAGCTTGAGTAGCACAAAGGTATATGTGATTTGTCAGATGCCGCCCGCCTGTTTGGGCACATGGCAACATGTCAGTTTGTCAGACTCCTCGTTACTTTAATACATGTGCAGTGTGGGGAGCAGTCTGATCTATTGCACCTTTCTTTACTCACGCCTTCAGTCCACCCGAAAGCTTAGGTGACGACCTAGTAGCGCTACAGGCTTAGCAGTTGGCAGTCAGTAGTTGAGCCGCGAAAGCCTCACAGCGATGACCAAGTCAACCAACACAATGGGCTCTAAGAGGTATGACCATCTAGAAACCCTTTGGATGAGAGTTCAGACACTAACAAGCTGTGCATTATATATAGACAACGAGCATCACGAGCATGTGAGGCATGTATCTACTGACCACTCACCCCTTGCCTTGATGTAGCTATCGCAAGCTGCGAAGTCAAGGCATTCACCAGCCTTCTGTCTTTTGATGTTAGATCCTTAGTGCTGACATTGGCGCGTCCTACCAGACTTGTCGTGCACGAAAAGTATTGTATATCTTCTGTGACTGATTTGCATAAACAGACCTGTTAACAGCATGATCATCTAGGTCCGTTGTGATGTTGTCAATCTTGGTGTACCCTGCACCAACTGCAAGGCCTTCCAGGTCCGGTGCTGTATTCCAACACCAAAACAAAGGAAATCCCGGGATACCACCGGCCAGGTTAAGGGGGACTCATATAGGTGATCTCCACACTAATGCTGCTCTCCAAGCCTCGGCAACAGAGCCTTAACTCCAGTAGTGATGCTAACGCACCTTTTCTGCCAGTAGGGATTGCCATGTTGGGGTAGACCATCGATCGCACCAGCAGGCCTCGAATAACTCAATTTCCTGCCCTCTGTGGGATTGTCCATTATATCATACCACTGAAGGCATCCCTTCAACGTCACAAACAGAAGCCCTAGCTTTAACAGAAGAAGACGACAACGGCACTCTTGTACGTTTGGTTATGAGGCCAAAATTTACTCGTGCCCCCATCACCGACGCCGGCCGGGTTGTATACCAAGGCGAGTCAGGTAACGTTACGTTCCTGATCCAGGGCCGTCAGGGCGGCAACGACGTACACTATCTGCATCCCGAGAATACTGAGAGACGCAGGACCAGGCAGTTTAAGCTGGACAAGGTCGAGATGAACATCCTGCACCAACGGGGTGCATTCATTCTTCCACCGCGTTCCCTCTGCGACGCTATTATCGATACCTATTTCAAGTGTGTGCACCCTATGCTACCGGTCATCAACCGCGCCCGCTTCATGAGGCAGTACCGAAATCCTAAGAACCAACCGTCGCTACTGCTTCTTCACGCCGTCTTGCTAGCTGGCTCGCGATTCTGCGATACGGATTTAGCGTCTACCAACGGATCGGTTGTCCCAGATGCACAAATCCTCTATAAGCGCGCCAAGGCTCTTTACGATGCGAATTATGAGGATGATCGTGTTGCTATTATACAGTCTGTATTGCTGATGGGGTTGTATTGGGAAGACCCTAAGGACGTTACTAAGAATGCCTTCTACTGGAGCCGGGTCGCGGGAATAATTGCCCAAGGCTGCGGGATGCACCGGACCGTTGACCAGTCATATCTCAGCAAGTCAGATAAGAGACTTTGGAAAAGAATATGGTGGACCCTGTTCACTGTGGATCGGTCCATCGCTGTCGCCTTTGGGTGGCCTACCTATATCGACCTTCAGAATTGCGACGTAGAAATGGTGACAGAAGACGATTTTGTCGAGGATAACGCGGATGGCGTGGACAGGTCCAACGGGCTTGCATCGGATTCGGTGCATGTGCAATTTTTCCTTCAGTATGTCAAGCTATGTGTTATTATGGGCCATATTCTGGACCAACACTACCCAGCGGGCCCCAAAGAGCAACAAAGGCCCGCTGTTCATTCAACAGCAGCCCGCAACGATATATCCTTGGCAGATTGGCTCCGTAACTGTCCCCAAATTGTCTACTGGGAGGCGCCACGACATCACTTCTGGTCTGCGATCTTGCACTGCAACTACTACACAACGCTTTGTCTGCTTCACCGAGTACCAGTACCCCGAGGCGACTCTGCTCATTCGAGAAGAGTTTCTTCCCAGGCGGCAGCGATGATCACCTCTATTATCGAGAGCCTGGCGGTTTCCGGTCAGCTTCGATATTGTCCACCGTCCATTGTTTATAGTTTATTCTCAGCGCTGATCACGCACGTCAATGAGATACACACATCAGTTTCGACAATTCGCCAAGATGTCACAGACAAGCTACGCAGCTGCATGTCAGCTTTGAAGGCTGTGTCTCATGTGTGGCTGACAGGCAAGATGGCATATACTCTGTTTGAGCCGATTATCCGCAACAATATGCCCGAAGACGGAGTGCAAACTTTTGGGGCTAAGGAGCCTGAAAAGCATCACAGCCTGTCTCGACCGGAGCAACAGGGCAAGGGGCAAGATCTCTCGAAAGACGAAGAAAGAATATGCCCTAACCTTGTTTTTCCCAGCCCCAGCCAACTGGCGTCATATGGATGGTCGCAACCGCACATACAAAGCGCAATCATGAAGCAGAATGGCGGATTGAGAGAAGAGCATAACACCATATCCCAAATGGCGCCCTACAGCGTGGGACAGGGCGTGCATGGGCAGGTAGCAAATTGACCTCGACAAGTCTCTGGGCTAAAAGCTGGGCGCATTTAAACTGACGCTTACTAGGGGCCACATACAACATCGCTTCCCGATTTTGATGTGGAAATGCCGGACGGACCAAGCCTGGATGGTTGGGCCGTGACTCAAGGGCAGCCTGCGCCAATGACGTTGAATATGAACGACTGGTAGGGGTATATCGTTCACAATATGAGGAATTATTGCTAAAAAGAAATGCCTAGGTTTGAGTTCTTCGGGGTAATTGATGATGCCAGCAACCCGAATTTTCACTATCAAAGCCAAGCATGAATCAGGTGAATCGAAAGTTGAATGAGGGCTAGATATTCTCGTAGCACTCCTCTTTCGCTTCATGTCTATAACCTGATCACCATCAATGGCAATGTTCGCAGCATATGTACATCGTCTATTGGGCTCACAGATTCCATGGAAGAGCATCTTATCACCACATCCATAGACAGTCCCTCCGCCAGGTGAGGTTAGTGCATAGTCGCCAGACTTGAATAACTTTTGGCCAGACTTGACGTATGGGCCTGTGATCGATTTCGAGGTCGCCCAATGTACATCATGCTCAATCTTCATGAAGCAATGGGTTGAGTAGAAAAGGAAGTATATGTCACCATGCAGGATAAGGTTAGGGGCTTCAACCAGATGTCCACCACTATCATCACCGTCAAGGACTGGGATATCGTCCCTAATTAGTGTACAGCCAACATCTCTTACTCTCTGTAGAAGGATTGGGGTGGGCATCAGAGGTGTGATACTGTTGTTACAGTCACCACCATGGCTAATGCTATTACTGTTCAACTCGAAAATGGCATAGCGGGTTCCGTCTTTGTCAACGAATCCTGCCGGGTTAATTGAGCCTCCCTGGTTCAGCCAGCATGATAGTGGCGTCTTATTTGGTACATATGGTAGGATCTGTATCTTCGTGCTGGAGATTTCCAGCACCGGAACCAGAATTTGCACAAAGTCTATGGTATTGTGCTTTCGTTCACCCATTCTCAAGGCGAAGTTGGCCTGATTTGTATTACGCAGGCCTGATCGTGCGCTGCGGCCCAATCTGTTACAGTTTCCGCGACCCTAAAGTAATATATGTCATCTATGGTCATAGATGGCCCTTTCCTAAACACACTGGCGCCATTAAAGACACTTTTCTCCGACAGCGATATCAAGAGGCATGCACAGAACTGTAGGCAGTATTAGAAGTTATACTCCATGTCGTGACTGGTAACGTATGAGCCTTATGTCGACGAGTGTATCGATATTTTTCGTCAGCGCCTTGCTGAGCTCGCCCACGCAAATGTTCTATTCTGAATTTGCTGTATTGTTACAGGTCCAAATCGACTTTTGCATTCGACTACGCTAGTAGTTAGTTAAAGTTTATGTATGACTAATATGTATGCAAGATTGGAATCAAATGAAGGTCTGATTCTTTTCAACGACCGACTAAATGAGCCATATTAATATCCCGAGAATGAAGGTATTTAGATTCGAAATGATTCTGCATCACTCAGATTGATTTGGCAATCATGATTCCATAGATTATCAGTGGTATCCTCGTCGTCTTCGCCGAATCCGAATCATCTATCCTGGAAGGGGTTGAGAGAATCGCCAAATTTCTCCATTCGGTAAGCGGTAATCTATTCCGTCAATAATAACTAATACCGTCGCCCATTTTGGGACCAACTGTTCTATTGTCCAAGATAACTTCTTGACTTCATATAATGCTTTTCATGCTGGAACAGAATTTCCTTCCTTCTGTCTCACTATGAGCAATTCAAAAGAAATTGTAGCCCTCCCCATCCGATACTCTGTCCTCTACTAATGTCTCTTGCTAGATAAATTTACACGTCGGGCATTGGGTAGGCTTCCAGTCACTCTTCAAGCACATCATGGCTAATTGGAGTTTAGGGAATTGACCTGGGCCTCAATTTCTGGTAAGCCCGCATTAGCATGGAACCTCAAGGCTTTTCTCACTGTTACTCAGGAAGGGCCTTTTAACAGAGCATGGGGTCAATCAATCAGGCTGGTATATTCTGCCACCTATGTTGCTGAGCGGCTACTCTAGTTTCCTGACAGCTTGTATTGTAGTCTCACGGCAACGACTGACATACAGTCTGAACGAATGGGAGTTTACTTCAAGAAGGTGCGTTTCCAATGTTACTTCTTTCCATCTTTTCTGCTGGAAGTATTTCATATGACACTGAGCGATAGACCGAGAATAACCTCTATGTCCCACGAGCAATACTCACCGACTCTTGTCCGATTACGGCGAATCTCATTGACTGCAGACCCATAATCAAAGCATTCAGCCGGAAGAGACAGATATTCGGTCAGCACAGCTTTTCTAACTATTGGGCGAAAGGATTCTACAGTGCAGAAGGAGGCGACATGGTGGAGAAAATCATCGATATTGTCCGCCTTGAGGTCGAAGACTGCGACAACCTCCAGGGCTTCCAGATGACGCAAAGCATCGCTTCTGGCACTGGAGGTGGCATGGCCAGTCGACTCTTGGGCCGACTCGCTGAAGAGTATCCGGAGGCATCGCGAGCGACCTATGCCATAATGCCGACGTATTCCTCCCCTGATGGATGCATGATTAGACCCTATAATACCACTCTAACACTACATTATCTGACTGAATTGACGGATTTGGCGACCTTGTTCAGCTACCGAGTATTTTTGCCTAGCGATTGCTTTGAAAAATAATTTCGTTAATGTGTGGTAGGCCATGGACGACAAAATCATAAATCAACTGAAGATGGATCATTCCTTCGTACGCTACAATCGGGTAGTAGCGGATACTATTCTAGGCGCAACGACCTCATTGCGTTTTCCAAGCCACAGAGATGTGGATCTGATGCAGCTTATTGAACATATGGTCCCAACGCCGCGGATGCACTTCTTAACCTCAGCAATGATACCGGTATATGGCAGCCAGGGACATACGAATATGGCAGATTTGACAATGGCGCAAGTAGCCCAGGAACTCTCTCGAAATAGAGTCTGGACGATGGTGGGTATCCATTCCCACGATACTGGTCGGTGCCTTGCTTACAATGCGGCCTTGTAAGTCCTTGCGTAAACCCAAGCAATATATTCAACTAACAACAAGAAGCCGTGGCAATTATGGGTTCCATGACACACTTACACAATTCACTCGAGACGTCAGAGACAAAAGCAACCCAGCCTTCATGGAGTGGATGCCTGCTAACCCTCATTTTTACGCCTGCACCGTTCCGACTGCTGGATATGAAATTTCCGTTACATCCACAGGAAACTTTACATCTATTGTAAATGAGCTACGGATGACCATGGAGCACTTTGAATCTTTGTTCAGGCGTCGGAGCTTCCTTCGCTTCTACACGGAGCATGGGATGGAGGAGATGGAGTTTATGGAAGCAGCGTTGAACATGAATGACTTGATATCTGAATACGACAAAGCATAATTCGCGGGATAGGTGGCGAAACAAGTTCCATATTGACTTTGACTGGTCATGTATTCCTTGCCAAGATTGGAGGGAGGAGAGTAAAACTGGATATATTACCAGGTTCGAGCTAACCAGTAGCCAACGAAAATATGTCGGCCATGTCATTGCCTTAATCCACCAAGTGTATCGCTCCAAAAGTCTACATAGTACTATACCCCAGACTTTCCCCAGTTTTCCACTATCTGCCCAGTTCAAGAGCTCATGCAACTCTAATTGAGAAATATACAAGATACGGAAATAGCCTCACCTGTCATACAACGCGACTCCATCAACTTAGATATGTGTATGCCGAAATAGATATTGGCTTAGTGGACCATTTGAGCGCCATTTCATGCCTAGAGAGAATGGCCCATGGAATGTGGATGCTAATCCACCAGGGGAATTCGGAAGGCGCAAGCAAATACATCCTGTAGATGGTCTATTTGTAGTCTATCCGCATGAACATCCAATGCACCAGGGATAAGGTACATCCTTTAATACATTTAGACCAACCCAAGAGCATGTAGGACCCTCACGAAACAAGGGACAGCGGATCATCGTGATCGCGCATGGCGATTACTGGATCAGTCAACAGCGCAAGGAAAATGCTGCCACTGAGCCCAATTCTCCGTAGCAGTGCGAAGCTGAAGTACAAACTGGATATATATCCATGCGCATTAGCATCGTGAAAGCTGCGAGTTCATTCTTTGATATTTGAACCAATGATATACAAGGTAAGTGCAGGTGCTTTACATAGAGGGCATGTACATATTCGCAGGGGAGAGTTCAACCGAGTTTTTGCTGATCAGTGGTAGTGTCACTTAACGCCTTTTTCTGGAAGGCGACGATCAATTGCCAGCCATAGATCGCGATAGAAACCAACACCTCTTGGATCACGAATCGAGTCTGCGGTTTGTCGCTCACAGTCTGGACATTGAATCGCCGAAAGAACTGAGAGACATGAGAATCGGTTCAGAACACACAACGAGAATTACGGAAGACCAACCTGTAAGGGCCCTTTGTACAGCTCCATCATGGCAATATCCTTTCCCAGACACACTCGCGCCCCGTAGTCAAATGTGAAGCTATACTTATTATACAACTTAGCCTTTTCAGCACCCAACCAACGCTCCAGCTTAGACTCTTCCGCATCCTCCCCATACATCTGCTTGTCCCGCTGCATGATCCACTGATTGCCTGAAACCTCGGTCCCCGCTGGCGCAAACTTGCCATACAACTCCATGCCAGGCTTCGTGATTCCATATGTGGGAAAGATGTTTGGAGCAGGGGGGTTGAGTCGCAGACTTCCTACGGGGTTAGACTTCACTGTGTCCCTCACTTACGAGTCACGCCATTTGCAAAAGTCCGTCACGAAACCGATGGATACGTGAACTAGCTACATGCCCTCATCTTACGCGAGCCGAATGGCCATCGATGCTTTGTTGAATCCGTCAGCTGTGAACAAGGCAATAAAGGACCAATACGCCATTGATCCTCGAGCCAGCAATACTCGCTACATTATTCTTCCAGGTCTAGCCGCTACTACTATGCTCATAATAGGGAGGAGTACCCTCTTTCAGGCACCTCAGGGTCTTCTCAAGAACAAACTCCCTTATCCTATCAGTCTATATTGGGCGAGTTGCCATCAAACACTTATTATCAGAAGAGGCATGACTCCGCTTCCAGCCGCTCCAGCAAGCAACCTCCCCGGCCGAAGTACAATAAAGAAGAGATGTACTTCCTCTGGTACCGCCGTGTCGACCTTTGCCAGGAGTGGAAGGAGGTCCGCGAGAACTTCAACCGCCAGTTCCCCAACCGTCAACGGCGCGGTTTTCAGGGGATCTAGTGCAAGTTCTATAGGTTCATCAAGGAGAAGAAATGCCCCACGCTGCGCGAGCAGAGGTGGCAGATACAAAACGATAATTTTCTGCGCAATGGTTCAGCCATGATTGACTCTGGGGCTCCGCGGTTTGGAGTTGTAAAATGGACCCAAGTGTGTTTTCCTGGATGCGAGGACCCAGGGACCAAGTGCTAGGGCCGCAGATGTCCGCATAAATTATATGTTTCTCTACCTATCTTTTTCTGTGAGCCGCTTCGAGTAATAGGGATATTGGCTTGACGGGGCAAACTCGATATCATCAGCTGTGTGCTTCTGGACTTTTTAGTTGACCCACGTTCAGGGACTCCATAGCATTTTTTCTCTCCCGAAGATGTTCCCTTAGCAGTGTCCCCTCTGCATGATATACCTTGCTTTTTCCGCGTCGGCCAGCCCGACTGGATTCCTGTCATGTCTATACCTTCAATGCAGGAAACGCTCCTACGTGCTGGCTGCTGAACTGGGCCACTGGCAGTGTATAATCATGCGGCAGTCATCGAACCACTAAGTGAAAAAAGTGTCTCGATGTCCGCTTCTAGTATGGCAGGAATAATAGTGCATATTCTGGTTAGCACCACGTTATTTCTATTTTTGCGGGACTCGCTTTGTCAGAAAATGCATCGAAAGGTCACAGGGGCTCTAGGAGCATCCATCAACCTGGGGATTCTACCATCGAATCTTCGTAATTCTACGTGTGGATGGGCAGGCGATGGAACCTCCAACAAAATCAGCTCATATCAACAGTTCATGTCTATGCATCCCTTTGAAACTCATACGCGCCAAATCTAGTGCGGCGGCTTGATTAGTTCCTGTGTTGCAAAGTTATGTTTTTAGAATCCATCGCTTGCTGCACACTCCAGTGAGGAGGAAAACTGGATCCTTCTACTGACTGCGGCGATGGTGTCACGGCTGTGAGCAATATTACTACTGGATTGCAGACTGCCGAATCTTTGCTGTCAGAGGAATAGGATGATAGGTGATTTATAGAGTTAGTCACACATGCTGGGTGCTGAATGAAGTAATGCATAGCCCAGCCAGATTCTGCTGGAAACTAAAGAATCTCTCGGTATTCAATAGAACGCACCACCCGGGTTAGGCTTCCTGGCCTGTGTTCCATGGCCAATAATTCTAAAAGCTTCCTGGTCATTTGTCTCCTTTGAGTGACAGCCAGGCAAGCTTCCGTTCTTTTAATACTACAGGATCCGGACAGATTACACTAGTATAAAGTTATATATTATGGAGCATCAGCTCTGCAAAATATAATCAGGATGCTGATCCAGGCAGCTCTATAAGAAAAGCAAATTGCTCAATAATCAGATTTAAAAGATAGAAATCTAATGCATTGAACATTGCTCCCACATTTGCATGATAGTGAGGGAAAACCAAGGTTAGGGGAAAAACCCTCACGGTCCTCACCGGAGTAGACTGATAGCCAATGAGTATCTATCTAGAGAATAGCTCATACTTTACAAGTGGCAGGTCGCAGAACCTATTCCTAGAAAAGAGGATTAGACATGGTAGAAATTGATATTATTAAGAGTAATTATAACTTCTTAATATCTTCAGAGAGGATATTTTTTTCTTTTTTAAATAGTTAGGGTAGTGGGAAGCTGATGCTGGAATAAAGTAGCTAAGGGCAGTTTACTTGAATACAAAATAATAAGAAGGGGTAATTATTTATAAGTAAAAGAATAGAATCCTGGCAGTAACTGAGTATGTATAATATAGATCAGCACAGTAGTAATGGAAGACTGGGCTAGCTTATCCTCTCTTACAAAAGTCCAAACATCAAAGTCACTTCCTATTCCTAAGCACGGGCTGAAATCAGCCCACCACTTCACCACTTCACCACTTCCAGATGATGGGGCCTCCGAATGGACAGGGAAACAAAAGTCACCCAATGTGGAATACACAGTCAGTGGAGTCATTGCAACTTCCGCAGCAGAGGCGTCCCCTGCAGGTCAAAGTCTGAATGCAACCTCACAGATCCAGCCCACTAATCATTGAAAGCATCACACATCATGGACAACGCGTCTTTTCACTTTACTAGAAGAATAGAAAAACTTGTTAACTACAATGGTTACAGCATTCAACAGAGCATGGCGTTTAACCTATGGAGCAATACAACACAATATGGACCAACAACCGTCAACTTATATCATTACCTACCTTCCCCATCCGATATACGCTGCAAGTATGAATTGATCAACTACCTAACTATCTAACCTCTTCCGAAACTGAACCCCTTCAGAGTTCCTACATTTTGCCCCAGCTGCAAACCAGAATTATGAGAACCCGAAAACGTCGCATTCGACACATTGGCGGCCCCCTTATTCTCCTCCGGAAGAACAATCTTGGACGCCCACTGGGTAAGAACCCGAACCACCTTCTTGAAATCCTTGTCATCCTCGCCGTCGTACTGGCTCAGCCGTAGCTGATTGCGCGCCAGGCGCTCAGGAGGAGGAGCATCGGGGCCTCGGGCCAACGCCTCATCAACGATCTTCACGTCCTTGCCGGTACCGCCCAGCTTGGTGCCGGCTCCGGCATAGAAACCTTCCACCTCGAACTCAGCCCCTGCTTGCTTGAGCTCGGCAAACCGCTGGGGAATGCCACTAAGGCGTTTTAACCGGTCTTTCAGGTCCGACTCGCTGGGGACCTCCGCCTGAGCAACTTGGAGATACGTTGTGGCTGCTGCTAGCGACGCCGGCTGGAAATGAGGGGTTCCTAGTAGTAATATACCGTGAATATGACCAATGAGCTCTCTTTTCCTGGGATGTTCGGCGGCTCGGACTAGGGCCTAGACATGAGAATGTCCTACGTTAATGGGATTTCCCATGGACAGCGAGGGTAACATACATTCTCTAAAACAACGCCACCGAGACAATGTGCAACGAAAATAATCGGTCTTTCTTCCTGTTTTGCTTCGTCAACCAGCTGGATCAAGAGGCACTGGAAGAGTAGAGCAGAGCTGGGAACAAAACCTTCTCTTTCTCAGTTCGATGGTCCATCAGCTCGTTGATCAGGTCGTTGGAAATGTCCGTGATCGCGTCGTCCTCGCCAAAAAAAGGACCGATAGCCGCTTCATACTCGAATGACAGGATACACGCGTCGGAGACTTTCCCTGGTAGGAGCTTTTCAGGCCAGAAGACATCCGCCTCGGATGTCCACGGTGCTTGGTCGCCATGCAAGCCGTGGACAAACACAATACTATCGGGTGGTTTTGGGTAAGTACGCTGATTTAGGATGGGATGGGCTGGGCTAGAGAAAGAGATTGGGGGAGAAAGAGCTCGGGTCGATCTTACTCAACTTTGGCATTGGCCGGTTCCCTAACCGCTCTGATAGACATT
This sequence comes from Aspergillus lentulus, assembly GCF_010724455.1. The sequence goes on along the minus strand of NW_022983878.1, from coordinate 195,240 downwards.
TTGAAGATGGATAGAGTTGGAAGGAAAGCTAGCTAGATATGTAGCAAGCAAGCAAGTAATTGATGATTCTTTGCGACTCTTAAGGGTTATTGACTATACAACGTAGAAGAGGTGACTGGCAAAGGGGGGACGACATATGAGCAAGGTAGAAGCGTGGAAAATTTACAACCAGACGAAAGATTCACCTTGAGATCTGCTTCCTACTTGTTTATAAGTCTAGGTGCAGGCCTAGCCTGTATTTCCTCATTACAAAAATTACACAGAGCGGCTGAAGCACCACACCTGGTCATACACCGGCGCTGAGCGATTATGGATGCGCAGGCTGAGGCCTCGGCTCTCCCGGACTCCCTGTGCGTCAAGCTCATGCAGAACGTTCGAAGAGGCAAGAAGGGCAGACATGCTATTGGGCTAAATAAGGTCGTTAATATCCCGTCTCGTGTAAATGGGGGAAGTTTCCGCTGGAGGGCACGCCAGTCGCACAGCCTGGGGCGGGGGTGCTGTATCGGTCCGAGCAGTGACCACTGACTAGCGCTCCCTAAAATAATTAACCCGCCCTCAGTGTTGGGATAATACATTTGTGTATAAAATGCTATTGTTCTCCGAACTGGGGAAGGCGTGGCGCGGTATTTTCCACTGTTCTGAGACCAAGTGCTGTTGGTGGGGTAAATGCGGCTGAGAACCTGGGACCAAGCGTTACAGCTGTTGGACTCTCGATTGGTCTGGCCGGTTTAGTTGTGGACTTGACCTCCGAGTCTCTCAGCCCAGCTCTGCTCCCCTGTAAAGCAGATGAGGTGCTGGACTGTGCTGGCTCATTAAATATTGGCTTTCCTCTGTCCAAGTCCAAACACCATCATTCGCGTAACTCCCTCACACATTCAATCTCGCTCCAGCATTCGTCTTTCACGCTTGCTCCAACATGGCTACCAAGAGGCAAGTCGACGCGGCACAGGCGTCCGACATCGCTCAACTCTGGCAACGAGCAGTCGAGGACTATGAGAAAAGGACCAAGAAGTCACTCCACCTGGCCCAGTTCAGCAACATCGACCAAATAATGAAGGGCACGGAAGGCTTGTTGAACGAGTTTAAGGATTTCCGGCATGATCGATCGAAAACAGACAATGTGCGGACTGCATTGAAGAATAATTTATGGCTGATTCAGAAGGTTGTTAATACGGTCGAGGTGATTGGGAATGCTGCATCGGTATGTTCTCTCACATGGAATTTATAGTGTGTATGCTGTTGATGCTGATGCTGTTGATATTAATGTTGATGACATTGATGCTGATGATATTCGTGCTGATGCTGATGATGGTTAACAGGCTTTTCCCCCTGCAATGCCAGCTAGCTTGATTTTCACGGCTTTTGGACAGGTCATGCAGGTAAGAGACTCCTGTTGATAACAAAATAACGATTTTAATTTTCTGATAACGCCCTAAGTCTTTTGCCTCGGTATCCGCCGACTACGACAAGATCATGGGGTTTTTCGACTTCACGCATCGCTTCTTCGACCGGCTCTCCATGATCGAGGATAAAACTCCCCAGCAAGCGCCGTTCCAGCGATGCATTGCGCGGGTCTTCTCAGGCATGCTGACCATCTGTTCCGTGGCGCAGGAATATGCCGAGAAAAAAAGATTCAGTGAGCAACTTTTCCTTAATCGCTTTGGCTGCGCTTACAGCGGTGTTGATAAGATTCTCTCATATAGAAAAGTGGTTTTCCAGTTTGATCGATGGATCGGATGGGGCTCTTTCTGGTGCCATTGAGGAAATGGAGGAAGCCGTGAACGAGCTGACGCAAGCCGTTGGCCTAGCCACGCTACGAACCGTCGAGATCCTAGACGATATCGTCCAAAGTATGAACGGAAACGTCGAGTTCCTCGTAGCGCAGGTCACTATAATTGATGGACGAATGGAGGCCATCAAATCCGACACGGGGACGATCATCGAACAAACCCAGGCGCTGGAACTGAAACAGGACGCCATGCTCAAGATGCTGGACGAGCAATCTCGACTTTTCAACGACGCGGTGAAAAGTTTCGAGTATATCCAAATGGGGTCTAATTTCAGGCAGAGCTTCCAAACTAGCCTGCTGAAACTGGACGTCGTAAGGCTCCGGCTGACTCGGTGGGGTCAGTCGGTTGGACTGGCGAATGTGGACGACGGCGATGTGAAACATCTCCGGATGACGAATCTCGCTTCTGAAGATCAAGAGCAGGTCCAGGATCTTCTGGCACAGATTCTGGAGCTCTTTGCGGAAGCTGAGGCGGCATCGAAGCGATTGCGACGACGCAATCCCACTCTGAAAGTGCTGGACCCCGCTGAAGAGCTCGACGGCGTCTCAGCCTCACTGCACCAGAAGATGGAAGATCTCGCTAAGAAGCGACAGGGAAAGTCCGAGTTGGAGCAGGACCAAGTGACTATTCTATACGAGGAGAAGAATTTCGCCCGGCTCATCGAGGACATCAGCGAATTGGTGGACGGTTTGGTCGATCTTTTCCCGGGAATACAGGAAGAACAGCGCAAGCTGTGTGAAGAAGAGGTGGCCGGGCTGAACGCGAACGAGGGCGCTCTTTCGCTACTGAAGGAGGTCGCTGCTGGCCAGGACAAGCTGCTGAGTGACACGGTTGTCAAAGTCATTCAATCCACCACCACCTATACCAACAGTGTGGTGTTTTCGGGACCTAACTCGGGCTTTCAGATAGGGAACAATTCCGGCAAGATTAGTGGGGTTCGCTTCGGCGGTTCCTAGTAAACAGGGGGATGCAGTCTGAACAAAACAGACAGGTCGAGGCACAATAGGATATCCACCACCAAGCGAAGGCAGAAAATAATAGATGAATCTGGCTAAGAAGACCGCTTCATCGCGCAAGATCCCTATTCCTCTGAGAGCTCCGTAGCCTCTAGAGTACTTGAGAGGTATATCTCCTAATTTCTTTTATTACTACTTACTACCTAGTGTAGACTAATAGGGTTAGGACAATTCGTATTTACCAAAGGGGCGTTGTTTTCGGCAACCGCCCTCTTCTAGTTTAGCGCCTGTCTCGCCAGACCCTGATACAGTTTAGTGCCTACTGTATCAGGCTTAGCCTATGGTACTAATCCCCAAAGCGGAACCGCCGCCTTGCACTACCTTAAGTCACTCCCTCTCAACTAACTATATAAGAGCGCCAGTGTGTCGCTTCATAGTCCCTCCCTCCTTTGTCTACTACTACCCTTACAACTTTTATTTTGTATATAGGTTGCACGGCCCACGGCCCCCTCTGATCCCTGTTACATCCAGAAATAAGTACTCAGCCCCTTCTCTTCTCCCCCCCCTCTTCAGCGACCCCGACTGGCTCAGGCAGCTAGTTCATTCCACCAGCTTGAGGTAGCAAGTCACGCGTGGACTAATCCCACTAGGAGTCACATCATAATCACTGCTGGTCAGCCTGCTATTCACAATGCATAGCCCTCACACAGATTCTAATGGGGCAGCTGGGCCTCCTTAACAATAGTTGCCTTTTTCACACTGGGGCACTTCAGCTAAACAGTGGCTCCAGTTCACATCTTCCATCCTGGGTAGGACAACCTGTACGCCAATAGCAGAAATGCCTCATCTTTAGAGGATGGCATTACAGGCCCATTTATGGCGTCATTATCACTCCACAACACAGCGCTTTCAACAATTGGCAGACTGGATTAGTATGGTTGCATTCAGACTTTGACCAGCAAGGGACACCTGCCACAGAATTATAATTACTCCACTAACTGTAAGTTCTGCATTGTATAACTTTAGATTTTCTTCCATTCAAAGGCCCCTTCATCTGGAAATAGTGAAGCAGTGGGCTGATTTCAGCCGATCTGTGGGAAGCGACCTTGGGGTGTTTAGACTTTTGTAAGAGATGATAAGTTAGTCTAGTCTCCCAGTGTTGCCTAGTACTAATCTAGTTGTGATTCTCAGAGCTGTAAGGATTTTGTTCTTTTACTTATAAATAACTACCCCCTCTTATTATTTTATATTTAAGTGAACCACCCTTGCCTACCTTTTTCTAGCATTAGCTTCCTACGACCCTGACCTGTTAAAAACAAAAGTCTATCCTCTCTAAAGATCTTATGAAGTCATAATTAGCCTTAATAATATTAATTTCTACTATTATCCCCCTCCTCCTAAACCTCCTGTGTATACTTTGTCATCTTCTAGCTAGGGGTTATACTATATACTCTCTGCTCCCTAGTCCCTTCTATTTCTAGATCCCCTTTTATATCCTCTTCCCCCAAAGCCTCCTACTGCAGTAATAGCTATTATAAGTTCTATAATTAAGGGCTACTTCTAATGCCCTACCCCTTGTAATATATTTAATATTAAGCTTAAGAATATCTTAACCTAAGGAAACAGCCCTGTTATAAGAGAGACTAACTTAGAGGTAGACTATAAAAGTAGGTTCTAACCTATAAATAGCCTTAGTAATTAGTATAAGAATACTTCTCCTAGTCTTAGTATATAGGTAATATCTATAATAGTATTTAAGGACTCTCTGCTAATACTTAATATAGTAATAATATTAGAGCTTCTAGTTATACTAGCTTAGGGTTGTTATTTTTGCGGCTTGGGCTGGGTTCTCCTATCTTTCAAACCTAGCCCACCGGGTTCAGGTCCTAGAAATCTAGGACCTGGCAGATCTTGTTTAACAGCATACGCGAAAGGCGACGATCGGCGGCTGATTTGTTGTTGCTTATGAGTTTCGTCGACCGGCAAGGGATTCCTGAGGCGCTTCTTCAAAGTTGAAGTGAACAGCGACACGTGGAGCTGAGTAATAGCAATGATGACGATGAAGACAATGATGATGACAATAACAGTCAATCACAGTCTAGTGTAACTGAAGAATTTAAAGACCACATTCTTATGCTGCGCAGATACTCCTTAATCTCTATTAATGCGGACTAAAGGACGTTTAACATGCAGGGCCTGGTGTAGCTTGCGATGCGAAGCTGGTTAGAAGTGCATGGCGAGCTGAAAAAGTAGATACAGCAGTATATCCAGAACCTGAATGCGAAATTCCCTATAGGAGAGTACAAGAATTAGGCGCAGTGTCAAGTGCTTTACCCACATATAAAGTCGGTGGCCAGCCAGCGTCCCCATGAACGCAACTCAATAATGGAGTGGGCTGCAGTATTATTCAAGGCCGCATGGTATGACTGGCAAAAAGGTAGTAGGGCTGAGGGGGAGAGACTGTTGCTTAAAGCAATGGAAGCTCAGATGAAATATCTAGGTCCAGAACATGAAGATACACTAGAGAGTGTAGGAATGGTGGAGGTAATTTACCACCGTTAGGGTCGATGGAAGGAAGCGCAAGAGGTGTTTCTGCAGGTGATAAAGATAAGGAAGAGGGTACTAGGTGCGGAGCACCCTGACACTCTAGTTAGTATAGGTAACCTAGCGTCAACATGCAGCAATTAAGGGCAATAGAAAGAGGTAAAAGAGCTGGAAGTATAGGTGATGGAGGTAAGGAAGAGGGTGCAAGGTGCAGAGCACCCTGATACTCTGGCAAGTATGGGCAACCTGGCATCGATATATAGTAATCAAGGGCAATGGAAAGAGGCGGAGGACCTAGAATTACTAGTAATAGAGATAAAGAAGTAGGTGCAAGGTCCAGAGCACCCTGACACTCTAGTTAGTATAGGTAACCTGGCATTGACATACAGTAATCAAGGGCAATAGAAAGAGGCAGAGGACCTGGAATTATAGGTGATGGAGATGAGGAAGAGCATTCTAGGTGCGGAGCATCCTAAATACTCTGACCAGCATGGCCAACCTTGCCTATACCTGGAGATTTCAAGGAAGGTGTACAGATGCCTTAGCCTTAATTCAAGAATGTTGTATACTGTGCAACAAAGTATTGGGGCATAATCATCCAGATGCCAGAGAGTCCTATTGCACTCTTCTTAGCTGGCAGGAGGAACATAAATTGTTCCCAAATCAAAACTTTCCCCCCGCTCTACCTCAGATTGAATAAACAGAGCATCTGCAGGAGGCTCAAGCACAGCACATTACAGTTGCGATAATGGCTCAGCCGCCGAGCCCACAGTTAACTAAATCGCCTCACAACCAAAGACGACTGGGACCAGGACTCTTCCTTTGGAAACCCCTACTTATCATAGCTTCCAGAGGACCTTCATCGGTGTGGGGAAGCCAAGACTTACAAGAAGTTGATTGATTTGAGTTGCAGTTTATGATGGATAACAGCAGAACAATTAGTCGCTGAGATGAGGAGCTTTAGCCTATGAACACATGATATGTATTTGGTATTAAAATATCCATTTCTCAAGTATCCGGCCCAAGTAGATATTTAACGCCTTCAATTTTGAATTTCTTATTATGTTTCAGGCTTTATGCGTATAGCAATTCTTCAGAGTGGTATGGACTGGAAATTTACGGAAAAGACACTGCTCGTCCAGGTAATAGAACTCAAAGTGCTGGTATGGTACCTGTGGTCCCTCTAATGGAAGTAAAGACCATTGCAGAAAACAAAACAAAGTCCCCAGAGTTGTACCGCTCGCCTGCTTCTAAGGAAGAACCTGATGACGTTGATATGGTAATGTTCTGACTTCATTACACGTTTGTCCTCTGCGTATGGCATTGGCCAGCCTGCTTGCGCACCCATAGGGGCATTCTCTTGTGTTCTTTGGGCTTTGATTGAAAAGGAGTGGACTCCAAAATTGGTGAAATATGTACGGCTAGAACTGGAGCGGCATTGCTGAAAGCAGAGCTAACTTGGCCCCCCCCTTCACGATGCACTGTCAAGAAGCACAATGCCGGTCATGTTAGTTTCAAAACACTATTCGTCCCTTCGCAACTTCAAAAACATATTGGCTCATTGTAGGGATGTCATAAACACAATCCCAACAGCCTAGTGTATTTTTGGTGGCAGGGGGAAAGAGCGGGGGAATACAGACTTACGATACACTAACAAACAAGATATCTCAGGATGTATCTGTCCACCTGGTGCCATATTCCACTCTTGTATCTCGGTCGTACATCGTACCCCTTTTACCAGCCACTCCTCCTGCACTGCTTTTTATAAGAGCCTTCAACATCATTTCATGGCTGTCAACCCTGGTTAGGCATCTCCCGGCCCTTCGCGGAAAGAGCTTGGCTTCCATGTCAGGCGTATTCAAAGTCATACACCTCCCTCAGTCGATAGGCCACTCCAGCAAGTGAACATGTTAAGGAAAGGTAAGGGCGTTGGTATGGGCAAAAAGAACCGAGCAGAGCTAACCAACCAACCAATAACGTGATTGCTGACCCTGCCTTTTTGAGTGCCCTGCATGAACTTGACATAGATGTTCGTCAGCAAAGACTACCCGCACATTACATAAAAAATATTTTATAGGAAATACGAGTTAGATTTGGACCAATCCCATGTCACTGTAATGAATCTCTCCACGTGTCTTCGACACTTTATCCCTAGCAATTGAAGGCAGGCACTCATTCAGCTGGCTGAGCCGCAGCTTCCCTCCAGCACAGTCTCGCATCAGTGAATGCTTTAATGATGGCCACCTCCACTGCTTTTAATGCGACTAACCATGGCCTGCAGATTGGAAACAACTCCGGTTCCATCACAGCAGAATTCCATGTGGCGCGGGGTAATTTTCATGTGATTTCCAGTTAAAATAAGGCAGGCTAAACACTGTTTCTAGCGTACACTTCCGAAGACATCGATCGAATCTGTCTGCACGCTCTGCGCTGCCCGGACTCCCTGGCTGTGAAGAATCGCCTGAAAGAGAGCAAGGACAGGTTGGTCCACCAGTCTATCCAGTGGATTCTTGAAGATCCGCAGTACAAAGATTGGGAAAATGGGGACGACGTCGGCCTGCTTTGGATCAAGGGAGGCGCTGGGAAGGGGAAGACCATGCTGTCAATCGGTCTGATCGAGCGGCTCGCGCGGGCGCAGGATGAATCCACCGTGGTGATTTATTCGTTCTGCCAGAATGCCGACTACGAGCTCAATACACTGGAAGCCATTCTCAAGGGGTTGATTCTCCAGCTGGCGAATCAGCAAACGGAGCTGAAAGAATCGCTCCGTCGCCGGTGGGACACCATACAGGAGTCGTTCAGTGAGGATGTCACCTCGTGGCAATCGTTGTGGAACATCCTTTTCGAGATGTTGGCCCGGTGCAAGTACTCTAGGGTATATATGGTCGTTGACGCGCTTGATGAATGTCAGAATGACGACGTGGTTGACTTTCTCAAATCCATCGTGCGTAAGGGACTTGATCATCCCGGCAAGATCAAGTGGATGTTGACAAGTCGACCATGGGACGGCGCAGAGCGGGTATTATTAGCTGGTCAGGACCAGGTGCAAATTAATCTGGACGGGGAACACAATTCCCAATCTGTTTCAGGGGCTGTGGAGGCTTATATCACTTCGAAAGTGGAGGAGCTTAGTCGCCGGCACAAATATGGAGTGGCCCTGAAGAGCGAAATAATGACTGAGCTTACTGAAAGATCGGAAGGTACCTTCCTCTGGGTAAGCTTGGTATGCAAGGCGCTCGAGAGTGTCTGCCGAGATGACGCTCTGTCCACAGTTCAAAGCTTGCCGCCGGGTTTGCATCCGTTTTATGATCGGGTATTGAACCAGCTCAACGAAGGCGAACTGGCTGAAGTACAGAAGTGTATGCGACTGCTCAAAGCCATGATGACGGTATACCGACCTTTGAAAGTGGAGGAAGTCGCTAGTGTGATCGGCCTAACCGATGAAGAGGACGCCATTAGAGCATTGGTCGATTGCTGTGCTTCATTCATCCGGTTGCGCGAAGACAACATCGAGTTTGTTCATCAGTCAGCGCGAGACTACTTGGCCGGAGAGAATGGGCTGTCTATACTCGACTCTCATGGACGCTTCGGACATGAAGAAATTGTCCTCGCTTGTCTGTCCTATTTATCTGAATGTCTCAAGCCCAACCTTGTTGACCTGCCGCGGCCCGATGCCACGAGAGACTCTATAGAAGCTTTGGAAAATGGACCGAAGAATGGCATACTGTCTCGCGTGGCCTATGCAGCTATGTTCTGGGTGTCACATCTACAGAACACGAGCAACGACACCGACAAGAGCCAAGTCAGCGTATTCCTACACACAAAGTTGTTGGAATGGCTAGAATGCTTAAGTCTGTTGGACAGGCTACCAAAGGCCATTGACGCGTTGAGAACACTGGAAGAAATATTGAAAGTGGGTTTTAATGTTTTCTCTGACGTCTCCGTCTTTACTAATCAAGTTGACAAAGGATGACTGTCAAGCTTTAGCATCCGTGCAGGATGCTCTGCGTTTTTTGTTGCGACATTACCACACTTTGTCGCACTGGCCGCTACAAATCTACAGCTCTGCCATCATTTTCAGTCCTGAATCAAGTGTTGTGAAAAAAGAAAACCTTCACAAAGTTCCCGTATGGCTGAGAAGAGCTCCTCCCATGGAGGACAGTTGGACGCCTATGATACAGGCACTAGCAGGCCATGTTGAAACTATCGAGATTGTTACCTTTTCACCTGACGGCAAGCAGATAGCATCAGGCTCTTATGATGGCATAATTAAGCTCTGGGATACTGTCACAGGTAGCCTCCAGCAAACGCTATCAGGTCACTCAGCGCAGATCACAGCTATGGCTTTCCTACCGGATAGCAAGCTGATTATGTCCGGCGCTCTTGAGGGCTCTGTTATGCTATGGGATACCACCACAGGCGACCGTCAGGACTGGTTCCACTTGCAATCACCAGAAGAGCGCGAGGCTAGCCCCCACGCCCTGGCTTTTTCCGCGGATTGCAGGCAGATCGCAGCAACCGGTTATTATCATGATAATCAATGTATCATGCTTTTTGACGCTGCTACAGGAGACCCCCAGAAGATCCTTACAGGCGATTCAGACACAACCTTAGCTCTGGCCTTCTCACCAGACGACATGCAGCTTGTATCAGGCTCATATGACGGCACAGTCAGACTCTGGGATACTACCACAGGTGACCTTCAGAAAACACTAGTCGGCCACACAGACAGTGTTCGGACTGTGGCCTTTTCACCAGATGGCAAGCAGATTGTATCAGCCAGTTATAACACTATCAATCTTTGGAATGCGGCGACAGGTGATCTCCAGAAGACACTGGCATACCCTTACGCCCGGACCGTGGCCTTCTCACCCGATAGTAAACAGATCGCAGCATGCTTTACTAATGGCATGATCTTCTGGGATACTGCAGGCAATATTCAAAAGACGCTAGCATGCCAGTTAGGCACAGTTATGTCCATGGCCTTCTCACCAACCGGCAGGCAGATCGTTACAGGCTCTACTGATACCACTATCAGGCGCTGGGATATCACCATAGGTGCCACCCAGAATGTCGTGGGCCACTCAGGGAGGGTTGTAGGAGTGTCAATCTCACCAGACGGCAAGGTGATTGCGTCAGGCTCCGCTGACAAGACTATTAAGCTTTGGGATGCTGCAACGGGCAATTTGCAGCAAACACTAGCAGGCCATCAAAGCACAGTCTTTGCTGTGGTCTTTTCCCCAGACAACATGCGGATCGCCTCGTGCTCTGACGAAGCGGTGAATCTCTGGGATGCTGCCACAGGTGACCTGCAGATCTCACTTCAGAGCGACGACAATTTCAGCGCTGTCACCTTCTCACCCGACAACAAGCTGATTGCGACAGGCCATGAGCACGGCAAAATTAGTCTCTGGGATTCTGCCACAGGTGACCTTAAGAAGACACTTGCAGGCCACATAAACAAATTTGCGTCCCTGACGAAGTTGGACTATATGTTCGACACCAAAGTCACCACTTTGACCTTCTCACCTGATGGCAAGCTAATTGCATCGGCCTCTGAAGATAAAACAATTAAGCTTTGGGATGCTAAAACGGGGGACCTCCAGAAGACACTAGAATGCAATTTCGAGAGCATCATTACGGCGGCCACGGTGGCCCTTACAACAGGGGCCCATGCAAACACATCAATCATCACAGTGGCCTTTTCATCAGACGGCCAGCAGATCGCAGTAGTCTGTGATAATCAGACCATCAAGATCTGGAACATCAAAAAATTGCTCAAAGCATCGAAACTTCTGGGGCGCGGTGTTGGTAGTCATATCAAGTCATCTCGGCCATGGAAGGAGATTAAGACGTCAGAGCAGGTGTATGGCGTAGAATTCGCAGCAGGCAACCGCTATCTTGAAACAGCCATTGGACTAATATCACTTGAGAGCACCGCGTCCGAGGAAGGGAAGGAGGAACTGCCAGTGAGGTCAGATTCGGATTTATTACAGAAGCTCTATGTCAGAGGAGAGTGGGTATACTATGGAACTATGCCCTTCCTTCGGCTATTGCCTGATTTCCAGGCTTGTGCCTGTGATGTGCACGGCGATCAAGTGGTTGTTGGATTCAGCAACGGTCTGGTTTCAAGCTTCGACATTGATCGATGGAGTTTACATCAATACTGGAAACACTTCATGACGGTAAGCGCCCAACAGCCGGTTAGTAATCTGGCTGGAAGTCGGAGTGGGGATGGAGTTAACCAGGAGGCTTCTCTTGACCGTTGAAGATTCAGTCTCGGTCCGGGTCAGGTCAGATGCGGTTTGTCAACATTGGTAGGCCTGTTTGTATGTCGTTCCTCTTTGTAGCAGCTGCGGGGAGTATATATCAGTCGATTTCGCTTGTTCATTTTACTGCGATTCTCGAACCAGTTTCCTCTAAGTTGCTTTGCGTCTTCTATGGACACCAGGAATACTATATGCATTTCTATGGTCATGATGGTAGATGAGGATTGGAATCAATATTAATATGCACGAGAGGTACACGGAATGCTCGTGCTGTGGGGTTCCCTATAGCTTGCCAGGCTTCTGATTATCTGTGCCATGCGTCATGGCGACGTATTTAGTCTACACTTCGCGAGACTCTCCGTCTGTGTAATAGACAACAGCTAGGACGAGAGGGATCAACCAGTTCAGCAGAAAGAATCAAAATTGAATGTCGCAATCCAGGGCCTCTTGGATATAAAGATACCCAAACTGAACCTCGAAGGGCCAAAGGACTGGTGAGTTCCAGTGCCCAGATATAAGTGTATACATATTGAGATCTACCTAGGAGTAACCCATCGACGTCTAATAGTATCTCAGATACCGGGTTTGATGTCAGTCGCGCCGTCAGCTCAAAGGATACTCCGGAGTCTGAGACGTAGAAAGGAGATTTGCAATACAGTCCTTGCTCCTTTCCCATTTAAACTTGGCACCCGATATATGGTTCCACGATCCAGTGGCTGCTTTGCCCAAGCCTAACCGTCAAACCCCAATAGGAGTAGAGGATGACTTGATCAGTTCCGTCTTCGACCCGTTCGCATCTAACAGAGTGGACTGCAATGACGTTCAATCTCCAAATATGTGTATATTTTTCGTCAGATATACCACTCATCGTGACCTGGAGGAAGTCGCTGGGCCATGTATTGTTAATGATGATCTACCAGCAAAACTAAAGACAGGTTACTTCACGTTCTTCACGTTAGAGTGATAATCCTAGATATGTTCCTATCCAAGATGCATATTGAGAGTTCAAGATGGAATTTTAATTTCAGTGATTACCAGTCATGCAAAAGCCCAGTCAGATATTGCATTCACTATTCATTCTTCAGCCGTATACTACCTGAGGTAACTAATGTAGTGGGGATACCACTGACAGGTTGGTAGTAGGTTGTTAGCACTGTGGTCTGCTTTAGGTGCTTGGGTCTTGCTGGCGTTCTTGGCAGACAGCGTGTTATTTTCGTCGGCACTTTCTTGTTCATCCAAGAGGAGGAGGACCAAAGGAGATGCTTCATGGAACAGCCGACAGTTCGTTCGAAGCAGATTGCTCTTCCTAGTCGCTCATTAAACTCAATGGATTGATACTCCTCATATTCTTTTATTATAATATCTAGTTTTTCTATAGTAGATATAGCTGCCTTATTATAAGAGGATTGAGGTTTCTTTGAGATCTTATTGGCTATAGAGTAAAAATTTGATAGAGCCTGTTAATAATCCTTAAGTGCATATAGAGTTACGCAGTACTAGTTTCTTGCAGAGTTCTTGCACCCTTACTACCTCACTCTTAAATGCCCTCCTTTGTGAGATGATAATCCTTAGTCAATTCTAAAGCTGTTAAGCATTTGCTTTAGATGACTAGGTATTCAGCAGCAAATATTCCTGATTTAATTAGCCTACACTAGCCTAGTAAGGGGTGCCTAAAAAGCAGAAGCACATTATACATACCTATTATATATTCAAGGTTCTCCAAGGTGGATGTAACAAGATCTCTATAAAAGGATCTAGATCCTCCAAAGACCCCCTCATATATAGAGTTAAAATAAGATAAGACATGTTGATACCACTCATAATAGTCCTAGAACGTACACATAGTTGTAGTAGTTTCTTTGATAGCTGTAGTGCCGAATGTTAAAGGGGCGAAGATAATGCTTTTATATATCAACTGGCTTCTAAATGATTAATATTAGTGCCCCATAACTCGCGTCCTGTTTTGCCTAGGGCGCTGTTGTGCCCTGGGGCTCTGTTGTGACTGAGGCCAATCATGTGCAATTACTTGTGGCATTACCTTGAAGCTGCAGGCACCCAAAACAATACCTAGATCTACAAGGTAGTGTGAAATGTAAAGTAACTCTTAGGAGCAGGTATTTTAGGATCTCTATTAATATTAGTTATGAAATAAGTAGGTTTAGTTATTATAATTTTATCTCTATTACCCTAACTAGGCTTCAGTTTCTTTCCGATCTTACGCCACTCAATTTATATATGATATAGATTATATATATCAGGACAAAGAGAGCGCAAATCTAGCTACAGACTCTAGGTAATCCCTCAGGATACTGTAGTCCCTCTTACTAAGCTCGTCCAGGGCCAGCGAAACCCCTAGCGTTGCTACATTAAAGACCTCAAGCTCTCGCCCGTCTCCCAAGCTTTAAGGCGATGCTCAGTTGGCTCACCAGCCTCTTGTGATAGGATTCGCCAAATGGGACTATTGGTCATTCTCGGTACGTCGGCGGTTTGCCGGACCTTTTACTGTGCCAGTGCTAACGCATCTATCATCAACTTGACGCTGCGTGCGAGAGCAGTGGTGGCGGATAGCTCCTCGACATCGCGAGTCGCATAGGTTCCTCCCCCCTTTTCATCCTCCAGTGGTTGCTTATTTCTACTAGCTCATCGCAGCCCTCCGCAACCCATGCCCATTTCACGAGAAAACCGGGTGTGGCCTCCCAGCTCTTCATCTCGTGCGGTTCGCCCCAGACAATGAGTCCCTTGCGCCCGGCGGTCACTTCATCCGGATCACTTCCGGATGAAAGGGTCAGGGGTCGTTGAGTCTCCGGGACGTTAGTGGAGACGGGCGCGCCTCCTCGCCGCGGGGCTGGCGTCGAGTTCAGTAGATCACCGACGAGATCCTGCATCAGCTCCCAGGGGTCGAAGCAGCCTTCGTATCTAATAAGGTTATCACGGACGCGGGGGAAGGGGATGACGTTAACCCAGGCAGAGTGATAGCGAGTTTGTTGGAGGGTGGTTGGGACGAGGGAGGGAGGGATGTCCGGCTTGAGGGGGTAGAGAGCCGTGTCGTCGCGGCAGGCTGAGGTAATGGTGCAGATGGTTGAATCGGCTGGTTGGGTGTTGAGGGTACGCATATTAGAGATTAAGGCGCGGCAGACGTTATACTGAATGAGATGGAGGAGGTGGTCTAAGGAGAGGGGGAAAGTAAAGGGCTGGGGGTCCAGATTTACGGCCGGGGGTTTGGCAGTGGATGGCGATTCTCGGAAGACGACTGTACGCTTGGCTGTGGAGGGTGATGTGCCTGTGTACATGTGAGGGTACGTGTAAGGCGGTCGAAGGGAGAAGGACGTGGTTGTTGCGCGCTCTGATGCTAACGAAATTTCTTGGGAGGGAAAATGGTCGGGTTCGTCGAGGCGCCAGCGCCTGATCTGGAATGAGCGCGACTCCTGAACATTCCCCGAGTCTCTGCCCTTGAGCCGTAGTCCTGTAGTGGCTTCTGAGTATAGAACGGTTATGAGCGAGGGGGATACTTACGGTGTGCTCTTTGGTTCCTCCGGTTCTGGACCTTCCTGCGCTGCTGCTTGGCCTTAGCCTCGGCTTCCGTGTCACGATCGTCAGCGGCCTGTCTCGCTTGACTCTGGGGCCAGGAGAGCTGAGTACTGGCATACTCCATCGTCTCGGTTTAGCGAGAGCCTAATTCTATGTACTGTAGTGTTCGAAATTTGATATCTAGAAGTGAAGAAAGCAAACGGACTAGTCCTAGTCCTAGTCCTAGTTCGGGGCTGGGATATATCGGCCCCCGCTTGGGATGGGCTGACGTAATAAGCCTATCCTAACCCCGCAAATTGACTACCAAGCAATAATAAAATCTAGAAATTCCTACGAGTAGTCAACCATGGCTTGATGGTAAGTATACATAGACGGATTTCAATCACTAATTGGAATCGGGCACAGTTTATGACCTTGGCCGAGTATGGCATGTACACGGGGGGGTTAATCTACAAGTCACTTACACTTTGCTCCTACCGACCGAGAAAGAGATCGCAGCGAAACCGACCGAAGATTGAACGTAGGAAGAAGAAGAGAAGTGACATGAAATTGAGGAACAAAATATTTATGTAGATGGACATACTCTCGTGATTTCTACAACCCAAGGCCTACTTTGTCGAAGACTAGGGGCGCACCTTCTATCGTTACCCAAGCGATACCTAACATACGGCAAATCGTAAGCAAAACCATCGTCGCAGCTATTTGACGGCATTACTCACCCGTATACACAACCAGTTTGGTCACCACTTCGACATCATATCGAACACGAGGTTTCTTCACTTGCGAGAAGACCTCCGTAAGATTGGGTTCCTTTTCCTCTTCGTAAGCAGGGAAGGGTTCGGTTGAAGGCTCTCGGTCTATGGCCGATATGGCGCCAGGGCTGTGGCGCGAGATGCCAGTACCCATCATATGTTCATACTCGTCCAATTTGGATTGCTTTCGTGCCGATTTGGATGGCTGCGTCCCGGACATGGAGACATTTGCAGTGTCACCGTCGTCTTCGGCAACTGAGTAATTGTGAGCGTTATTTGACAAACTTTCGCGCCTGCGCTTCTCGCGATATGCCAGAGTCTCGTAGGCATCGGCCTCGGATTGGGGGCCAATGGATACGGCTCGGCGGCGCGGATGGCGGATATTGAGGAGAATCGACGGAATGTCCGCAAACGACGGAAGGACTTCATGGTCCTTTAGATGAGCTGGAACAGTTTTGTACTGCCTGTTTAATTGTCAATCAATCCATCCTTCATTCTTCGAAGTGGTGGGTGAAGACTTACGAAGCTCTGGTAAAGAATCGCCGAGGAAGCAGGAGACCCAACTTCTCCAACGCTCGAAAGATTGGAGGTAGGGTGCGTAGGAGAAGAGGTTTCATGACCTCTCTCCAAGTGAAAATCAAGAGGACACCCAGGACAAAGCGCAGTACTGTCTTTACCAGACCCAAATCTTTGTACCGGAACGGTATCGTAGCGGGGGAAGGCTCGGACCAAGCGATGCTAGACTTCGCGAAATGCCAGCAGCCCAGTTGCACTCCAATTATTACCCCTGCAAAGGCCACACTGTCGTCGAAACACGGACAATCGTCTGCCGGTTCGGGGTGAATGCGGACGAGGATGATTATCACCAGGACCACCAGCGCGATTTGTTTCCCTGATGCTGAGAACACGTAGTCATCGAGCAAAGGTCCGTATAGATTTTGCACGAGCGTTATGAAAGCTCCGAGCAGGCAACCGATAATGACATCGAGAAACCCATGCATTCCACAGTAAAGGCGACCTAGTACAATGGAGGTGACGTAGAGATATGTCATGCATTGAAAGATCAAATTGATGTGGCTGCTCAGAGTCGTGTCGGGCGAATTAAGCAGGGTAAGCACGTAGATGGCGACAGAGACGGCGTTTGTCGAATGCGTCGAAGGGAACCCATACTCTAGCGCGGCTGAACCAGACATAGTAATGCGCTGGAGCGGAGGTGATAACGGGCGGGGAAGGCATAGCAAGTCCTTGATGAATCCGCTGAAGAAGACTCCAGAGGCCAACACCTGCACAAATCTGAGCGGCGCAAGTTGTTAGCCGACACGGGTCCATTCCGAGCTATGAGTTGTTCTTGACGGCTCAAAGAGCTTCCATCCCTCCCACGAGCACCTACCCACGGCCCAAGTTCGTGTAACCGCTCCAAAACAACATCGGCAAAAAGATCATGAAAAAGGTATGCGTTCCCAGGTTGGCGGTGAATGCGAAATAGGAATCGAGGGTCGGACTACGGATCTTCTCCTGGAACCACGCCAGATAGGGTGTCTCATAGCGCACCAGAGGAAGGAGTTTCTGTCGAGGCACATAACGCCATTGCGGGAGTCGATTCCGGTCTATTCAGCAATAGAGGAAAGGAGACCAGGTAAGCGAAGACTCGAAACAAGTAGTGTACTTCATTCCGAAAGGGAAATGTCACACACGTACAGTGATCTAGGCTCCGGAGCCCAGCGTCTGGATTGCCATTTGCGCCCTTAACCATACTGAAGGCGGCCGATTCGAACAAGTGGTGTAATTGCAGTTTTCCCCATAGAGTGCCAGCCAGTTACGACGTCTCAACACACGCGCGTAATTGATGACATTGACATCGCAATGGCGGATGAAGAAAAGGTCAACTGAGCGATATGTCCGCTTGCACCTGAATTTTATGCTTTTTTCAGGGGACTTGGCCACTCGGGGCTGACAGAACAGCAGATCAACCCGGGCGGGCCCACGACAATTTGTCCCGCGGCATAAGAGAGACTGGCGCTTGGCAGTCCAAGCGTCGCGATAACGATTGTGCGTTGACCCCTTAGTCAGAAGCACGTGAGGAGAGGTACGAATACGAATGAATAGCAGGAAGATAGTCTATCTGCGCATTGGTACAATAATGTTTTTCCTGCACTAGGCACAATTATTAGAAGACGAGTTTGATCGTCATCTTACAGGAAGTATAGTGTTGGCTACCTGGAGAAAGGCGACCGTGGCAACATCAACCGCAGATATATATTTTGAAGGACCCTTGGACTCCGTCAGTCTTGACTCTTGGAGGCCTATCTATTTGGATCCAGCCTGGACAGTCAAATCTTCCGAGCTGAAACATCTGCACACATGGGCAGACTAGCACAAATCATCCATTGGTCTGACTCCATACTTTATGTCTGAGAGAGGTTCTTGACGCCTGAATCACATGCAAGGATGTTGCTTGCGCGCAACTCTAAATTCCTTATTAGCTGTGGAAAGGTCTAGATCACCCTCAGCACAGGCAGCATGAAAGTCGCTCATTCAGAGCCTGGATATTGGGGCTGAAGGTGTTCATATCCGAGGTAGCAAAGCCTGTCGTGGTGTTCCTCTGGTTGACGATTAACCCCACATGTATTCATGACGAAAGTGAGCGAGCAAGCCTGGCAGGTGCTGAGATAAAGGGAACGTTAGCCGAGGGCATAGAGAGGTCCCTCACTACTGTAGCATTACTAGGAAGCTAGACTAGTAGTCCAATTCCACTACTGACAAACCACAAGCCAGTGTCAGCTTTCCGATCGGGGCGGCTCAATGATCCGAACCTCCAGCCCAGCTGGCCAACGACAAGACAATGAAATATGGACCAGATCAACCGGCGGATCTTGTTTGTATCGCTGGTACTCTAAAAATAAGACGAGAATTGAAGAGCGTGCACGAATGGGGATTCTGGAACACCAGAGTATGGTGCTAGGGTCGAGTGGCAGCGGAGCTTCGTGCGTCATCCCAGCCACGGGCGGTTGCCATGGCAGCCCTCCAGCCCGTAAACACCGCATTTTGAAGGTTGCAGTTTCATGTCACCTGCACTCGTTGTTGGAGCAGCAGGCATGCTCTACTCAAATGGGCGAAAACCATCTTACAAAGTGGCATCCCTTTCATCCTTTAATTGTTCCATATTTCAACCGCACCTCATCCTCTTACACATCCATCGAGCGCATCAATTTACCGTCTGTTTGTCTGAACCGCACCGCACCATCAGTACCTGCGAGTCACCTGCAACTGGAAAGACGATAACTCCGTTCTGCTTTTGATACGTCAGCTGGACCGTTACAGCAGCAGCCCGTACATTGGACAGATTTCTCCCTTTCTGGATCCGCTGGGTACCTCGTGCCAGATTATTCTCCTAGATTCATGGACATGTCAGGACACATGTATGAAGATAGTGGCTACGCAGCCTCTCGACGTCGTTCGCTTGCAACTCCACCACCCTCCATGACTCCAAGACACAATCGGACCCGTAGTCAAAGTGTGAGGGTGAGTAACGGAACTGTCAGCACAAATACCAGTGTCTCAAGTGGAAGGATGTCGGAAGCCACAAACATCACTCAACCGCCAGCATATTCAAAAAAGTTTGTGGTGGTGGGAGATGGTGGTTGCGGTAAGACATGTCTTCTTATCAGTTATTCACAAGGGTATTTCCCTGAGGTAAGTGTTTTATCCTTGAACGTCGAATTTGATGAGAATCATCCCTCACTGCTCGAACTTCCGCTTTTTTAGAAATATGTTCCTACCGTGTTCGAGAATTATATCACGCAAACCACCCATCGAGCTTCTGGAAAGACAGTCGAACTGGCTCTCTGGGATACTGCTGGACAGGAAGAGTACGACAGACTGCGGCCACTCTCATACCCCGAAACAGATCTTTTGTTCGTCTGCTTTGCCATCGATTGTCCTGCATCGCTAGAGAATGTCATGGACAAGGTATTTGACTCACCTCTCGTCTTCCCGCAACATCTGACCAACACGAACAGTGGTATCCCGAAGTACTGCATTTCTGTCCCACCACGCCTATAATACTTGTCGGTTTGAAGTCGGATCTGCGCTCGAAGAGGACTTGTATCGAACTCCTGAAAACTCAAGGATTGACTCCCGTTACACCGGAACAGGGCGAGGCAGTTGCCAGGAGAATGAATGCTTCCTATATCGAATGCAGTAGCAAGGAAATGCGCGGTGTTGATGAAGTTTTTGCAATGGCAGTCGATACCGTCGTGTCTGCCGAAGAACAAGACTGGATGGGCACCAGCCAGAGTAACGGCACCAGCAGCAAATTCGGAGGAGGTGGCGGTGGCCTCAGGAGCGGCAGCAAGAAGGTTAAGAAGCGTACTTGCAAGATTTTGTAAATCTTGAGCAGCTTCTCTCCGCTGGCTTGACTTTTCCTTGTTTCTCGGGTCTTCTTACAGCCGATTTCGGGGCCTGGTTGCCTCGACGCCGCGATGGACCAGATAACTCTTTTTTTTGGTACGTGACGTGCTGCCCCGAGCCGGATAATTGTTGGGAAAGAAACATTCGGCTTCTGGCAGGTGTTGCGGATTGTCATTCCTTACTTCAGACATGCTGGTCAAGGTGGCTTACTGATTTATGTTCCCTTCATGTTGCTATACCGGTTTGGACTTGATGATTGTTACCATGAACCCAACGATTACCCTTTTTTTGTCCTCGTTTCCATTTGCGCGATTGGCTCTATTTAACATTTGATGTCTGTCATGAACTAGCCTGAGGCCACTCTTCTGCATGCATGGCATGGGTGTTTACCGGCGCAAGCAACTATCCCATGTACCCGATAGGATAAACTATCAAAACTGATGATTCTAAACACGTGTGTGTTATTCTTGTAACAAAATCCGACGTAGTAGTGGTATCAAATAGTGGAATATCCAACCCAGTAAAATAAGTACATAACTCGTAAAAGAAGTAGAACGATCATCGTATGCAAGACACCGTGTGCTTACACCGCTAGTGACTCGTCGATGCTCCCTCGGCGTAACTCTGACCATGGCCTTCCCTTCCTTCCTCTCCAACATGTTGCCCTTCACCCTGTCTCGTCCCGTTCGGCTCATTCTCCTCAGAGCGGCCCATGAAGTTCTCAAACTGTGACCAGAGAGCTTCGACTGAACTGAACTCATTGCCGACCTGCGTATCACATTATTGACAGCCTTGGTCCGTTGGTTTCGTTATCACTTACTGCAATGATACTTTCCAGGTTGCGGTTTAGGCGGTTAATGTTTTGGAGTACTTGCTCCATACCCTGATGAATTCCGTCAGCGCTGTGGTAAATAGAGTGGCGCTAATCCATCAATGAAGTTGATTAAGGGATTTGAACAGCTGCATAATGCTGTCATTTCTGTTTCTCATTCAGCGCCGAATTGCTTACCACTGCGATTTCCCGAACCAGTTCAGCTCGCTGCTGCTCAAAGACTGTCGGGGTTGATCTCCTCGGTGTTGTTGACATTTTCGGCGCAGTCCAATTGTTCTCACTCCACAGGGCAAAAGGTCTTCAATCAGAGCAGTCTGCTTAAATCCACCGTAAGGAATTGATCACGAAGTATTGTGTTTTGTGTATATTGTGGAATTGTTTGATTGATTCTGGACGCGTTGATTTGTTGCCATTTTGCCCTTTGTGGCTGATGCGGGGCGGAAGTGGCAGTATCTGATTGGGCTTTGACCGCCTACCTTACCGCTTCTTTGGATGTTCTTTCAGTCACGGACGATGGTGCTAGGTAGCTAGTTCTTTCAACGTCCTTAAAGAAATTGAACAGGGACATGCTGCATAATCTTTCTCATCTTCGAAAAGGTAGTTGCTATAGTACGCAGAGAGAATGTCATATCATGATCTGGACCCGATGGCCCAAACCGATGCTCTCCGGAGCCAACAAACACATCCTCCATGACTGAAAAGTTTGAAGCAATGGCTTCACTTTGAGAAACGGCATTGCAATGGTTGTCGGCCATTGCGTAGTGACGTGGCATATGACTCTCTTACGAAGTAATCTTTAGTCTCTGTGAATTCAGAGGACTCTCAATGATGCTGAGACAAAGATGGAATAGCAATACCAAAATGCCAACATTCTCTTGAAGCCGGTCCTGAATGGACACACAGCTGCTAAAAGAAAATCGTGATGAGCTGCTCCTATCCGGTTTGCCCTTAACATCAAAGGCCATACAAGTAGCGCCCATTCAAGGCTAGAAGCAACGACAAGCAAAAGAAGATAGGCCACATTGAACCTCTCTTCTACGCCATGTTAAGAAAGAGGCAATGGGGGCAGACACTACCAACGCTGTTTGGCGTCAGCTGTTGAAGAGGGTACAAACAAGTAGCAAACACAAATTCCCAAAACTCTCTTAACTCACACAGGTCAGCCTCCATGTCACCATATAAGAACCTGGCACGAGCTTCTCCATCTTGCTGAAGACATTCCTCGTCTCACACTCAAGCTAATCTTTCCTTCTTAACTCCCAGCCGACAGTGTGTGTCTGGACCCACAAGAACGTCAAGTTACATATACAGTATCGGAGTTCGACAGTATGGGCAAATTGAGCAGCCTTATGCTGTCAGACATTGATGGCTTTAAGACAGGAGGACGCGTGCACCTCCTGGAGACAATTGACAAACTACGCGAGCTAGGCATCAGTGAGAGCGTCTCACTTCCCCAGGTAATGCATTCATTTTCTCACGCGTTGGGCTTTGTTTTGCTGAAGAAATGGCAGCTAGTCGTTGTCGGCGATCAATCCAGTGGAAAATCCTCTCTCCTAGAGGGCATGACAGGCTTCTGCTTCCCCGTGGCCAGCGACTTGTGTACTCGGTTCGTTACACAGATTGTCCTCATTCGAGGCCCCGAAAGCAACGCAGGAGTTCGAGTTACAATCATACCCGGTCCAACGACTCAGATGGATGGTGAGTTCAAGGCACACCTCTTAGGATTCGAGCGGAAGATGGTAGAAGAAGATTTTGGGGGTGATGACTTGAGGCAAATCTTCAATGAGGTAGGCTCATACTCAAAGCATATTGTGTCTCGGTTGCTCAAACCAACAGGCTGCAAGACACATGGGTGTCCCGGGGCCTGATACTGAGGACCCGAAGAACCTGGACAAGCGATTTTCTGATGACATTCTGAGAATCGAGATTTTCGGCCCTCAACATCAAAACTTGAGTGTGGTGGATGTGCCTGGCTTGTTCCACAGTACGCATCACCCAAAAAGAGATCAGTGCTTGTGCTGAGCGAACTCGCAGACCCCACGGACTACCAAACGGAAGAAGATCGCGACACCATTCGCAAGCTGATTAAAAGCTACCTCAATGATAAAAGAACCATTATTTTGTTAGTGGCGATTCTTGGAACTGGAATCGGAGCGCTGACGATTTGTTTAGGGCAGTGATGGATGCGAGAAACAACTTTGCCAATCAAGAAGTGTGAGTGATCCAACATGGTCATATGGAGCACATAGCTGAGGGGTCTAGATTCTCTATGGCTCAGGCCGCAGACCCTGCAGGAGCTCGCACAGTCGGAATCATTACCAAATGCGACGCCTTGGAGCCTGGCGATGAGGACAGGGTAAGCTGGCTTGCTCTTACCGAATTCAGACATGGCTGATCGATACAGGTTTTGAAAATCGCGAGGAACGAAGATGCAAAACTGACTCACGGTTGGTTTGCCGTCCGAAACCGCTCAACAAAGGATATCAAGGATGGTATGACGATTGAGGACCGCCACAAACGGGAAAAGGAATTCTTTTCCACCGTAGCGCCGTGGAACACTCTTCGACCGGACAGAGTTGGGATCAAATCCCTGAAGGCTTTCTTGGGTCAACTCCTGTATGCGCATATTCGTGGAGAGTTTCCCCATGTCGTCAAGGATATCGAAGAATTCCTGCTAGACGCGCGGGAGGAGTTGCAACAGCTGGGCCTTCGCGGCAAACAGCCTCAGATCAGCGACGCTATTTGACTCAAATTGCCACAAAATATGAGCGCGACGTGTCGAATGCGCTCAGTGGCAACTATGGTGCTGGTTCTCAAGCAAAAAGTCTTTTGAAACTGAGAATGCACATCAGGAATCTCAACGACGAATTCGCGGAGGCGATGGCCCGTGATGGCCATACTAAGATTTTTCAGAACCTTGACGGCGGACGAGACGAGGAGTACGAACGTCCCGGACAAGCTGAGGACGACGACATATATGAATGGATTCGGAAATTGTATCGCGATTCACGGGGTGCCGAGCTGCCCGGTATGGTGAATCCCAGTGTTCTTGAGTCCATGTTCCGGCAACAGACCGTGGCATGGAAGCCAATCGCTAGCCAATATATCGGCAAGGTAGCTAGAGCCGTTGATGATTTCAATCACGCAATTTTCGACAAATTGATAGGCGACGAAGGGATCAGAGATCATCTCATGGCACGCCTCCGCGAGCAAAACCAGGAAGCCGTCAAACGTGCAGGTGACGAGTTGGCCAGTCTACTACAGTGTGAGAGGGGCGGTATCTTGCAGACAGTCAACCACTATTTTGCTGAGACGCTGGCCAACATTCGTCAAGAGCGCACTCTCCGGCGCCTCGAAGCGATGGGCTTTCGGGACGGCAATTACTTTTGTCTCGACCAAGTCGTGGGTGCGGTGCACCTCAGCAATGAGGATCAAGCTGTTGAGGATATCCACGATATTCTCAAGGCGTACTACAAGGTTGCTCGGAAAAGATTTACAGACAACGTCGTTCTCCAGGTAGCCGAACGTCACCTTCTTGGGGCCAATGGACCCGTGAAAACGCTGTCACCTGAATTCGTTATGAATCTGGAGGATAGCGAGCTCGAGCATATAGCCGGTGAAAGCTATGTGACGTCAAGCATGCGAAACGACTTGGCTTCCAGAGTGGATCGATTCCAGAAAGCTTTGCAGATTGCGAAGTCAGCCAGTATCTAGATTTGCGCCCAAGTGTCAGGCATGATGGCGGCTTCAGTATCCAAGAAGATCGGGCCGAATGCTCGCGATGACATTCTTGTTTCTGGCGTGCGTACCACAGAAGATCTATGTCCATGCTGGGTCTGAACTCATCCTCACTTGTCGGTGTCATTTGCTTGTTGGGATAATGGTAATGGCCACGATTGCTTTGGCATGATAGAAACAGTTTTCAGTTTGATAAACAAGTCTCTTTAACCAGTAGTGCAAACCCTTAGCAGCTTTAGCTTATGGTGACTTCGTGTCTCGCAGAACTCGCTCACATTTGAGACAGATAGCATGCCAATTTCTCGGAGCCAAATAGTCCCTACAGTCTGCATCGTATCCTGCAACTGCAGAGGCTTCTTTTAACAGATAGAGGAGCTGGATTTCTTCTTCGTCCATTACTTTTTACGTCCATTGTTGTTTCGAGTTTTGAGTTTATCAATCAATTGTTGAATGACTTGAAAGTTGAAGCTGCTGATATGCTTAAAATATGAGCCATACTTTCATGAGGTGCCTGGCCAAAATCCAGCAGTTTTCCAGAACACAGCCCATGCCATTCGGAATGGCCTCACGTCTTCCCGAACAGGCAAGATAAAGCTGCAGCTACTTAGCTAATAGCGCGTAGGCTGCGTCGCGGTGATGTCATTTACACTAAGGATGTCTATGTCGGCAAGGAATGTTGAGACTAGCCATAATTAGCCTTAATCGATAAACCGCACTACGGTTACACAGTATCTATTAGTGTAACCCAAGTGAGGTAAAACTATGTACGATGTCATATCAATAGTAACAAGGTAGGACATCGTTTTGCGAAGAATTCAAGATAAAGAATTACAGCGACTGGTCTATGATGTAGTCAGTGGCTGTTGGTTATATTACCTATGCGTCATCTGTCCCCTTGGGTCGCGATATGGAGAAGGAGGAAGGGGCGCAGAGGGAAACGAACGGCTTTAGAGTCTCAAGTGGGCGAGAAGTCTCAGTGTCTCAGTCTGGAGAAAATAGATGAGTCGAGACTCTCTCGGGTTCTCGGATGCGGTCATTGTCGTTCTCGGTTTTTAGCGCTGGGTATGAATCCCAAATCCGTAATGGACGGGTTTATAGATGAAACAGGAGTACAGGACTGTTTCGACTTTTGAAAGTTATCGCACGG
Source organism: Aspergillus lentulus (assembly GCF_010724455.1). Next base: position 169,274 of record NW_022983878.1, on the reverse strand, counting down.
CGGTTACAAGGTACAACCGTATAACATTCAGGAGGCACCTGTTTGACTTTGGGATGGGACCAAGGATTCAGAGGACAGTTAATATTTGGTCTCAAAGTTGAGATTGCCAACCAGCTCGGAAAGACCCGCTGATCAACCACAGGACGTCATGGCTTTGAGGAGTTCGTGTTATAGTGGAGTTTATGGAGTTTTACACAGTGGGACACTTCAAACAAAGTTAGAGAGGTAGTGTCTGAGGAATGTCTGATTGATAATGAGAAAATCTTTCCCGAAACAGACGAACCATCAGGCTGCTTCATCCTCCATCTTCTCACACGATCATCAATCCTTATTTGCTCGAGCGCAGCCACATCAGCAGTGTGTAAGCCATTTTCCTTCGCAAGCGCCCACTCGGGATTCTGCTGCGGCCAGCCACAATGTAAAATCGCTGGACGATCGTTGCCAGTACGAGACACAGACCCCCACCTGTGCATGGTAAGGATCATCATGCGCACTCCTAAGTGATGCCGCTGAGCAATAGTATCTCGGCGCCCTCGGTGCGGTGGGAGATCTGTGTGTCGGATAAGGTCATTCGCAACAGAAGGAAAAATTCTAAACCCCGCAAATTTGGGATTATCGGCTGCATGTCCATCCTATTCAGTCACGGGAGCTGGTGGCTGTCAATCTTTAAAAATGTTTATTCCTCACGCGGGTCTTTATAATCCTGGATGGCCCTCCGTTCCCTATTGATCTCTCGTTGCTTTTGCGGAAATAGTATTCCACACCGATTGTCCGTCATCATCGCTTATTCTCAGCGAACAAATGTCTTTACCTCATCTGACAACATCTCTCAGCATACTTCCATCACTGTCAGCCCGCTTCTGTTGACTCAGCACTGCACTGGGCACCACATAAGCCATCCATTACAAGCAACTACACCAACACTCGAAAAATGCGAGACATGCCATCCAGGTTCATTGAAATCCTCGATCCCTCAGATAACCTGCGCTTCTCCGACTCGGATGTCCGCCTGGAAGATGTCCTAGCCGATCACGAGGCCATCGTCACTCGACCCCGGTCCGCCACAAAGACCAGTGACCGATCAGACCGTGATAACTCCTCCTCGTCGGGGCAGCGTTGGAAAAGACTGAGCACTATCCTAATCACGCCGCGACGACCTTCCACGTCGTGATCACTATACTACGGTCCCAGAACCGAGTTCTGGTATATTTCAGTTATCTTGCGACGATTAGACAGATACAAGGGATTGCCACCTTAGACACGGATACCTAATACCTCTACGATACGTTATTCTGGATTGACCGGGATAGTTGACTGGCTCAACACAAGGGCTCTTCTTGTTGGCTGGGACTTGGTTGGAAATCCTCTGTTACGATAATGACGTTACGAAAATGAGCCCTCTTATACCCCGTGCATTATGCTATACACTTTTCTTTTCCTCCCTGTTCAATAAGAGTCGGCTGGCCTAAAACACGCAATCCTTCTCCATCATGTACTACTACGTTATGTCTTGTTGGATCATCCTGCGCCACTGCATCCAACCGAATTCGGACGGGCATCCGAAATCGCCACTGCTGGCGTGGCCTGTACAGCATGACCTGCAAAATCATCCCAAGTACATTGGCATACCTGTGGATAGATAGATTGACGGATATAATGGGACCCATTGCGTACTCGGTGGAGTTCAAGGGTGTATGTCGATCCTGATCGTCTGTGTTGATCAGACATGCCGTTGATCCGGACATACAAGCGAACTATATTTAGACTTACAAAATAGATCAAGTATTCTGCAGAATGACAGGATCAAAGTACCTAGTATCTTGTCTACCTCTTCTCCAAAGTTATATTATTCTTAGTACGCATTCCAGCGCCTGTGACGTCATGGGCGCATGCTCAGCCCCGGTGTGCCTTGGCGCCTAAACATGTACCTTTCTCTACGTATGGTTGTGACGATGAACATATCAAAGGATGGTACACTTTGAAGGTGAAGATTGATTCGCTGCTAGCAAGTGGAAGAACAATGGCAGGCTAAAGATTTCTGTAAATTCCTAGCTCAGCAATGCCTCAATCCATGGATTGCCACACCCAGCGCATGCAGCCCCGAAGCTGTTCCTCCGCCAGGAGGATATCAGCCTCCCTACCCTGCCGAGGTCGCTCGAGTAGCTCCTCAAAAGGAAGAACGAGAGGAGCCCCAGAAACAGACCCGGGACTGATCTCAATAGTCTGCGCAGCGTACGCCGGCAGAGAAGCCTCAGGCTGATGGGATGGCTGATGCTGATGTTGCTGTATCGGCGCACGCTCTTGCTCCCATTTCTCGATAATCAACGTTCGTCTCTGGCGGTGTATGCCAAGGACGAGGACCATCCGGACTTCTCCCTGCGAGTTGCGCAGCCACCACGTTGCCTCTTCGCGGAGCCGGGGTAGTGACGCGCTGGCACCTGCCTCTATCACCAGGGTGGGCCAGGCTTCGCGGTCACGTTGCATCCGGGCCTTGGGGAAGAGACATCCATCTGGCTGTTTGCCTTTGCGTCCTGCGCAGAGAAGCCGCGTGGTGGCTCCGCCGAACGCGGATTCTGCAGTAGGGTCCATTCCCATGCGGCTGCAGAACAGATCGATAGCGCGGGTGATGTTGAGCGTGACAACATCGTGCCCGTGAGTGAGGATCTTGAGGATGCCGGCGAAATTGTCCCACATGAATCGGTAAGGGATGCCGTGCAGGGGACGTTCTTCGCTGTCTAGCTCGATGCGGGAGTTTTCGGTCAGTCCGAGAATGAGGATGAATTGGTTTCCGTCTCCTGTTTGGTTCAGGGAGGAGTGGACTCGCTCTGCTGTCTGCTGGAGGTCTTCTAAGGTAGTGAATTGGACGACGATGTGATCGTCTGGCAGATTTGCCGTCAGTTCTGGACTAGCCATCTCCTGGTTAGTCCTGAGCCGTTAGATAAGGTGCATTCGTGTCCTGACACGTCCTGCGCTTGTGGCTGTGGTTCTCAATCGAGTCTACTTCAACATTAGAGGAGCATGCAGGAAGGTTGAGCTTCTCAGAGGAACAGATAAGCTTGATGGTTTGAACTGGATGAGGGAAAGCTTGTGCACAGTGAAAATACGGCTTTTGATATGTGGCCCTTGGTTTTAAAGATGTACCTTTGACGTGCCCATTACTCTCATATATTCCCCTTGTAATGGCAGAAGCCTCAGGCAGTCAACACATATATGACGGCCACCAGACGAGGGTATTCGCAGGTAGATCTGGACCAGCTCATATCTGGCCATTACAGTCACATCTTATCCACATACTGCTCCCATAATGTAACATCAAAGAGAAATCAACGATTGATCTGCATCTTTGATCCTGATGTAGTGTTTGTTGATGTTGTCTAGATGATGCGTTATCAGTGACGTCACGCTGGCCTGCGACATATCAACCATCAACACCCGAGCATCTCTCTACACATCGTTCTGTTTACACAAACTATCAATCGAAGAATGCCTCCAAAACGCACAAGAAAAACCACCTCAGCAGCAAAAAACCCACCATCTCCCCCACTGTCTGAGAAGAATGCCACGACAACACACGCACCCAAGGCCGAGGCCGAGGCCAAACCTGAGCCCGAGCTGGAGCCCACTGACCATGCCAGCCCACCCAGCTCCCAACTAAGCGAGGAGATAACAGACACCGTCCCCTTCGACTCAGATGAAGAAATGCCAGAGGAAACCGAACACACCATCGCCGAAGAAGCAGCCAAACAGAAAAAAGCCGGCTACGCAGGCGGATACAACGCCCTCAAGTCATTCAAGGGACAGGTATACTCCGGAATGGCAGTAGGCGGCTCCCACACCTGGACCTACGACGCAGGAACCTGGAAAGAAACCAAGGAGGAGCCTGATCTCTGGCGGATCGACTATCGCACCAACAAGCGGCGAGCGCGCAAGGCGCCAGAGGGGAGCGGCGCCCCCGTCGGAACAGAGTACCACTGGCTGATCGTGGCGCATCAGCATGTGAAGAAGGTGGATGCGAACACGTACGAGACGCATTTGACGGGCTCAAAGTACAAGCTGGCGTATAAGTCTGCGTCGTCGAACTCGTGGTCGATTCCGACGGTGAAGAGGCAGCGCGAGAGGGAGGCGGAGCTGCTTGAGGATGCGAAGCAGAGGGTTCAAGGGCTGCCGCCGGTGTTGGCGGCTGAGAAGGTTAAAGTGGAGAAGCATGAGAAGGGGCAGCAGAGGCTGGATAGCATGTTTACCAAGGCTGGAGGTGCGGATTCGGGATCGAAGAAGAGGAAGATTGATACGACTTAGTCGGGTTCAGGTTTACTATATTCTATGTAGCTGGTAGTAAGTGAATATACCAAGAATTGGTCTGTTGTATGGTACTTACACTATTACAGTTTCTGTACTAGATATCCATTATCTAGTGATAATCGACAATGCTGATTAAATGACCTCAAATACTCCGTAAGGGAATTGTGCGTCCTATAGCAACTGACAGATGATTTCTGTCCCAGAAGACTCGGCAGTGACGTACTCAATTCATCACAACACTCCAGACAGAACAGCCTCAAGGTGATCGAACTCGAAATCATGCATGGGATTGCCATGTGGACCATTCCAGCCAAGAACGGCTAAATTGATGGTTTAATTGTACCCCCGCAAATCTCGGGGTAGCAACAACCGATGCCGTCTTGGCTACACGAGGTCTGGGGTATAAAGCTCCAGAAGGATGATTTTGGGGTCAGTAGAAGTCCAAACTATCAATTGTTCTCAATATGCGAAGAATCGCGTCGTTCACTGCTGTGTTCCTCGCTGCCGCGGCACAGGCCAGATATATTGTCCCCGGCGGCCGATGGCGAGATACCAACGGGGACCTGGTCAATGCGCATGCTGGCGGTCTTCTGTATGACGACAAGTCGAGCAAGTTCTGGTGGTTTGGCGAGTACAAGATTGAAGGCCAGACGGAGGGTGGTGGTGTCTCAGTGTATAGTTCGGAGGATTTGGCGACGTGGGAGCCTCATGGGTTGGCTTTGAGTATGACAACCGGTCTCTTGAAAGCTTCTGGCTAATATTCTGCAGAACCGGTTGAGGGACATCCGTACATCTCCCCCAAGCACATCATCCAGCGTCCCAAGGTGGTCTACAGTGAGGAGTCGAATCAGTATCATGTATGATCCGATCATCCTCTCTAGCTATGCTTCTTTTAACAGGCATTAGATGTGGTGGCATGCAGATAATTCCACTTATGGATGGCTTCTGCAAGGATTTGCGACTTCCGATAACATCACTGGGCCCTATACATTTGTCGACGCGATGGCACCGCTAGGCAACTGGTCGCAAGACTTTGGGCTCTTCACCGACTACAAGGACGGCCGCTCGTATGCGCTCTACTCGAACGGCGACAGCAAGTATGGACGCGATGTTTACCTTACCGCGTACAACAAGAACGTCACCGCGCTAGAGGAAGTCGTCTACCGGTTCCCGAAGTTTGACCTGGAGGCGCCGACCATCATCCAAACGGAGAAGAGCTACTGGGCGTTGATGAGCCACAAGACTGGTTACCGGCCGAACAGTAAGTGAGCGGGAGTTTTGACGGTAACTGCAATGACTGACCGAGAAGATGTCGTTGCGTTCCGCGCCGACTCGCTCAGCGGTCCCTGGTCCCAGCCGTTCATGGTTGCTCCTCTGAACACACGCACGTTCAGCTCCCAGTCCGGTTTCTCCCTCCGCATTAAGGGGACGAAGAAGACGACATACTTGTATATTGGCGATCAGGTAAGTTTGTCATTGGAAGGATGAATGGAAGGTAACGAGTACAGTGGGACTCCAACTCCCTTTGGGAAAGCCGGTACATCTGGCTTCCGATGGATATCGACGAGAAGAAGAAAACGCTCGACCTTGTCTGGAATGACGTCTATGACCTCAACGTGTATGTCACCAACCAATTGAATGAAGAAATACTGACGGATCTAGGAAAACTGGAGAATGGAAAGCCATCCGCGGCAAGACATACACCGCCAGCAAGGCCAAGACGAACGGCAATGCTTATAAACAGGAAGCTGTATGTCCTTAGCTTTCAGTCCAGCTTCAGTCGTAATGCTAATTGAGTAGAACTTTGCAACCGACGGTGTCATCCTGACAGGGATCTACGGCAATGACAGCACGGTCACCTTTGAGGGCATTGAAGGAACTGGCAAGCCACAATGGGTGTCTTTCTACTACCAGAGTACGTCTCTTTGCTCTGATTACTATCCATACTAATGTTATAGACACCGATGATATGGGTTTCGGCGATCAACGTAAGTTACCCTATCAGCCAGGACCAGTAGCAGAGCTAACAGTACCAGCGGGAGGCTCCCCCGATCGCATCGGTGGCTCATGGCAGCTCCGTCGCATTAGCAGCGTCGTTGTGAACGGGAATACTTCGAATGTGGAAACGCTTTATCAGAGGGACACCCACAAGAGCATCATTCTGTCGGCGCCTCTGCTGCTAACGCTGGAGAAGGGCTCGCATAATACCATTACAGTTGGGGGATTGTACAATGGATTTGATTACAAGGGGGCAGATCTGGATAAGATTGTGGTTTATCCGCCTGAGCATTGACAGTGGTGGTAGTGGGTGAATAAGACTAGATTATGTCCATAAGATGGTTATGTGCTCCTTCAGAAGTCTCATGCGCATAATATCCGTATGATCATCAAGAATTGTATCCACTATCTCAATCTAGATGTAGTAAACCAATGGGTGGTAAGAGTGAAAAGGCAATTATATAGTTACACGGATGAAAGTCATAGACAATTCCTTCCCTTTCCTCGCGGTATAGAAAATCATAACGCAAGATAGAACACATTCACATCTATTCAACTATTTTACTTAAACCCCATTAATTATGATATTATAAGCGAGTGGTAAAAGCTAAAAACGACATTTCCGTCAAGTTATGGTAGAACCATCAAAAGGTACAATGGGATATAAATCTTAACTTCAGTGGCAATATCAACAAAAGGACTGGTACCTCAGTGGTAGAGGGTGAGATTGCAATCGCATCGCAAGATGTACTGTAATATCTTGAGGTCCCGTGTTCGATCCACGGTCAGTCCTAATTTTTTGCCTTTTTTCTTTCTGTTTTTCCGGCCCATCATTGCCAAGACGGCTTCTCCACAAGCATGCAATTAACTGTTAGCTGTGTATTATTAGCGTAGCCTGGCTACAGGATATTTGTACCCTGTCTGAATTTACAGTTGATTTTATTGCTGTTAGTTAAGCAGTTGAGCTTGAATGCCCTACAGCCCCTGTCTCGTTGTTGGATTAGGGGCTGGAACATAGACACAGAGCGCATGATGCACCTAGACGTATTTAGGAAGAGGAGATTGATCCTGTAGGTGCATACCCTGAATGGATAGAAAATTTAATGATGCAAGACCCTATTTTAGAAACATAATCTTGGCTACGACAATCGTGGTGCCAGCAGGGTGCATAGACTAATCTGCATGCTTGTTTAATATGCATCAATATGGCTGCCTGATCACTGTCTGTACATACCAGGAGATACTTGATACACATATTAATTCAGGTCACAAGTAGTTGTTGACAATCAGACCCCGCAGATCATGCAAGGTGAAGTAAAGATTATGATATATGCAATATCATATCACATGCAATTAATATAAGGCCCCCAGTCATCCTCGCCATCATCTTCATCAGTTCGCAACCCACTGAAAATGGACGAGAGGATATACGAATTAGACAGCCAAGGCGACATCACCTTCCTTGTCTACGATGTCCCAGACTCCTTCCCACAAAGCCTAGACCAACTGGACCCCCTCCTGCTAGACGGTTCAACACCAACAACCACCTCACCTTCAGCAGAAGCAGCAGCAGTAGAAGAAGAAACCACACAAAACGAACAACCCCAAGCAATACTCAAAATCCGCGCCTCCTCCAAACACCTCACACTGGCCTGCCCCCAATTCACCCGCACCCTACACAGCGGCTTCCAGGAATCCCACTCCCTCGAAAAAGCTGGCCACCTGACCCTTGAAATCGACAACTGGGATCCCGCCGCCTTTCTCCTGCTCATGCTCATCCTGCACGGGCGCACGCGCCCAGTCCCAAGGAAACTAACACTCAGCAAACTCGTCGACTTCGCCGTGCTGGTCGATTACTACGAGTGCTACGAGGCGGTCGAGGTCTTCACTGATATGTGGATGACGGCACTGAAGAAGCCGACTACAGCGACGTCTCTGACATCGCTGGCGCAGGCCGAGGAATGGCTGTTTGTGTCCTGGGTGTTTCAGCATCGGGAGATGTTTGCACAGACGGGTGGGTATCTGCTGGAGAATTTGACTGGAAGGTTTTGTTCTGAGTTGCCGGTACCGAGGCGAGTATGCGGTATGTTTTAGATCTTTGTTCATGGGTTCGTGGGCAGCGCTGATGCGGCTAGATGCGATTGATCGCGCGCGGGAGGATGCTATAAGCGCGATCCTTGACAGGCTGCATAGTCGGTTCAATATGTTGAGCTCGGACAAGGTGCAGTGCTCGTACGAGTGTGACTGTGCGCTTCTTGGGGCGCTCACGAGACACATGCATCGACTGGGGATTCTGGAGAGACCGGCGCCGCCGTTTGAGGGGATTGCGGCCAAGCAGCTGGCGAAGGACGCGCCAGGGGTGGCGCTGCCGAGGTGGTACGAGCGTGGCGGCGAGATGCAGCATTCTTGTCTCGCGACGCTGGATTTCAATTCTTCGCTGAGAGGTTCGGGTGATGTGGTGAGGGTTGTGGAGTTGGATGGGTTGACTGAGCTGAGGAAGAAGTGACTGACTGCCAACTGTGTAGTTATGTAATTGTTATTCTATTGTTATGTCCATATGCATTACAACTTCATCTGGAACCGTGGATGCGTGCGTATCCTCGCCCCAAACTTCCAAAACAGCATCGGACACAGGCACATTGCCAGCGCAATAAACGCCAGTACCGAATTCCCCCACCCCAGCCCCAGCGACTCATACATCGACGGACCCGCCAGCGGGAGCACCGCACCGATCAACGACCGCAGGACGGTATTCGCGGCCGTCACAGAGGCCGCATGCGCGAGATAGGAATCGACCAGGTAGGTATTCGCCGGCATGAAGACGGTCACGAGCCCAATGGCAAAGACGGCCGTCCCGAGGATTGGCACGATCCAGTGCGCCCCTGCCTCGGCGGACCAGCCGTACCAGAATAGACCCGCGGGGACGAGCCAGCATCCGACCAGCATGGGCGGGAGCCGAGACTCAGGGGTGAAGCAGCCGCGGGCGGAGTGGGCGGCGGCGATGCGGTTGGACACGACGCCGTAGACGACGAGGCCGATGACGCAGCCGAAGCCGAGGCCCAGGTAGGCGAGACCGGCCAGGCCGGGGGAGAAGCCGTACTTGGTTTCGAAGATGGAGGGGATGGTGGTGAACATGAGATAGATGTAGCCGTAGGTGATGGAGCTGAAGAGGGACATGAGGAAGACGATGGGCGAGCGAATGAGCAGCTTGGTGGGGCGGGCGAGCGTGAACAGGAAGATCCCTTTCGTGGGACGCGTCTTGTCATGGATCGAATAGAGCGCTGGGTTGTTGGTTTCCTTGCGCAGAAGGGCGGCTTTTCGGCGTAGGAGGACGGGGGCGTAAGATTCGCGGTAGAGCAACATGCAGCTGACAGTCACTAAGCCGGTCTAGAAAAGCGTTCGTTAGCATCGAGAGTCGATGAGAGGAATGGAACAAACATACCGCGATAGCAATCACCCAAAACACCCAGCGCCATCCCTCCGCTTCGGCTAGGAAACCTCCTGCCACGGGCCCAATGATCGGTCCTAGGATAGCCCCCATAGCCCAAACAGCTATAATGCCGGCGCGTTTCTCCTTGGGAACCATGTCTGCCACCGTCCCCGAACCTATGGTCAATGGACACACACCGGCGACGCCCGCCAACAGCCGGAAGACAATCAGTTGCGGCAGGCTCTGCGCCACAGCACAGGCGATGGTGAAGATGAGGAAGAGGATGTTGCAGGTATGGTACAGAGGAACACGGCCGTACATTTCGGACAGAGGAGCGATCACGAAAGGGCCGACCATGTATCCAAGAATGAAAACAGAGACGACGAAAGAGCCGAGCATGTCGTTGGTAGAATGATATTCGCGCATCGCCTCTCCGACTCCAGGAGCAAACATAGACGAGGCCAGGGGACTGCATCATCTTAGCTGTGCGTCGGATGAATTTGACTAGGGGGAAGGACTCACGTTATGAAGGTATTGACTGCCATCAGCAGCACTTGGCGCGCTTTTTTCTTGACCGGCCAGTTGAAGGGATTGTTGATATCGTTGGGGCCATCCCAACTGACCAAATCCGGGTCTTCAGTGGGGAGGTCATGTTGAACCTGTGAAGTAGAGCTCTCTACCTGCTTTGAAGATACTGCGGTGTCTCTATCCAGGCCTTTTTCCAGGTCGGTGGATTCGCTGGGAGTGGAATCCTGCATGGCGGTGTTCGGATGTTACTTCTTTCGGTCTCCAGCTGCAAGACATTGTGCCAGCACATTCCAACAGAGGCAACTCTACATATATACTGCAAGAGTACCTCTCTAGAGAGGTGAACTGTGAAGGACAATCAATACTTGACTCGATCCCTCACATTCTTCGCATCGGGCTAGCATGGTTGCTTTTTCCTCCTTGCATAGTGCAATCAGCCAATATCATGATTTACCATTCTAATTTTTCAAGCATATGCAGAACCTGGGAGTTTTCCGGCCGAAAAGCCAATCATCTGTCGCGTTATGACTCGCGGGAGTCGGCCACTACGAACCCTGTGAAGCTTTTGGCTGGCGAGCTCAGCTGTTTATCTTTCATGCCTTGACCTCATATTTGTCCCTTGAGCCGGAGTCTCTAGATGACAAGTGCCAGGTTACACTTGACTTTGTTCATGCACGAACTAGTGGGTTTTCAGGCTACTCTTTCAAATCCTCTACGATCGATCCAGAAATGCATACGGCTCGGCGCGTGTGGTGTAACGCCAGAACCCCCTTACTTTGGGGAGAATAATGATCAAAATAGGGTGACAAAAAAAAAATGAAATGACCTATCACCTACCTCATCTGTCAAGCCAAATATCGGACAGCCGCAACGAATCTCTTTCTGACGAAAGCGCTCATGGACGATATTGAAAGATAATCTGGGATGACTCGAGGAGATTGTACTGCCCAACATCTCGCGCAGGCTTAGCAGGGAACTGATGCGATCCGATGTTGATGCCGTAGAGGGTGTATGAGTGCGGCGAATCGCAACCACTAGGTCGAAAGCTAGGTCCTGCATGGTCTTTTCGCCTTTTATGATGAATCTGAAGTACGGCCTGTTCGTACCACGATGATGACACCGCGTCTTCTTTGTGCACATGATCAACATCCTGGGGGCGCGCGCCCGCAAGCTCAACGAGGATCACTTCGAGCCCCTGGCGGACGAGATGGTGCTGCATTTGCCGGTGCCCGCGCCTGAGTATGTGTGGGGCGCGTGCAGCGAGGAGGAGTGGCTGCTAGCGCGGCCGCATGCGCTGTCGCAGACGCTGTATCAGCTGCTGCAGATGAATCGGATGGAGGATGGTTCTGGCGTGTTCGAAGATTGCGCCGGGAGGTTGGTAGTGCAGCTGCAGGGCAGGTAAATCATATATTATAAATCATGTATTTCTTTGTCTTTTATGATGTTACGATTGTCTACGGCGTACGATATGTTACCTAATGATTTGATACTGTCCTTGTGTTTATTTAATAATTCATTCTTTGGTATCACCAGTGGCCATCACTAGATACAAATCATATCAAATACATAACATGAATTCGTCAGGTGTCATTCGCATAACTAGACCAGTCAGATCAATCCATCATCAACGAATACAGGGGTACATACCACTTTAAGAGGCAGTTTTAAATCTGCTGCTTGTGAGCCTCGGCCTTGGCGTCATGCTTGGACTCGTGGGCCTTGTCGCCGAGGGCATCCTTGGCGGCAGAGGCACTGGACAATGTTAGAAACTGCTGCAAGAATGGCTGCAAGATTCTGCAGGAAAGAAGAAACTTACCGAGTGCCAATGGGAGCATTGGAATCCTTGGCGACTTCCTTGTTGGCTTCCTTGGAGGTGCCGTGCAAGGCCTGCTGCACGCTCTCGCTGACGTAGTTGGCACCCTGCTTGATGGACTCCATTGTATTGGTTGTATTGGGTTGTAGATTGGGTTGGATTAAATTGAGTAGTAGATGGTTCGATTGATTGATTGATTGATTGTTGCTTGTTGATGAAGAAGGACATAAGAGGACGAAATATGAGGTTTTATATAGGTGGTACGGCATGATGATGTCATCTATACAGGACCCGAAATGTCGTGATGTCATCGAATCGAGCCAAGTATTGGATGCGCAACATTCAGGAATTAGCCTCGCAAAACAAGATTGGCTGATAAACGCTATTGAGTCATTCTGAATTTAGGAATTATGGTACCTAGGCTAGAGGTTAAGTCATACACTGCTTGCGTACCAGCCACATCTGCTATTAGCAGTAACCATATAGTAAAAGTAGACGTCAGCGGAGGAAGCCATCCCCAAACAACAGACTTGGCTCCAGTCCCTTGCCAGTCTCCTCGGCTTGCACTAGCCTTCCGACCTCGGCAAGATTATGTTTCCCGGGTAGATCACAGATCTTCCCCAGTAGCGCTAGAGTAACCACTGGGTCGTGCACGGATTCACATGCAGCCGTTCTACCATAATGATACTGTCTCCGCTCCCTGGTTTCCAGGACGGAGGCTGCGCCGTGGATTACGCTGGACGTAGCTGATGTTGCGGTGTCGCATGTGTATGTCTAATAGGCGTAGAGATGGCCCGCGCAACCCCAGATCGAAGGAGACGCAACTTGAACCTCCAACTGCCGAACCATATCGGCCGATAAGGTGACTGCAATGCTGTGCTTTGGACCCTGATTCTGGCGCCGGAGTATTCTCGGTGCCGGCGGGGATCTCCACGAGGCGCAAGATAGTAATCCTGGATCGGTAGTCGAAGATGACGTCGGTTGCGTCATTGGATCAGCTTGGCGGAGAGGTACTGGAGAAGATGGAACGAGTCGGTCCACCGGCCAGCGTCCGCACTCGCTCACGTTGGACGCAAGACCAAGTCCAGCAGTAGCGCAAATGGGTCGACCAGTTGCCGCGGCGTGTAGAGCCCGGACTAGAGGCCCTAGGACTCGCGAGGTGTCCTTGCGTGCGCGCCGACGTCAGGCTGGACGGCAAATACTCTGGCCGATAAGGATATGGCCTGTCTATCTGGCAACGAGACCGGATAGCGGAAATGCGGTGTTTGCGGTGCCTTTCATGACAGAAGCTCTGTCATGTCGTTGAAGGCCATCTAAAGGACAATCCCAGGGACAGCCAGACTCGGACGAATCGTGCCATTCATGCGTAGCTATACCGACGACTGGAGGACGGAAGAAAGCCTATGTTGCAGGACCTGACAAATGCGCATCAGTTTGTGCTTTCCCGGCTGCTTGTCTCCGTCGTCTGCTGGAGTCCTTAGGCGCCGGAGTTCGTGGTCGTTTGACAACCACCAGCTCCGGCGGCCACAACAGATGTCTGTTAAAACAGATTCCGCTGTCCAGACACTGTTTTAACTCTTAAAATACGTGCACAGAAGCACGAACAAGACTGAATGCTGGATGTGGAGTGACGGTGGTGGATGCTATATCTGCAGTTGTCATGAACTCCTTCGAAATCATTGGAGTCTTTTTGAGGAAAGTACAGCACCAATCTCTCACATAGCCACCCACGACACCATCGACCTGGCCGCCACCGATTTCGCAGCCCAGAAAGAATGAACCGGCCACCGCACGCCCTCTCCATCGACGAGCGGTGCCGACTCTTCGCGGCCCTCCGCGACTCTGGCTTCCATACGGGAATAATCTGGACTAAACCACGTTGTTCGGACGCGTGAATCCAGATATGCTGGTGTGCCACTGGATGCCCGGGTAACGGAGACGAGCCGGGCCCGCTTCGAGCCCGATGTGGCGGACGAGCATGTCAAGGCGCGCGCGAAGCAGTTACATATCGTAGACCATTGAAAGCGAAGCGCCGAGCTGCTGAGACGCAGTCAGTTTTACGAGTGCGTCGGCTTGAGACCATGGGACTGTCGATGCGATTGATGAGAGAGACATGTCGGGATTCGCAATTGGATCAGGTGAAATGCATGACAAAAAGTTGCAACTCCCATTTCATCATTGCTCGTTCTGCTCCTCGAACCGGTCTACATGTGCCGTATGAAACGGGAAACTCAGTGAATATGCCCATGACCCGTTAAGCGTTATATAAATCGTCAGGTTACATACAATCCACTACATCAAGTTGACCCCGCTGATTTACGCAAATTGCTCCAGCGCACAGAGAATGATAAACGACCGCAGCTCATTCGAGTCGGCAAACCCCGCATTCGTCGCGCAATTCGCCCGGAGATCGTCCTTGGCGAACTTGGAGAACAGCACTTCGAGCGAGGGTTGGTATTGGGCATTTGGGAGCTGCTCACCGACCGGGATGTCACCAGCAGGGCCCAAGGTTGAAAAGGCGTCGCTGATGCCTGGAGAGCCAGGGGGCGCGGGCGTGGACTTGCGCCACTCGTCTTCGGTGCGGGCGCTCCACAGTCCTTGATCGCAGGGTAGAGGCATCTTCATAATGAGCTCATCGTTGAGGGGCTCGTAGTAGGGCGACTGACGCCCGGAGTTGAGATCGCGGTTGTTCAAGAAGTTGACAATGTTGGCGAGGAAGATGGTGCGGCGCGCGGTTTCGGCCACGGCCCATTTGACCCACGATTGAGTGGAGTTGGCGTTGGCCGCGGGCAGGAGGGCCGTGTCGTGCGACTCGAGGTAGGACCGCGAGAAACACTGGGTCATTTTTGAGAGGAAGGGCGATTTCAGCCCTTTTGTGCGGCGCCTGCGTTTCCAACTCTCGGATTTGTCGACGGGCGGAATGCCCATCTCGAGGATCTCGTAGAGGAGCATTGCATGCAGCGCATCCCACTGTTCCATGCAGTGGTAGGTGGGCTGGCCTGTCAGTATGACCCTAACACCTGAAAGAAGTGCTTACATATGACTCAATCAAGCTTTGTCGTTGCGCGTCCATGGCTCGCTTGACGTAGCCCGCGGCATCTCTGGAGCCCAAGGCACTTCCGCAGCAAATGGCCATGGACGTGTGCGGCAGAATCGTCATGTCCGCGACTTGCTCGGTGAACAGAGTGCGGTGAACGAACGGACAGTTGAAATCATCCTGAAGCAAGAGTCTCGGATACTGTGCAAGCAGACGGACGTAGTTGGGCGGCCGCACCCCCAGCACGTCGGGACTGCCACCCAGACCGGTGAGGGCGGACGTATTGGGGATCGCTGGATCTGGCGGCACCATGGAAATCTCGACCGGCGTACTGTACGGTTGCGACGGAGCCGGGGCCAGTGGTAATGTGAAGCTTGGATGGCTGGTCGGGACTGCCGGTGTCGGATCCAAGGTGACTTCGCCGACTAAGCCTGCTGACGAGGGCAACGAGGGGAAACCGAGGGTATCCATGGTCCAGACGAAGTTCTGGGAGCTCCACGAGTCGAAGCTGTCGGCGTCGGGACCACCCAGCATGCTTCGAGGGCTCCATAGCGACGGGAAGTCTGGCGTGTTCACGCGGGTTTCATCGGGTCTAGGACGATCTCTGGTCGACGGGGACGAGGAAGAGTCGGAAGAATCAGAGGGAATGGCGCCTGCTGTGTTGGCCGCCGACACGTATTCGCATGAGATGCCCCGTTTGGCACATCGCGAGCAAGTCGGTTGCGTGCAGCAGCATTTGGTCTTGGCCAACACGCAGGCATTGCACGCTTTGCGGCGTATCTTAGGTTTGTTCGACCGGAGACACCGGCGTCGATGGCGCAAGAGGAGGTCACCTGGAATCCATCGGTCTAGACATCAGCTCAGACGCAAGAAGATGGAGACTCAACAAACGGCGGAGACAAACGTCGTTGGTAGGTTTTGAAGCAAGAGTCACACTGGTGAACGTCGTTGGATGACTCGGATGCCGGCATGGTCGAAGGGCGGCATCAGGGAGACAGAAGACAGGAAATAACAAATAAGCCGGGGATTGTCAGGTTAAATGAATAGACTCGTGTCAGAGAGTAAGCCAGAGAATCCGACATATCCTGTTTTTCGATCTTCTCGATCCTTCTATGTCTGTAGCCTTGGTTCGAAGAAAGACGGGGTATTGGTAAGAAGGACAGACAATGAAAAGGTGAGATTTACGAAGGATCCGAAGCCATCCCCTGTGTGGTAAGCGCGGGGTCTAGCATTGATTAATCAAGTGCAATCAATGTAACATTGGCTATCTTCCTGGCTTATATCAGTGGAGCTATTATTACCTGCGAGTCAAAAGTCCCGTTTGTCCCGTCTGCATTATTTGCCCGTCCTTAGTGCTTATCTATTACCACACGGCTGTCCTTCATGCGTTTGCGACAGAAGAAAGTAGAACCCGTGGGTCAACGTCGCTCGAGTTTCAATTTCAAGATCGCACTGGGAGCGCTCGGCACATTTAAGGAACTAGAGTCTAGATTTGCGGGCCGCGAATCATGATCCACTTGGACCACTTTCTGAGGTGACAGTGAATTAGGAGAAGTGGTATAGTGTTCCTATCTGGTGAAAGCGCGCAACTGAGGCTTGATGTTTTGGTGTATGGTTTACAAAGCTGCCTTCTTGTCTACTTGAGATTATAGCTAACTTTTATTACTATTTTCCCAACCCATCATGGTCTTCTAACTCAAGTACTAAGGCATTTTTGCTATTAGACTGAGACTCCGATGTTCTATACTTTGCCACCTCCTTTTATGCCTTTGAGTTGTCGCCCGCCTGATGGTCCGTACTTTCTGTGTGAATGGAAATTCTGCTTGCCTCAGGGCTTACTAACTGTTGATTCTTTTTTTTTATAGATAGTGCAGCATGAATTACATAGAATTAGTGCTATAGACTTTCATGAGTGAACTAACATGCTTTCTCCCTCCTATACCTGACACACAAAAGACATCAGTGAAGGATTAAAGTTGTAATCCACTATATGATGGCAAGCCGGGCTAGAGGATCATTGTACTCAATCTAATAATCCAAGGGTGCTCCTGCCAAAGGGCAACGGCACTTGGTGGATGACAAGACTAAGGGTGTTCTGCGCTAGGTAATACAATCTGTGCTGGTCAAGTCTAAAGAAGAGTGACCAATGAGATGCTTTCTCTGTATCAGAAAATCCTGATCTCCCACTGAAGAACCGTCCAAGTTATCCAGTGGGCTTCTCCGGAATTAAATATTACTACCACATCCAGCAGTCGCCATTCTGCCGAGGTTGAGAGACAGCCAGGCTCTACACTCATCAAGGGCAACCATACAGAACTGACCCCTGTTCAGGTGGCTCAATTACCGCCCTGTTCCTTCACTTTCAAACCGCTTGGCAACACCTTTCTAGGTGTTTAGCAAGACATCATTCTCATCAGCAGACAGAAGACTATATCAACTATATAAAAAACAGGGCAAGATCTAATATAGATGGCATTGAATGCTCAATCCACTCACCATCCCTGCAGCCTGACTCTATTGCAGACACATTAAGCACTGCCAACCTTCCTACACTGCATAAGTAATGAACTTGGGTCCTCAACTACTTAATACAATCCCTGAGATTCTACTGATCGACCCGCAGTTAACGCAAGATTGTAACTCGTCGATCTTTGGACATGCCTCATGATTTCCACTAATAATGATAGGTCATGCAACAACATTTCACCAATGTCCAGAGTAACTTGTTTTTGTGTTGGTTGCATGAAACGCATCTTTTATGGCGAATAGTCATTAGGGTGTTTTTCTACGACCCTGGACTCATACCTTCTCTGCCAAACAAGATATGAGTAACAGCAGTTTGCGTCAAGAATGCGTCGGAACATATTCGTCGGAAGAACAGCAACAAATCATCCGCAAGAAGCGGATCTATTGAGCTTCTTGAGAGGGAAGACTCAGTGGAACAACCGTGAATCGCAGCGCTGTTATCCAACTGTGCTATGGGAGGAAATCAGAAAGATCATTAAGGAGGATGGAGAGCTTGAGCTTCACCTATGTTTCGCAGGGGCGCTCGCCTAGATTTCACATGGTTCCGTGAAAGAGATTGCTTCTACTAGTCGTCTCTCTCGTCGAATTGAAAGACAATGCACAGCAAGAACAGAGAAGAAGACTGCAGTTCAAGCAGCAGGACCGGCCCATCCGCAAATACGGTGTAATGCATAATGTAACCCGCACTTCGATTTAGGGAGAACAGAAAATGTCGGGCTGACCAAGTCATTAGCTAGACTTTATTTGAAACCGAGAAATAATCATGAATATTGTATGACTAACATTAGATACAAAACAAGGTACGTAGTGCCTACATGTTCATCATGGAAACCGGCCTCTGTATGGCGCAAATTTGCTAGCCAGCACCTGCTGTCTCATATTCTCATTTGCTCCTCGACGTCGAATCAAATCATCAAAGAATCTCTCAAGTTTTCCAACTTCAGAGACTAAGATCTCGCCCTTGGCACTTTAACTTTTGCTTCGCACATAAATTAATAGTTATAGGAGTTCCAATACATAGCCTAAGCTTTGTGCAGCAGGGAGCCGCGACCTAGCGCACCATGACACTGTTGATAGTATGGCTTGGACTTCCAGGTTGGTTGAGCCTTTTTAAGAGGTCCGCTCACTATGTTCTCAAGACTTGGTATGAAAGACTTCGGCGAAGGGCTGAAGGCGCTAGACATAATGAGCCAAAAAAAGCCGGTGAACTAAAAACATACCAGGGGTCAGCAAAGCCTTCGATATTCATCTCCCCGTCTTACATATTGCTAGTCAGCAGGTGCGTACTTGGAAAAGGCTTTCAGTTGCTATTAGAACACAAAGAGAATTTCCGCCAGCGGATCTTTCCAGAATGTCCTGTTGCATGGTGGTAGCGAGGGCTCCGAAATGAGGCCCCAATCCAAACCCACCGGACTCCTGGCTCTGCCGTATTCCTTATACGCAAGAAGGGCGGAATATGAAGCTGGCAAAAGAATTAAGACCACAAACCAGAGCCACCAGGTACCATACCCTAATTCAATCCAGTTTTGAGCTGATTTTTTGAGCGAAAGAAGAGCTGACTTTCGTCGCATGAACTCTAGGAAAAGATAGCAAACCAGATGGATAATAGGGGGAATAATGAGCAGCAACGCGAACACCGTATAAACTAGCAGTCCCGGGCACGGCTCGGGCTTGCTTATGACACATCCTACTGCGCCGGTCAGAAAGGTCCAAAACCCTGGACTGAAAGGCGTCGAGATTCCAAGAGCAATCATCAGTTCGTTTAACAAATCAGTCTCCACACTGTACTCAAGAGCGTTTTGGTTGGGATTGCCCCAGCCGAGGAGACCGGTTGTGTCAAGAATGCGTCTCTCGTGCACAGTCTCGGCCACCGGCGAGGACCGAAGCACTCGGCGTTGTCGCAGAATGTGTCTACCTTGTTCAGACGAGGTCGCTCTCATTACACCCCTCTCATCTTCACGCTGGTTTCTTGCTGGCCAGCTAACAGGGCCTGAATAAGAAGTACCCGTATCATACGTCCGATGGCGAAGCGATCGTGCTCGGGGATCAACTTCCCATTTGATGTTCTTTCGCGTGATAAAAAGAGAAAAGGACTGAACGACAAATGATCCGCAAGCCAATGTGCCATTGATTATATCAAGGTGCGCGCAAGCAGTTTTACTGACTCGACGGAAGTAGAGAATGGACGTCATCAGAGCCTGAAACCATCCAATGGCTAGCATAAAGATCCTGCCAAACCACCATATATTACGTGGCAGGCTTCGCTTCTGAAGATCACGTGGATCAACGAAGATCAGCGGAACGGAGCCAACGAGACGGTCATCATCCGGGAGAGAAGGAGGGTTGTCGAACGTTGCCCACATACCGACGCAGGCCGAGAGACGATAGGACCATGACATACCAGGCTGCTGGCGGATGCGTTCTCTTGTGAAGATCCTCAATGCACGCCATATGAAGAGAGCTGCGACGCTAATAGGAGAGCAAGCAAAGACAATCATCAAAAAGGCCGCCAAGGCGGTATGAGGGACTCCAGAAAGAGACATGTAATGGCCGAAAAGGGCGAGTGGAAAGATATGAATGGAGAGGCTTTTAAGGACTATATCCGCCACTGAACGCAGGTTTCCATCACCAGGGGGGATGTAACAAGCATGATCAAGCGCCATATTGTACGCACATCAGCCATATTGTTTAAAACAACTTTCTCAGGGAGCAATTGCAAGAAGCTGCAACTATGAGCAAAATACCACTGACTGGAACGATAGTTAAGCTTACATCACTCGAAGTGTACCTCTTCGTACTATCTATACCAGTTGATGACGCCAATGACTGTAGAGCCCATATTCTGGGCGGCATCTGACGTACCATGAAGATTGAAATCACATGACTTGAGAAAATACCCCTAATTACCAAGTAATCATGCAGCTATTTAATATAATTCCTAATATGCTCTAAGTAACAACAGGCGCTGGACCCTGCCAAGTTAAAGAGTTTCATGAGCCGCTCAGGTGGCAGACTGAGCAATCGCCAGATTGACGGTGGAGAGCTATTATTGATCGCTCTACACCATTTCAAAATGGAGCGCCTGGTCTCCAGGAAGGAGTACCTGCCCAATTGTCGCATGCATTGGAACTGAACACATGTCAATGATATTTTGTCTCTTGCCGCCCAGCCCTGTTGCCTTGCCTAATTTCCAGCGCAAGGCTGAGACTTGCTGGCTGATTATAATCTGGGATCTGACCTTGATATATCCCGCTCTCCAGGTTTCCCTAGGTAGAGAGAAAGTTAACAGACTTCCGCTTCGCCTCCAATATCTTTGGGAAATTATCAGGCCAGCAATATTAGAGCAGCTCGTAGCTCCATCTTGCCTACACCACCATAGCCATGCCTTGCCCCCTCGCGAGAGGAGTTCTAGGTCGGAAGGTTCTGCGACATACCTATCGCGGCAGCAGCAGCTCAGGAACCTCCCGATGAGGGTTTGGAGTTCTCGAGGAACAGATGCAGCCGATCCGACCATCTACACCTTGGACCGAATCGGCGAACCTTATGTTGTGACTGCCTGCCTGCCCGAAGGAACATGCAGGACCGCTAGTTCCAAGGTAGATGGATCTCGGTGCATGAAGCTAGCGGTATTAACCTAAAAGGAGCTGTAATCCCAGTTGATAGCAGGGCACTGCTAAGGATAGGACCTTCTTATTTTTGTACTAATGTAACTTACAAGATTGACCTTCTAGAAGACGCTCGCATTGATAATGACATTAATAATAGAGGATATGCTGAAAGAAGCCTTTCAATCTGATAGAGGAGGAGTTGACAGAGACTCAGCAACAGTTCTGGGTGCCGTAAATTAGTATCTCTCGCGGTGATACTGGCCGGGCTACTTGATGGGACGAATTCATCAGGCGAGCATCCTCGGAAATGGGAAGACAACAACCTTCAAGCGTAGAGATCTACCATTTGCAAGAGGGTGATGTAGAGATCCAAATCTGAACCGAGGCGGGGTAATCCGTCAATGATTGCCGAACTATCCATGGCCCATGGCAATATGACAGGTCCCATCCGCGACGTAAAGCAAACCAACCAGAAGCTTTAGCTCCTGTTTTTCTGGAGCCGGTCATGCGCCATGAACTTACGCCTTCCAATTGTTAGTCCCGTATATTTTAGACTCATGGGTTCGAGGCGCAATCAAAACCATAAATAGAAGTAATACTATTTACGCGTGCGGCTGAGCTGTATTATGTCCAACATCTGCTAGATTCTGAAACGCAAGGCTTAATTAGCAGCTGTGTCTGCATCATGCCCCTTTTCCTTCTCCCTTCTAATTAGATCACTTGCAATCATACCCTCTCTTGACCACAATTCGTGTCGCCCCTCACCACTGACTCTATCCTGAGTTCTCTTGAATCAAAGTAAGGCTGCCTAGCCTCGCCCTAATCACCACCGACTAAACAAGCATACACAACCAGATCGAATCGCCGAGTTTAGATTACCATTGAAAGCGAACCTGCATAAATATATCATCAATATATGTCATTCACAAGCCAACAACCGCATCGCCCAAACCCGTAACATCCAGACCGATCCAGAATGTCAGGAGGGCACGGGGGGATCAGTGATGACAAAAATTCTGCCTCTAGCAAGACAGATAGTAACAATACGGACTGCGAGTCTCGGTTGATGGAGCTAACGCACAGTGATTACACTGTGGGATGGATCTGCGCGCTGTCAAAAGAGCAGACAGCAGCAACAGGAATGCTAGATCGGATACATTCTCCTCTACCAAAGCCGTCAAATGATCCCAACGCGTACACTCTAGGATCTATTAGGAAGCACAACATCGTCATAGCCTGCTTACCCAAAGGAAAGTACGGCACTATGTCAGCATCGATGGTCGCGACCTGGATGGTTAACACTTTTCCTTCCATCAAGGTCGGGCTCATGGTTGGTATTGGCGGTGGTATTCCGCCCAAGGTTAGACTCGGGGATGTTGTGGTTAGTGTGCCCGTTGACCAGTTTCCTGGAGTTGTCCAGTGGGATATGGGCAAGGCGGAGGGTGGTGGCACCTTCAAAAGGACTGGTGCCCTGAATAATCCCCCGAGCGCGCTGCTGACAGCGCTGACAAAACTGGAGACTCAGCATGAGATGCATGGCTCTAAGATACATGATTATCTTGATGATTTGGGAGAGAAATATCCCAATCTAAGGTCAAAGTATACTTGGTCCGATGCCCTCAAGGACCCGCTATTCACCCCCGAGAGTTCTCATCGTCCTCGGAGCAGATGGCAAGGCATACTTTTTCAACTTTTGGAGATAATCTGGGCTCTACTCAGCTGCCTCTTAGGCTGGTGGGTGTTTGCTCCTATAGATCGTGGCGCGGAGCAGGTTGCAAGCAGAGCACATGATGAGTTAGTCAGGACTCGGGGCAGACCTGGGAATACACGCGTGCATTATGGTCTGATCGCATCTGGTAACCAGGTGGTCAAGGACGCTGAGCTTCGTGACAGCCTTGACGAGAGTCTCGGCGGAGATGTGTTGTGTATTGAAATGGAGGCGGCCGGGCTCATGAATGGTTTCCCATGTGTTGTTATACGGGGTATCTGTGATTATGCCGACTCGCAAAAGAGCAAAGACTGGCAGGAATATGCTGCAGCCGTCGCTGCGGCGTACGCGAAGGAACTTCTTGAATATGTGCAGACGAGTGATGTTGACGGACAGCGGCCAGTGAAGGACATTCTAGGCAAGGGTTAGTAATTTCCAAGACCTATATCAAGTTAATAACAATCTTCTAACGATATGAATAGTTCTTGACACTTTGCAGAGAACTGAGGCCAATATTGAAACATTGAGGTCTAAGTTGGATAGAAAAGAAGACCTTGAGGTCCTCAATTGGCTAACGCCGGTCGATTATGGTCCTCAGCATAGTGACTTCTTGAAAAGACGGCAATCAGGAACTGGCCGATGGTTTTTAGAGTCTGCTGAGTACCAGACTTGGCTAAGCGCGAAAAATCAGACGTTATTCTGTCCAGGTATTCCTGGGGCAGGGAAAACAATTCTGACTGCAACAGTTATTGACGACCTCACTACACGGTTCCTGGATGATCAATCCATTGGGATTGCGTACATTTACTTCAACTTCCGCCGGCAAAACGAGCAGAAGGTCGAAGACTTACTTGCGAGTCTACTAAAGCAGCTGAGTCAGGAGCAGCCTGCCCTACCAGATAGTGTGGGCACTCTTTACAAGAAGCATAAAGACAAAGGGACTCGATCATCACTTGACGAAATTTCAGAAGCTCTTCGGTCCGTCGCAGCTAAATATTCGAGGGCATACATTTTCATTGACGCTCTTGATGAATGTGAAGTATATGGTCGCCGAACGAAATTCTTAGCAGAGATATTCGACCTCCAGGCAAAATGCGCTGTAAACGTCTTTGCCACTTCCAGATTCATCCCGCAAATAACCGAGAGATTCAAATGCAGCATGACATTGGAAATCCGTGCATGTGATGAAGATGTGCGAAAATACTTAAAAGATCGGATATTACAGTCGGAATCGGCCATTTTGGTCCCAGTCAGCGAAGAAATCCAAAGCGGCATCATAAACGCCGTAGATGGGATGTAGGTGAAACTCACATCATACTACGCTTAGTAGACTAACCATGCGCCAGGTTTCTCCTAGCACAGCTTCACTTTGACTCAATAAAATCGAAAAAATCAATGAAAAAGGTCAGGGAAGCTATAAAGCACCTTCCAAAGGGGGCCGAAGCATACAATCATGCATACAAGGATGCTATGCAGCGAATTGAAGGGCATGATGTAGATTCTCAGAATCTTGCAAAGGATGTCTTATCGTGGATCGTCTGCGCAAAGAGACCGCTCAATACATCGGAACTTCAGCATGCTCTTGCTGTGGAAGCTGGCAAGTCTGAACTTGATGAAGATAACCTTCCACTAATTGAGGACATGGTCAGTGTTTGTGCTGGATTGGTTACAGTCGACGAAGAAAGCAGCATTATCCGATTAGTTCATTATACTACTCAAGAATATTTCCAGCAAACACAGAAACTCTGGTTTCCATATGCAGAGGATAATATCACGGAAATTTGCGCTTCTTATCTCTCATTTCATGCTTTCGAAAGTGGGCCTTGTCATTCATCTAATGAGTTTCAGCATAGGCTAGACCTATACAAGCTCTACGACTACTCTGCAAAGAACTGGGGACATCATGCTCGCAAGGCCTCCATTTCATGCCCAGAACTCATCAGGTTTCTAAAATGCAAGACGAAGCTAGAGGCGTCAATTCAGGCACTAAGGAATGAGTGGGAGTATTCATCTCCTCGGATAAAAGTGCAGATGACAGGGCTGCACTTGGCGGCCTACTTTGGCCTGGAGGGAGCGGTTAATACTCTCCTGTCTGAGGAGGTCGCAACAACCGTACAGACCACTGATGGTCAAGCACTGCCAGATGCTAGGCTGGACTTAAAGGACGGTGTTCAGTGTACACCGCTATCATGGGCCGCAGAGAATGGGCACGAAGCAGTGGTCAAGCAGTTACTTGACAAGGGCGCTGACCCAGACTTAGAGGACCTTTTTCAGCGTACGCCGCTGTCATGGGCCGCAGAGAATGGGCATGAAGCAGTGGTCAAGCTGTTACTTGACAAGGGTGCTGATATAGACACAATATCCCTGGATGGTCTAACACCATTGTCATGGGCCGCAAGATACAGGCATGAAGCAGTGGTCAAGCAGTTACTTGAGAAGGGTGCTGACCCAGACCTAAAGGGTAGAAATGGCCGAACACCACTGTCATGGGCCGCAAAGAATGGGCATGAAGCAGTAGTCAAGCAGTTACTTGATAAGGGCGCTGATATAGACACAAGGGATGAGGATGGTCAAACACCACTGTCATGGGCTGCAGAGAATGGGCATGAAGTAGTAGTCAAGCAGTTACTTGATAAGGGCGCCAGCCCAGACCTAAGGGACAGATATGGCCGAACACCACTGTTAAGGGCTGCAAGAAAAAGGCATGAAGTAGTGGTCAAGCAGTTACTCGATAAGGGAGCTGACATAGACACAAGGGATAAGATTGGCCAAACACCACTGTCATGGGCTGCAAGATACAGGCATGAAGCAGTGGTCAAGCAGTTACTTGAGAGGGGTGCTGACCCAGACCTAATGGACGATTATGGTCAGACACCACTGTCACGGGCCGCAGAGAATGGGCATGAAGCAGTGGTCAAGCAGTTACTTGAGAAGGGTGCTGACCCAACGACAACTATAGCTTCTACCGGGATTTGTGTGGTTTAGAGATTCTGTAACGCAAATTGACAATGTATTTACAGATGTCTGAACGAACACAAGAATCGAGTTTTCCTAGTTCGTTCTTCAGAAATCGATAGGAACAAAGATGAGACAGGCGTGGAAGTGCATGGGCAAATTTTGAATCGGATCCTTGGGGTGCCTGAAAGCTTCAAATTGTCGACTGCCACTAAGACCTGGAATGATTTGCTCGAAAATTCACGTGCAGTTCTGCAGGTCCTAGAACCGGATGTTGGGGGTATTCAGCTTCTGAGAGCTTCCACCACTCAGATTAGCAAGGGCATAGGTACTCTGGGCCCCTGCGTAGGACGAATTCCCTATAATACCCAGTCGGCTTCTTCTTTCCCACAAAGCCCAGACCAAAAATATAGCGGCAATGACACCAAGTGGAACACCCACACCAACTCCAACTGCAACTTCATGCGAGGAGGAACCGTGAGAGTTGGCACTACCTGACGTATTCGAAGTCGGCGAAGCTGTTGGAGACGTTGTGTTGGTAGAGCCGTCGATCTTGGTGTAATCGGTGAGCGTTGCCATTCTTGCGATCATTGAAGCAGAATCAACCTCAATGGGGTTGAGACCTTGGTCGCAGAGCGGCAGACTCCCATTAGGATTATTGACACTAGAGTTGCAGCAATAACCTAGAGGCCTCCTTTGAGTAAAATGAAGAGGTGCATATCCACTGGAACTGTTGTATTGGAAGTTTCATGGTCTGCATATCAGGCAAAAGATCAGCTGTATTGAGTGTCTGCTAATCATTAAGATAACGTCAAAATGTACAACGGAGCTTGGGCAACAGGTCATTGAAATGAAATGAAGTCAGAGCAGGTAATATATGAGGAGGTAGGGTTAAAAGAACTGACTGACAAGGAGAATCCTCGCAGTGTTATGGCAAGAGAATGATGTATCATCCCTAATATGGTTTTAGAGATGAAAGTCTCTTCTCTTTCAACGGTCATGGAGAATGCTCAGAAAGCTATGGCGCCAGCTCCTGAGGTTCACTGTATCGATTCTTTGCTACTGCCACTTGCATGTATGGATCTGAGCTCATCGGCATCATTGAGGGCATTGAATTCAAAAGCTGTTGTCGCTTTCTCCGCTCATAGACACCCCATATCAGTGAAACGAGAGATACAACCCCCAGCGAAACACCAACGCCTACGCCAACGGCGAGCGTTTTCGAGTCACCACTTCCGTGATCGGATATGTTGTTATTGGCGTCGCTAGCACTGTTTGTTGGACACCTGGAAGGAGAAGAGGACGAAGTGCCGGTGCTGGACGCGGCGTCTTTGGTCGTCGCCATGCTGGGTTCAGCAGAGCAGGAAGTATTCGCCAGGGCAGCTTTGTTAGGAACTATATTGCCAAGGGGAACCTGAATCGGGCTCTGGCTGTTCGCGCAGCCTATACTGTCGGATGAATTGGCGACGATGGAGTTCGGGCAATACAGGGCGTTGCCCCCGTCATTGCTGTAAAGAACAATAGAGCATGCAGTGTTTCGAGTATTTAGTACTACACAGTTTGGATGTTAGGTATGTTATGATGCTGGCTGAACGGGACTCTGCTGGCACTTATACGCACATCCAGAACACATATCTTTACATGCCGATGAGGGAGACCATTCAGCGTCGGTGCAGGCCCCGCGATAAAGTGTGTATGGCTGAGCCGCCGACATACAGTAGCCATTTGTCAGACAGACAGAGTCAGGTTTACAACATGGTGACCCGCTGCTTCCAGAGAAGCATGGTGTATACTCATCAGCAAAGCTTCCGTCAGGGAAATAACAGCTCTGGGCTCGACAGAGGCCCACAAGTAAAAGTGTGTACAAGAAAGGCTGCGAAGGCATTGGAAAGAGTGGCGAAACTGCTGTAGGTTCAAATATACATAGAGGAGAGAAAAGCTGTGAGGCATAAGTAGAATAGGATGGTACCGGAAAGTTATTTAGAAGAGGCTAGAGGTCAGCCTAAACGCTGATAGCAAGGAAGCGCCAGGGCTCTGTGACAACCAAGCAATACCATTACTAGTTTGAGCATGGTTTGATCACTGGGATGTTCTACCATCTCTGATTTAGCTGGCTGAAACCCGCCGTTGTCTTTAGTCCTTGTAGATGGCCCGCTAGCCATGCACCTGGACGAAGAGGGCGGCATGCTTACACCAAGATGTATGTTGACTACGCCGCAAAATCATAGATCACAGTTTCATAGACTAAAGCTCATAGCTCAAATAATATAATGGATCAGGTGGGTCACATGAAGCATTGATGGGGGCCTTCACGCTATACAAGCTATCATGGAGCAAGAGTCGTGTAGGTTAAGGAGCATTGAGATTTCCAGTGTTCCCTGATAACATCTTTCTTTTCAGTGCCCTATGGCGATTCAGAGAATCATGTTTTACAATTCATTGTCGATCATTATCTCAAAGTTGTTGAATGCTTGGGTTGGTAGCAATATTTGAGTTTTTCTGCTGCGCCTGCCGGAACCTGGCCAAATCTTTGCTGGCATGAGATGGTCAAATACTAAGGATGTAACCTCAAATTTGAGAAGTTTGAGAAGAGAGGATTTGCGGAGTAATAATTAGTGACCATTAGCGATATCGAGTGACTTTCACTGTTGTCATTGGCCAGGTATGATGTACTTTGGCTCCTTACCAGTTACAACAGTGGCCTGGTTCTTAAATTGTGATTCGGTTCAAGCCGTTGCTGTTACCCGCATCATTTGGGAGATCACAGAGTTAGGGGCGGTTACGCCCCTTTTCTTAGCTGGAAATCACCCAGAAGCTAAAGGTGTAGCCGGTGAAACTGGCAAATAGAAGTTCAATCATTTGACTTGTGGATCTGCGACTTCGTAACTAATATCACTTTAATTCGCGCCCTCCCAGTAGCTAGATTACGCAGGCGCCTAAGAGAAGTTTGCAGCCCCTTCTAGCTTTGAAAATAAAGCGATCCCACGTAGTCCATCACAATGCCGACACGCTGAGGATTGGTCCCTCCACAAGACCCTGGTCGTCGTCGAATGATTCAAATAAGCCAGGATATTGTGGACGTTTGGTCGATGCCAATCTCTGCTAGCGCCGAGGGATTCGAACCCGCCCTATGATCTTCGATTGATTCTTCTTCATTGCCGCCGAGATCTTGTCTG
The DNA here is from genome assembly GCF_010724455.1 of Aspergillus lentulus. The sequence continues at coordinate 140,196 of NW_022983878.1, read as the reverse complement.
ATCCCTTAGACATACTTAGATATCCCATCTAGCAAAAAAGGAAGAAGGGTGTCCAAATCTAAGCTTACCGGTGACGTCCAGTGGATGAGCTTTTTTCGTCCCTTTTGGCTCGGTCTCAACCGAGAGCTTAGCTAGTTGTGGGTTCACCCGTTGATCCCTACGCCGAAGGTCCGGAGGCGCTTTTTCTGCTCTCAAGATATCGGCCTGCATCGACAAGAGTTACTGTTTACTAGTCTACTTTTTGGACAAAGCGACTCGGCGTTTACTTCGCCTTTGCCCCTCGTTCCGATCGAATGCTGTTATCGCGAAACTAGTTCGTAAAAGTAGTTCATCAGGATGGCCGTTCGACGGGCTAGGGGAAGGATATTCCTCCTCTCCCAACTATGTTTCTCCATAGCATCAAGAACACTTCGCCAAAGAAAGGTCGCGTGATGGCTGTTCCGGTGTGAAACCAGAAGTAGGAGACATACTACATGGTCGAAATCATTGGCTAAGTAGCCTGGTCCTTTGAATCCAGATACGGTCGTCTAGACAGTGCGACTTCTTTCACTTAGTCAACTTCACGAGGCGACATGCATGAGAGTCATGCAAAAATCATCTTAATCAAATGAACTGTGACCTAGAATCCAAGGCGCCGGAATTTACTATGTGCTTTAAACCCTGCAGGGCCACGCTGTCCCTGGTTATCTTGGAGATATCTATCTGGGCAGAATATATACTACTTGCCAACCCTGGCATTATGCATATATCCTTCATGACCTGGGGCGGAAAGGTGTTGAAGAATGAGATTGACTGAACAAAATCTGAACGATCATCCTGACGAGCGCGCCCCGAACATACTGTGGAATGAGGAGGTGTAATGACCCAGGTTCATTGCAATACTTCAGCCGGACAAAAGTAACTTAGAAGCGGAAATCATTAGGACTGGAGCAGTATTTATCAAAGTCTACGAAGCAGAAGATGGCTATGCCTTACGAGGTGGTTGTCTAGTTGCCTGGGTCGCATGGGTCGCATTATGTGCGTGAGATGGTTATAGTAGCGGAAGCACAGATCTCCAGTGCTGTGGAGTGTATATTTTGCCAGAGGTTGGCTTTCTGATTGAAATTCAAACTGATGTATAGGCTTAATCTTGTATACAGATAGATATTTTACGAGCCTGAGGTCGGAAGGACCGCGAAGAGCTCAACCGTCAGATGCGGTCATCGGCCTTGTTCAACGTCGCACCGTAGGCGAGATTGGACATAATATCCTCAAGCCACTGTAAGCCACCGGAGTAGTAGTAGATCGGAGAACTTCTTCAGATGCGAACATCCATACCCGACGAGGTGATCGACCACTTCCGCATCGGGACCAGGTTCTTCTGCTGTTATCTTGCACCTAGTCGTCGGATATTGGCAATGCCTCCTCCGAGGACTCTTTGGAATCATCTCTTTGTGTGTATGTGTTAATATTAGTAGTAATAACCATGCTTGTGCTGCACCTTTGAGTGACTCCCACTCAACATCGGCAGATTGATTCCTTTCCCTTGTGCTATGATACTCTCTAGTTCTGGGTGCAGTGCTTTGGAAGGACTTGCTGTCTAGGATAACTGAGACCAAGCAGAACAGTGCATGGAGAATTTCATACTGTCTAATATAATTACTATTTAGGTTAGTTGTATGTCCTCGGCCTGTATAAGAATATGGCTTTTACAATCTTTGGTGGTAGTGTACTCTTTAGTGCTATCTCTGGTTCTGTAACAGGCAGCCACTTTATGCTGGCCTAGTGGCTATGGATGTACTAGAGCGCGGCCATTATACTTACTTATCTAGCTGTCTTTACTGTCTAGTCTATCCCTCCTCAGCTGGTGAGTAGTATGTCTGAAACTCAGATAATTTGCTAGGAAAATATATACCTGGAACTCCCAGGCTGCATTATTATTGTGGCCTCCCTAGTCCTGATAAATTTCACATAGAACTAAGCTGCTGGGGTTGGCTGGTAAAAACTGTATATCTATATATACCTTATCCTGGGATTCCTGTTCGCAGCTACATTCTTCTAGGTAGAACTACATTAGTCTCAAGACCCATCCTACCTCTGGCAGCCTTTAACTAAGATCTTGCCTTTATACTAGGCTGCACTGCCTGCAGCTGGGTGACCTTTAGGATCTGGGTATACTACACTGCTGTATTTATCTTGGAGCTGGACAATATCAGCCGGTACAGCCCAGTGATTCCGTCAGGACTCGCCTCGGCGCTGGCGGTGGGAAAGCTGCTTAGCTACGTCTCGACCGCATGAGTCATGGTCATCGGCATTGTGGTATACCTGATCAAATTGATTCTCATTGCCACTATGCAGATGCACCAGATCTACTAGGGGAATTTCTTCTGGAGCATTCTCATCATCTATGTTAGTATAGACTTATCTTTACCTGCTGCGACAATTATCTTCTCCGGGGTGGTGCTGCCTAAGTATCAGAGTGTGGCCATGACAATTATGAACTATAGTATTTCACTAGGGCTGGGCTTTGCTGGGATGGTAGAGCAGGAGGTTAATCGCAGGGGCTATACCTATGATGATAAGAAAGAAGGGGTATCAGGGCGCATTCTACTTTGAGGTTGGATTGGACGGGTTGGGCTTGATGATGAGTCTGGCCCTTTTGGTCAAGAATCACCTGCGTAAGAAGGCCAAGAAGGCTGCTGCGTATGGTGAGAGTGCTTAAGAAGAGTTCTAGCAAAGGGAAAGTGGAAAGAGGCGCTTATGGTCCGTGTTGGTGCATGTCAGACAGTGAATGAATTAGACCTTTGACTATTGCTAATTCATTACGTTCCTCTTGCTTCATAGTTTTATTTGTTAATGTCTTGACACCTTCCTGCCGTGTATATCTTGAAAGTCCCTATTTCCTGGCGGGAACTCTACTAAACCAAAAAACATTCATATAGTCTCACACTAAAACTGCCAACCATGGACCACCCAGTATAGATAACCAAGTATAGCCAATTGTTGTGTTTAGTTCGACTACAAACCCATCTAGCGGGGACTCTTCCTGCTTAAGGTTAGCGGTGATTTTCTCCCCTCAAAACGAGCATCCACCCCTGGACGGGAAACAATCAGCACATAATACATACAGCGACACGATCAGCATGGTTGAGCCATTCAATGATATCGAGGCATTGGCCCTTATGGAGATTCTTTATGACAAAGCGATTCATTCACCATCGGAGATAACTCAGGAAGAGAAACATGCTATACTGGAATGGCCATCTTTGGAACAAATGGAGGAGACAAGCCAAAAATACGTTGGAAAGTCTTTGCAAGATCTCATTCATACAGCGGTCAACGATCCTCTCGCTCTCACGTATGCGGAATGCCGCTTGATTGATGAGGATTTTCAGATATTCAAAGCTCTTGATGCTTGTAAATATAAAAATGACCGAAGGAAACTCATGATCGAGGATCAGGACTTTTGGAACAAGTGGCAGCAGGCAAGAGCCGCTGTTTTATCACCAGATGAACTCAAGGCTCTTGAGAACGTCCGTGAGGTCTTTCTTGAGAAGGCAAAAGCTTACTCAAACCCCGCTGCAGAGAGATACTGGACTCATCCCCCGGATTGGGTGCAGAGAATCCTTGACCGTGAGGGTAAAGGCTGGGGATATTTGATCTACCGTCCTTCAACCACTCTCGAGGAAGAAGGCACCAAGGAAGCGTGGAGAGCGTGCTGGGACCACTTGATTGAACGGTTGAGGGATTTCCCGCTCATGGTTATTGGCAGCCAAAAGATTCAAGATTCCAAGATCCTTGATTTTGTCGACTATGAAGCGGAAATGGGCGGGGTGGATCAGCTTCGGAGGTACGTACTCTCAAAAATGTTTGATAGTACTCTCTAACTCAGGCTATCAGGGACTTTCGCGACCGTCGTGATCAAGGCGGTCTCAAACCAGGTGTTCTTTCGAATGTATTCATCAATGTGCCCACCGAATGTCGAGATGCCTATCTGCAGCGAGAAGATGGATGTGCTTGGGTTTGGGCTATTGAGCCTGACTGGTCATTACCGGGCCCAGATGCTGATGGCTACGATGGACGCGTTGAGGTTACCTGGAATCAGCTGTTCAACAAATTCTACGATCTGATGTCGACAGAAAAGGTCACCCTGAAGGCCATCTGGGAAGAGTTCCATGAGGTCAACGAGACGCTCCCCGAGCCAGTTCCTGGCTGGGCCTTCCCAAAAGTTCCAAAACGGGTTTGGCCGGATAATTGACCATCATCGTCCTTCTCCTTCTTACGTGCGTTTATAGAATTTGACAGCTGGTATAGACATAACCTAATGCAAGACACGCCGTCCGAATTCTAATGTATTCATATATCTTCTAACCAATTGATGATTGCATGTGCCTCTCAGTTGAGGATTAAAAGAACATGGATGGTGAGATGAACCACTAGTGGTATCTTGCGGAAGTAGACCTGATAACTGGCAGTCACATCTGCCTTGATGATATTGAGAGGGGGTTATTCAGGAAGAGCCAGAGTTGGAATGATTGTTGCATAAGATGCCCAGAACGATTCGAGCATTATACACAGGCAGTATAGATGGCTGGATGTTCATGCGAATTAGGGTTATCTTTCCCGTCTCAACGTGACATCATCCCTTGACTCCTTGATCAACTTCATCACTCCATCCTCCAGACGACAATGGCTAAACGGACACTCGAATCTTTCTACAAACCCATCAGTAAACCAAAGAAACCGCGCATTGAGGACACTCCTCCATCATCCTACTCCCATCATCCCAGCTATCCCTTCCCCATCGCGGATCTTCCCCCGTCCATCGCCAACGCGCTCCCGGATCTCCCAGCCACCACACCTCGCAGCATCACCAACCAGCCGCACCTGGATCTACTCTACTACCAACCTTTTATCCCATCAACCACCGCCCGCGAGCTCTTCCACTTCCTCCGCCGTGAACTCCCCTTCTACCGCGTCCAGTACACCATCCGCCGCGGGCCGACCACCACCCAGATCACCACCCCGCGCTTCACCACCGTCTTTGGCGTCGACGATACCTCCATTTTCACCCCGTCACCAAATACCTCTACCTCCCATCTAGTCGACAGCAAATCCCGCACCCCCATCCCACCCACCAAATACAAATCCACCCCCCGCCCCATCCCTCCCTGCCTCGACGCCCTCCGCCAACGCGTCGAGGCCGCTACCGACGGTGCAGTCTACAACTTCTGCCTGGTAAACTACTACGCAACCGGCGACGACAGTATCTCCTACCACTCAGACGACGAGCGGTTCCTCGGCCCGAAGCCATGCATTGCATCGTTGTCGCTCGGCGCAAAGCGGGATTTCCTCATGAAGCATAAGGCCGCGGAAGGTGTTGAGGCGGCGCCGGTCAAGATGGCCTTGGCAGACGGGGATATGGTTGTTATGCGGGGTGAGACGCAGGCGAACTGGTTGCATTCAATTCCGAAGAGGAGGGGTAGCAGGGGGGAGGCGAGGCTAGGAAGGATTAATATTACGTTTCGGAGGGCGGTGGTGCCTGGTGGGACGGAGAATTATTATAGGTATAATGTGGGGGAGGGAAGGGTTTACAGGTGGAGTGAGGAGGAGGCGAGGATGGTAGAGAGCTGTTGATTGGGAGGATATGTATTGTATAGCACTGACTGTATAGGATTGCCAACAGGGATGTTCACAAGGACCAACCAGCTTATTGCAGCTGCATTGTCAGCTTTATCCAGTCACCCGAAGCAGGGATACGTGGTCAGCATGAATACCCCGCTCAGGCTGACTATATATGTCAGACCTATTCTGGCGATGATAGGGCAGTCAGCATGGCTTCTTCGCTTCCTATCTATTCGCTGCAGGATGTCTCGCGGCACAATACCTCAAAAGACCTGTGGATAATAATCGACAAGGAAGTTTTCGATGTTACAGAATTCCAGGCAGAGCATCCTGGGGGTGAGAGGAGTGAGTTATCTACTGATATAGCAAGAAAGCAGTCTGACAAGACAGTCCTGCAAAAGGTCGCCGGGAAAGATGCAACGGACAAATTCCTCCAGTATCATGACGCATCAATCCTCTCCCGTTATCGAGAGCGCTTGCAAGTGGGAGTCTTGGTGGAGACCAAGGCTCAGGAGCCAAAGAAGGGATTCCTCAGCAGATTCTTTCGCTCATGACCTATGTGCCACCTGTATTTAAACACGGTCTACAACTTCGGCCACAACCCAGCCTCAATATCCTTCTTGCTATCCTCCCTCAACACCCGCTTCAGGATCTTTCCACTGGCAGTCTTCGCAATGGCATCCACAAACTTGACCCCCCCAGTCAGCGCCTTGTACCTCGCCAGCCTCTCCCCAAGATACTTCCTCACATCCTCCTCCGTGAGCTTCTCACCCTCCCCGCCAGGCCGTCTAACCACATACGCCCGCGGGTACTCGGTATCCGCCCCAGGAACTACCACCCCAATCACCGCCGCATCAACAATAAGCGGATGGCCCAGCAGCACAGCCTCCAGCTCCGCCGGCGCAACCTGGAACCCACGGACCTTGATAAGCTCTTTCCGCCGGTCGACAATGTACCATTTACGCGTGCGGCCGTCGCAGTACGCGATATCCCCCGTTTTGAACCAGCCCTCGGCATCGAAGGACTCGGCGTTGGCGGAGTCGTTGCGGAAGTACCCTGGTGTGACGATGGGGCCGCGCACGCACAGCTCGCCGCGGACGCCGAATGCGGAGATGTTGTCCCCGTTTTCGTCGATTAGTCTGGAGAGTTAGTAATGGTCCCATTAGGCAAGGGCAAGCAACTTACTTCGCTTCGACATTCGGGACTAGCCGGCCCACAGACCCCGTGTCGTCGTGCTCTGGGTACGTGAACATTGTCGCGATGGCGGAGGTTTCCGTCATTCCCCAGACCTGGGTGAACGGCGTTCCCTCCTTCAGGAGTGTGCGGAACCGCGTCTGCACCTCTTTATCTAGCGGGGCGGCACCACAGTTGACGTTCTTGATGGAGTGCAGGAATGGCCGGGTCCGCGAGAACGGAGACGTCAGGATGGCAATGGCCATGGGCGGGACGACGGCCAGGTCGGTTGTCTGATATTTCTCATTGGCCACCAGGTAGGTCTCGAGGTCGAAGCGGCGCATCATGTAGACGGTGTGCCCGGCCTTGATGGCGCTGAAGTGTGTTACGATCGCGGCTGCGACGTGGAAGACGGGCATTGCGACGACGCTGGAAACCTGGTATGGTGGGGGATGCACCTCGAAGACCAGCTCATGCTGCGCGATGAGGTTGTGATGCGTGATGGTCACGGCTTTGGGAAGGCCCGTCGTCCCACTGCTGAATAGTCGTGCGGCAGTGGTTTCCTTGGCTCGTTGCAGGTTGTTAAAGGCGAGCCAGTCCTCTTCGCCGTGGTTGAAGAGATCCTTCCATGATCGGTGACCAGCGGGTACTTCCTGTCCCAAGACATCGAAGATGAGCAGGTTCCCTTCGGGGATGCCTCTCTCCTTGACGGCTGCAAGAACAGACGTCAGAATCTCCGGCTCGGAGATGACAAACTTTACGTCTGCCGCCTTGAAATGATGCGCTAGCTCCATCGTCGTGTAGGATGGATTGGTACCGGTGTAGATACCGCCCGTGCCGACGATGGCCAGAACAAGCATGCAATAGTGGATCTATTATGCATTAGCCTTGCAAGGGATATCAGAGGGGTTGTGTACATCGTTGAAAGAGTGGATAGCGATGCAATCGCCTGGTTTGACTCCCCAGGCGCGTAGGCCGGCAATCAACTGGCGGACGATCTTCCGAGCCTGAGCGCAGCTGATTGATCGGGAGGGGTTATTGACATCAATGTAGATCTGTCAGCGTCAGTATTTTGCTTCAGCTTTCATGAGATCGTCTACCGGTCGATTTGCGTCATATGTATTGTCGAAGATGTATGAGATGACATCCACAGAAGGGAGAAGAACGCGCTCCGCCGGTTCAAAGATCATCTTGCCGCGTTGACAGTGTAATTGAAGAATGTAGCTACTGTGGAGTGGTGTGTTGGAGATGAAGTTATTCAAGTCGATCTGTTGTTCAGCGCACGGTTGTTACCCCGCTCCGCCCAGCCCTCAAAGCCTCAACTCCGCAGTGAATAGGTGCCTGAGCAAAGGTGTCATGTGGAACTTGCAGCTTGTGCTCATGCATATTATTCCAATGTAGTAAGCTTGTATTTATACAGATGAACCCGCAGCAGGGTCATCACCTCAAGATTATGTATGTCTAATGCAACAGTCCACTAGTGACCTAGATTACCGTCCCCATTGAGGAACATTCAGCACCATCCCCATGATAATCCCACTAATGAGACCCGCACACGGCAGCGTCAGCACCCAACCAAGGAAGATCTTCGCCAGCTGTTTCCAATTAATACTCTTCAGATCTATGGTCACCAGCGCAACACCCAACACGGCGCCGGTAATGCACTGCGTCGTGGACACAGGCAGACCCAGCCGCAACGCAAGCAGGACTGTAATGGCAGCGCCAAGTTCCATGCTGTACCCGCGGGTAGGAGAATGCTTGGTAATGCGGTTGCCGAGTCTGCGCATGATGTGGTAGCCGAAGGTCCAGAAGCCTAGTTCGTTAGTATAGATACTCACTAGGGAGGAAGAGAGACTTACCAACTCCCAGGCCTAGACCGCCAACGGCTTGATCCAGATCGGGGTATCGGTTTTGGTGGAGGCCACGCCGGTGTGCCAGGTCATGTACTCGGTGGTGAATGGGCCGATGGCATTGGAGATATCGTTGGCGACGTGGGAGATGGACATGATCTGCCGTAGCATTAGAATAGATATTCAGGAGTGTGGCGACTAAACGTACCATAGCAGAGCAAACCTGGGCCGTTGTCCAAAGATGCTCAACCTTGTTATCGAACTGGGGAGCCCGGCGGTGGATATCTTCCAGACCCTTCGACTGGTGGTGGATGACGTCCCGGGTAATACCATAGGTGAAAACAAGCTTGAGGGTCGCGTAGATGCGCTTTGGGTGAGCCCAGGGGAGCGATCCAGAGCCTGGAGCTCCTTCTGGTGCTTCTCCGCGAGCTTCGCGTCGGCGCGCTGGGCTTCGCTCTCGGCGGTGTTGCGGTCACCCTTGATTGGCTCGATTTCCGGGCTGGCGAGGGTGGACTGCTGGCCCTCCGTGACTGAGCCAAGGGTATCGGTGTCGCTCTTTTCATCGGTCGCTTTCAGGTCGCTCTTGTAGTAGTTGGGGACAATGCCCTTGTCGGGGATACCGGGGAAGTAGAGGGTGTAGCCATCGCGCTGGAGGAGAGGGCCTCTGGGGATGTGCCAGAACCGGAGACGACGGTCTTCCTTGACGAGGCTGATAAAAATTAGCAGAACTCTAGATAATCGAGAAGATGACATACCTGCGCCAGTAGTAAGGAACAAAAAAAACAGCGTTGATGACCCAGACACCGGCAAAGACACCAAGGATGATACCGCAACCTTACCAGCACCTAGGTTCTCGAGCTTGGGAACGCCATGTCCACCGCTGATGACGATGAACAAGGCCAGGATTCCAGCAGTAAGAGCATAGTAGAATGGAAGCACGGGCAGAGCCAACTTCATCGGATCCTCGCGCGAGTGCACCAAAAACCGGATACTCATGAAGATAATGGCACTGAATCCAGCCGATATGACGGGCGCAATACCCCAGCAGGCAGCAATCTGGGAGACACTCTGAGACTTCCATCCCCAGTGAACAGGGAGATCCGACGCGATGGCAACACCGATGAGAGCGCCGATAATGGACTGGGTGGTGGAGACGGGGAAACCGAAGTAAGTGCAGACGGTAAGCCAGATCGAGGAGCCTATAACACGTCAGCAACGAAGAGGTATTCAAGCCCGGCAATGAGACACACCAACTTCTGCCGCCACCATGGCCATGATCAGAACTCCGGGCGAGCCGAGGAAGCGGTCGATGGAGAAGGCACCACTGCGGATGGTCGAGGTGACCTGCTGTCCAAAGGCAATGGCGCCGATGAATTCCGTAATGGTTGCGAGGATACCGGCTTGGATCAAGGTCAGAGATCTCGAGCTGACCGACGTCGCGTAAGAGTTGGCCACATCCTATGAGGAAGATGTCAGTCTGGCTCAAACGAGCGAAGTTCCAAGGAAGGAGAACATACATTTAGCACCGATACCCCAGACGGAGATCAAGAGGATGATGGTACCTATGGCAAAAAGCCAGTCAAGCTCGTGATAGACAGCCATGTTGGTACTTTAGACTACAACGTCGAGTCACGACTTGGGTTGATGTAGGACGGTCGACGGGGAAGAGAATGTTGCCGGGGGAGACATCCTTTACACACTCTAGAGGTAATGTCATTCCTGCATTGATCTCGATTTCTAGAAAAAGCCCACGCGAACTCCAAATCCTGGCCATGTGGGAAGAACAGCCAGGGACAGAGCATTACATTAGACAATCTGACGATCAAATCACAGTGCCGCAATGCAAAGGGTGCACTCAGACGCAGTTCCAGTTCCTCGACGAACCATGATCACAATGACTCGAGCACAGGAGTTTGTCACTGTCCAGACACCAAGCGGAGTCTTCGCCAGGAGAAGCTTCCTTGTCGAGGCCCCAGCGCCCGCCAAGTCCGTCCGCCGCGCTTGGCGTAATTTCCCTTCCGTTGCGGAGCTTATCAGGTTGTCAACAACGGAACCGATGTGGGTACAAAAAGTGGACTGCTTGTGTCTAGCAGCGAACGAGATCCAGGCACGCAAGCACGAGTGCTCCTGTCATTTCTTGTATGCTTCCATAAGAAATGACAAGGAAGTTCAAGCAATGCCAACGACGCCTGGCTCGAGAGATTTGCAAGAGTGCTGTCGTGGATGGTCAATGTAGCAAGAGCCCGCGTGTGGTGGCACTTACAGAACGAAATAAGTTCATTATGTGTCTATGACTCGTGTTCCAGTGGATCTCAGGGTACTATTGTAGGTGATCCTGAGTTTGACTACTACCGCATAGGCCGCTTGGTCTGGGAGTGGTTACCTATCTGCCACTTACATCGCAGTTCATGCCATGGCTTGCTATTATTTTGAGATGATTGGTCTCCAGTTCTCGATTCCCTGATGGTCTTTCGCCAGTTTGATAATGAAAAGATTACCGGCATTCTTATCAGAACTTTCATAGCCATAGTTCAAAGTACTCTGTGCTCTGTACTCTGTACTTTTCTGGTGGCAATGGCGAAAGACTCGTCCATACTTTTTTATATTGCCTGAACCAAGGAATGTAGTCTTACTCCTGCTATGAGCTAGTTTGATCTCGAGTTATGAATACACAGTATAACAGACACCAATCAAACTCGTTTGGAAACAGGAGTTATGAATAAGCGAGCAGATCCAGATTTAATGATTCGGACTTGAGCATATCCATGTTTAACTCATACCCAATCCCGTCGCAAATGTACCTTATACATTGGCCATTCTGATTAACAGAAACTTCGTAGCAGGGATGAATCCAAGCCCAGGTGGCGCGCTTCGTCAGAAACATCGGGGAGACCGAATGAACTTGCCCTGGAACCGATGATACATGTACTGACTAGGAAAGGACTGATGAATACATAGAACAAACTGGATCCTACGAGGGTACGTTACGCCAGTTATGTACCTAGACTTAGCCCAACTCTCAGACCGGGCTAGAAGCTCCCTGGAACGGTTCCTCTCGCTCTGCTAAAGATCCGTTCTCAGAACCCTAGGCTGGGCCTTTTGATTAGGAACGGTAAAGCGGTCTCTTGTTTGTTATGCGTGCCATAACTTATCTCAGTTCAACAACATATTAACGCGCATAATGTACCCTTATATTATCTAAAAGCCTTCCCTCTAATCACAACAGTCCTTGGAGGTGGTGCAACGTGCTACTCCGAGCTGAATGCCTAATAATCCCTTCACTGGGTTTGATAGTGGCGCGACACGAGTCAGCTCGATAAAATATCTACTCCAATGAATGATGGGTACGGAATTTGCCCAGATTACCCTTTGCGGTGGCGGCGCACGCCACCTAGATGTATTATCGAGGTCTGACCTAGGTGAAGATAGGTTTGGGACCGGTGATTGGGTCCATAAGCTTTATCAAGCATTGGCTATCTTACTGATGCAATACAGTCTAAATGATTGTATGTGGCTGGCGCTCTGGTTAAGGGCGTGGCTGTTGATTTGACATGGTGGGTAGTAGACAAGCTAACAATGTGCTTTGAGCTGCTACAAAATTATAGTAGATGTTCGACAGAGAATTTCATCATTGTGTTGAATTCTATTCCGATCGTTAGACGTTATGTGGACATCATATGTTGAATCAAAGTCAATAATGTGCGCCGCTGCAATATCAGGACCCATAAAAGTCAAATAACAGACGCCTACTCTAATCTGAACGTCTAAATTCTGTCGTTATGCATCAGTCCACCTACATGATCATAGGAGGCAAATGTATCAAGCATTGCATCAAACTCCATAGAGCCCATCCCTGCCAGTTCTGGTCTATGCGCGAATCCTGTAGTGGGGGTACTCCCCACGAGAAGTCCATATTGCTCGTAAGACTTTGCCTGCGCTTCATGCATCTTCATGTTGAAGTTTTCATCAGTGGGAAAGGAGGATAATTCCCAGGTGGGATCCCTTATAAAAGAGACAGGAATACCCGCACTCAATGAAGAGCTCTCGAGTATCTCAGGTCCGAAGGTCGACACAGTAGAAATGGTTGTGAGACCTGGAGAATCAGGTATAGAATTGGGTCTGGAAAGAGGCATTTGGTTCGGAAAATAGCCACCGTCTAGCGTCTGGATGCTGAGAGCAATGTTGCTACAAAGACCGGCCAAGTAGGCGGTTTTGGACGCACGAGATGCAGGAGACGATTTGGCAGAGAAGAAGCTCGTGTGGGCAGCGAAGGTTGACAGGAGCTCGGCATCGATGCGGTGGTCTTGCTGGTACTCTTTCATGATGGCAACGAAGAGCTCGAGGAACAACGTCGTGGAATAATTCAGGCAGATACTGGGACTAATAAGATAAGATGTCCACTGTTCCCGCGAAAGACATACCTTTGATACAGTGCAAGTTCAACGATGCTATCACCACGGGTATCGCATGTCTCCTGCAATAGCCGAAGGCCGGCCCGCGCATATTCTAAGCGTGAGCATCGGTTGTTGGATGTATGTTCCAACCTTTGAGTCAGGACCCGAAGTGTACATAGTGTGTAGCGCAACTCAGTGAGGCGGAAGGCTTCCTGTGCTGTCATAGTGCTCGCAGGGGAGAGGACATGTTTGTGTTGGATTTCCCAGTCGTCCAAGGTTCGATTGATCTGCTGAGCTTGACGAATAATGTAGTCTCGCCCCTCGCGAGCTGTCCGTGCGGAGTAGAGACGTTGGTAAACGTCTTCTTCGATACGTGCCAGGGAGATGTGTGCAGAACGTTGATCCCGTGGGATATGCTCCGAGTTTGCCGCTGGGAACGGCAGCCCGCAATGATACGATGGAAGAAGGCAAGGCTTGCCGGCCATGAAAGACGCGTGCTTCTATTCCGTAATTAGCAGGGGCAAGGGACGAATCAATTGCCAGGCTTACATCGATGATGAACAACGACCACCACAGGTCTATCTGTTCTGCGTTCTCCGAATCCGAACTGCATTGGTGGAGGCCGATGGATTTGGATAGCTGGCATGCCTGTGCAAAGACTGTCTCGAAGGTCGCAAGAGAAAAGTATTTTAAGGCGATCAATGCCTGAGTACGTTAGTCAATGAGTACCATCAATGAAGAAGGGCTAGCCTACCATGCTCAACAGTGCCTGCACGTTAGCCAACTGCGGTCTCAACAGTCTCTCGAAATTGTTGTACCCTCGTCGATAGTTTAGTAACAAACTTTTGATGAGCTCCTCTTCCAGTATGTTGTGAGCGATCGAGCCAGCTCTAGTCGCTGCACTATATCTTGCATCCAGTGTCTGTAGAAGGATATTGTTGAACGAGATCACCCAGGCAGGGTCCGGACTGTTGATACTGGGTCCATACTGCTCTTCGATTGCTGACGTGACGCTCTGGCGGTCGTAGATGGGCAGAAAGGGACTAAGGCATGCAAAATATGTTTCTAGGCAGGTCTCCAGAAGTGCTCGTGGTGGTAGCGAAGGCAGCAGGCCGTCTGACTCTGGTATCGACAGGACTGGGCTTTCTCTGGTCAATTTCTCAAACAATTCGCTGACTTCTTGAAGCCGTGACTGCAATGAACAAGTCTGGTCTGGTATGAAATCCGGTGAAGCTGGACTATATTGGCTGTCTGGATTCGAGAACGGCAACAGCGATCGCAGTCTATCGCACGCAGCCTGAGCCTCTGTATATAAAGACGCAAGAGGGGTTGATCCAGGGAAGGGGTGGTCATTGCATTGTTCGGGATTCGTTTTTAAAGAAGCATCTCTGAACGTATTTCCGTCTGCACGCGGGCTATCATTGAGGTCGGTATGACTGTCGTCGGGCGGAATAACTGAGCTTTGCCGCGTAGCAGGGTTTGACGGGGTCTGCGAACGCTCTACGGCTGACAAGCAGCGAAGTACGGCCTCTTCAATCTTCCCGAGACGGTTTCCAAGAACTTCAACATCGTTCACCCTATACAGGCACAGAAGATTAGAATAATTCGGGTCAATTAGGCGATACAGAAAACACAGAGACGAACAGTTTCTTGGTGTGATTGACTCGCTTCCCCTTGTTAGAAAACCCACATGCGAGGTTGGATTTGCGACAGCTCGAGCACTTGGGATATTCCTTGTTGCAACGGACCTTCCGGATACGGCACTCATCACATGCCTCCCTGGACCCTGTTAATGGGGGCACGTTCATGACTGTCGTGCCGTGAGATCCTGGTTGACTGGGAACAGGCTTCACCCTGGTCCGCTTCGCTCCTGTCTGGTCCTGTGTACCCATTGTGTAGTACAGAACAAATATGGAATGGACAACTCCACATGCAAAGCAGAAAAGAGGAGAGCACGGTAGTGATAGACTGGGCCCAGAGTCGAAATGATATACACAGCGGACCACGGTATAAATGATCTTGGGGGAGAATCCACCAGAGATACGAGAGGACTCAACAGACACGAAATCAAGGCTGCGGAGCGGCTCGAAGCCTCTGTCAGCACGGGTGATAAGACCCTGATCTTCATTTAGAAGACGACGATCGGTGTATATTCCGTACCGACCGTCCTTGTCCGACTGGGGGAATATCCAGTAACAGTGCAGGGGTTTCGCTTCGCAAACCCTGAAAGAGGAATAACCAGCAGAACATTGAGGGATACCCCTCCCACTTTTCGTGGAGTAGAGGTCCACAATTCATGTGAAGGGGGAAAGCCAGATGTAGTAAAAGTGATCGTTCGTAAAGAACGCAGTGTACTATGCCGTTTCAAGGAAGTGTGTGGACACTTCTGAACGGATGAAGCACTCAATCCGAAAAGGTATAATCCCTGGTGGGTATAATCTCTGCCCACCAGGGTAGCGTAACAATCATCCAGAGCCACTCCTTTTTGCACCGGCCCATTGTGACTGGCTGCAGTGCTGCATAATCGAAGGTGGATACTGCAGCGGATGAGCGGCATCAACCTCCACATCCACATGTATTCGTTGCACGACCTCGTGGCTGCAGAAGGATCCGAACCCTTCACGCACCAGGGATTCCTGGACCGCAAAAGGCGAGCTGACCGGGTGCCATCGGGCCTTCCAGAGGGTCGTTTCTTCGTCTTCTGACTGAAGGTTCTGCTCGACCCCGAACAAGCTTCGATTCAAGAGTTGTGGCTGGAACTCAGTATTCTTCTCAGATAAGGAAGGTTCGATGTTTCCCACACGCCAGCAATTGTGGAAAGTCCCTCCCGGAGCAATTGGACATTGCAGAGCTTCCATTAGCTACTAGTCGAAGAGCAACCGGCTGTGCATGAGACCCTTGCTGTCTTGCCAGGTTTACACCTGCGAGCTGAGATGGGAACCTTTCTCGAAATCTTTCAATAATACGCAATCCAGAGGCCTTCGGATAAACTGCACCAGACTCCACAGATCTTACTTGGGGGCGGAAGGAGGAGGGGGGGGGGAGGGGGCGCCGGGAAAAGTCCGGGTTCCGCCAAGTCGAGGAGACACATCTCCAATCTAGAAATGACGTTAGGGACTCAGGGATTCTGATTACGTGTGATTGCGGACATTTCCTCGGGCTTTCGCATTCTGCAGGGTAGAGAATCCCCTTTGCAGACTCGCAAGCTCGCAGCTCAGTAGTTCAAATTTTAGCACCTTCTAGCCGGAGTGGGTAACGCTCAAGTCCAGAATTGTCGAGATTGTTCGCCAAGCGCAGCTAATCAGAGTGCGTGCTCGATTAGTCTCCGATACTTGCCAATCGTCCTGCGCCCGTCTATGGCGCTCTTTCGTATTTCGCTTAGGTCTCAACGCGGGAGATTGACATGCCGAACGATCGATGTAACCTTGTAAGATCATACTCTAGGATGAATCGTGTTTCAGTGTATAGAAATGTCAATCATGATGAGTGAATATGACGATAGCTCGGCGAGGGTCAGTGCCAAAAGCTGAGAAGAATATGCACGGATATATTCCTAATGTGGACAAGAGGTAATATAGAGGGATGTCTCCAATCTCGATGGCGTGCAGAAAAAGGACGGGATAATATCGACAGCAGCTGCCGGAATACTCTACAACCTGGGCTGGCTGATCGGTCTGCTCCGACTTAGCCAGCTCAACCCCCTGGATCAACAGGGGGGTTGTAATACCGAATGCCCACAATGTATTCTCGGTTGATGCCAAAGAGACAATGATGTACTCCCAGGATGACCAGATGGAGCCTCACCACCATCGTCACTATCATCAGAAACGCGAGAGCAGAAAAAAGCTACCTGTTCTGGATCGTGTGATGGTTGGACAACAGGCGTATTGGGCGCAATGACCTTCGCACCGTGATGCTTATCTGGCGGTACATTGCTCATTCACTGTGCAATCATGTCTTTCCCGGTCGTCACTGACGAATCTAAGTGGACCACTATATCATGGCCCGAGCCTCGTTTTATGCCAGCTGCGTTAGATCTCGTAATATCAGTGATTAATCTCACTATCGGTCAGTCATGATTTGTGGAATGGTCCATATCAATATATTGCTTACTCCATCAGGAGACCGAAGCGCGTCCACGATGAAGGATTCTTCGGCATTCCCCGTTCTTCTCTGGGCTCTGATAACGAGCCCTGCAGGATTAATGACGAGTGCGAAATCACCTTGTGGAAGGATACATGCAGCATGCCCATGCAGGACTTTCCCACAGCCACGATGACTGAGACAAGGCAGGGATCTCTCGTACGAGCTCGTCTTGGCCTATGGTGTACATTCTGCTCAACACGCGGACTTGTGTGAGGATCAGCGCTGCAGTCTCCGTGGGAGAGTCTGGTTTCTGCAACGCTCTATGGCCGTCTCCACTTTGAAGGGGCATTCTGCAGCTCAAGTGCTCCGACGTTTCACCTAGGAGATCATCAGGAAAGACGGAGAGGAATGCCGTGGCTGGAGGGGAATCTTGGCAAGTCCAGACGCGTTCAAGCGGAGGGGGTCTCCAAGAGCAAATCCGAGGACTAGTCTGCCGCTATTCTGTACGAGGAATGCCAAGATCGCGCAGAGTCCGACCTAATAATGCCCAAAAGGGCAATAAAACACGCAGAATCACCTTGGCGTCACCCCGAATGAGCGTCAGAGTCGGAGAGATGCGAACGAGCAGGTTGCACCAGACGCCAAGTCGCCATTAACCAATAGTGTCCAGTCGGTGGCGTTGCCGAGCCCGAGCACCGCCATGATCTGATTCAGGAGCAGTTACTCCGTGCGTTGTCAGAGGGATAGTCTAGAATCTAGATAAACCTGGGCAGTCTCGCATCAATATGATTTCCTTGGGTGGTGGATTGCCAAGGGAGGGGGACGACTCCTCTGCCAGGTCGACACCGTGGATATCATCAATCTGAAATTATCCGCGAGTCAGCTGGGCTCTTTTCAATTCACAGGTTCTCTGGAGCGCCAATTTGAACCATGCAAGACAACTAATATTATGAGAGCAGCGGGATATATCAAGAAGATGAGGCAATTTCCGCGCGTCCTACCCGCATCACACGACGTTCTTCCAAGATGGTTACATCGATCCAAGAAAGATCGACCGGGTAATCACTATCAGCCTGTTTACACTGCAATATCCACAGTACGAGGCTGGCGGTAACAGATGAAGACTTAGCACTTGTACGTGCTTCTCGATGTCTGGGGAAAACCTTACTCAGGATGATACGCCAGTGGACGCCACATTGGTTTCTGACGCTCGCGACCGAGGAACTGACTCACCGGCTGATTCAGCTCATTGGTTCTGGTTATATACGGTTCAGCGCTCATTTCCGGGGATCCTGGCATCGCCATTATAGGAGCAATGTATTCGACTACGTGGCGACGAGCGAGGGCACAAGGTCATAGGATCTGCCGCCTACCGAGAGTGCATTGGCTCAATTCCGTTACACCAGGAACTTCCGGAGTCGTTTCAAACTTTCTTCGATGCAGTTGTTGAGCACACGACTCCAGGGTCACTGGGACACAGTGTATTATGGCGCTAAAGCTCTCTATATCTGGTCAATGCGCCAGAAGAGCGCGTCCAAAAGCAGGATTTTTACAATGCGACACCGTGCATGCGATCGGCACGTTGCTGCTACTGAAGTACTACATCTTGGTATGATTTCTACTCACATACCTCTCTAGTGGATTGCATATACCATCAACATAACACTAATGCAGGTCTCATTTACAGTCATATGACAGTATCGATTGGCCTATTCGTCAGCCTCTGGCCGAACAGCTCCTTGTGGTTCTCAGCAGCGCCGCGTTTGCCCTCGTCTGCCACTCCAAGCCTTCAATCCAGCCTGAATGAACGTGGTATCCGCCTAATTCGTCGGCAAGGAGATTCTGAGCGTACTGCTTGGCCTCCTTTGAAACTCAGGGATTCCTTGGGGGACTACCTTCTTGCTAGGGTTACCATTTGGAGGATCGGAACGGATAGACCTGCGACTCGCAGTCACTGAGGGCGCGGATGGTCTTCAACGCTACACATTGTGATTGGAGCACAGTTTCTGATTGTATTGTGTGCGATTTGATTCACATGGCTATTCAGAACTGGCAGATAGTTGCTGTTTCTGCTTCGGTCTTCCTTTCGTTGGTATATGCACCCTCTCGCTAGAGCTGAATTCACCTCCGGCGTCCAACGCGCAAGTCGGGTTTATCCGTTCGCACAGCTGGTTTCTATGGACAAGACGTGGAGGATAAACTAGTGATGACAGCGATACCCCACCAAATCCCTTATCATAACGTCAATTAGTTCCCATCGGGCGATCCGCGGGAGAAGTTTCTACGGGTATTCAAACCGGACTTTGAGAGGCCTATTTGATGAGCTAGGATCCCTAGTGTAATAAGATGACCTAACCTAAGTGAATAGACTCTCGGTATGCCGAATACTCATCTTCATTGCTGAGACACGGCAGGAAGAAACTCTATCATCAACCGATGAAGACTCCGCACTGTTCTTTAGCCTATACTCGGGGCCTCGATCCAATCTAGAGACCAATGATTCTTCCATCCTCAGTGCGCCACGTATGAATTCACACACCGACATCCCTAGTCTAAGTCGAGGTAAAGTACGAGTGGGGTTAACCGTCAGGCCTTTTAATATGTGGATCGGCTATCCTCCGAATAGTATGTCGGGTAGTAACTAGTGATGAGACATTGCCTGATGTACATGGCATCTCCGTAAGTGTCTGTAGCTTTAGTGCCATTACTGCAGAATACTATTCAAAAAAAAAAATGGAGTTATATGTCAGAAGTATGGGGCCATATATCGTTTTTCTCTTTGAGTAGGCTGTTTGTTCCATGTTGCCGTCGGATGGGATTGGCGGGTGGATAACGTCATGATGAGGTTATCCAGCAGATCATCAGTCATCCAATAATCACGAAGGGATGACTTCTCCACGTTTGTGTCAAAAGTGGTCAACACTCTACTATTATTGAATAATGATCATATCAGGGGGTAGATCAAGGGATAGTTATATATACTCCAAAGGACAATCCGTTGCCGCTTAAGGAAACCTTGGAAGACCTGCGGGACCTGTACTTTATCTGATTCGAGCACCATCCAGGCGATCCCTCAGCCTTACAGGTTTCGGGTTTTGTCTTCATACCTTATGACAGGAATCTTCTAGGCGTCAGAAGTGTCATAGCTCCTGCTAAATATAACCAGATCAGTGGATGAATGTGGCTGATCTCCATCGTCGATGATTCACTGTGGTTGAGATAGATGACGTCATTTACCGCAGGACATGCTGCTCACCACCAAGCCTCCATGACCATAACCCTGCTTAGCAGACGATTCATCCTGACGACAGGGTTTCATACTTTCAGTGAATCTAGACTTTCTTGCACTTAAATCCCACGGCAGTACTTTAGAGTAAATAGTCTGGCGCAAGTAAACTCAACCAACCCGTCAACAACACAACAACATCGTCATGGCATCTGAAGAACAGAAAAAGCGCGGCTTGATCATAGTCTCCAACCGTCTACCACTGTCGCTGAAGAAGGTCGACGGAGGTTTCGAGTCCACCCTCTCCAGCGGTGGACTGGTGACTGCCTTGTCAGGTCTGACCAACTCGACGACATTCAAATGGTTCGGCTGGCCAGGAGTCAACATCCCTGACCCCGAAGAGCAGAAGAGGGCGGCAGAATCTCTTGAACAAAAGGGCGCAAAGGGTATTTTTCTAGAGGAGAAGCTGGGGCATGCTCATTATAACGGATTCTCGAGTACGTCACCCAACCCAAGTTGGCAGAACCGAGCTGATATGATCTAGATTCCATTCTCTGGCCAATCCTCCATTATCAGTCTGGTGTCGACTTCAACGAGGATTACTGGAAGGCCTACCAGCGCGTCAATGAGATCTTCGCCGATACGGTCGCCAACGAAGCGCAAGACGGCGATCTAATCTGGGTGCACGACTACCATCTCCTGCTTCTGCCTGAGCTCCTGCGCGAGCGTCTCAAGAGCCAGGGGAAGAAGTGTCCAATTGGGTTTACTCTGCACACCCCCTTCCCAGCAGGAGATTTCTGGCGCTCTCTGCCGGTCGAGAAGGAGCTGCTCAAGGGTGTTCTTGCGTGCGACGTGATCGGATTCCATACCGAAGAGTACAAGCGCAATTTTACCGAGGCTTGCGAGCAGAGTTTGTATGTACCTACACTTCGGTCCGGATTGAGTCGCGCTAACAGTGGACAGGGGCGCTCAAGCTACAGACAACAATCAAATCCAATTTGAAGACCATCGTGCTCATGTCGGTGTATTCGTGGTTGGCATTGATCCCCAGAAGTTTGACAATGCGTTGAAAGACGACACGGTCATCAAACGCATCCAGGAATTGGACGAGGAGTACAAGGACAAGATTGTCATTGTCGGCGTGGACCGACTGGACTACACCAAGGGTCTGGTGCAGAAACTCCAGGGATTCGAGGAATTCCTCAAGGAGAACCCGGAGCTTGCGAAGAAGGTTGTCTTGATCCAGGTTGCGGTTCCCAGTCGCGAGGACGTCAAGGAGTACCAGGAACTCGAAACCGAGATTTCCACCCTCGTCGGGAAGATCTGTGGGACTTATGGTAAGTTTTGTCAGGCTGTTGGTAGTGACTCTAGCTGACCGTCCAGCCACTCCGGAGGGTGTACCTCTGATCTACATCCACCGTTCCGTCTCCTTCCCCGAGCTGACAGCGCTGTACTGCGTTGCCAAAGCCTGTCTCATCACGTCTCGGCGAGACGGAATGAACCTGGTAGCCTCGGAGTACGTCGCTTGCCAGGAAGATCGATATGGCGTGCTGGTGCTGTCGGAGCTGGCGGGGGCAGCGTCTTTCATGGGCCATGGCAGTGTCACCTTCCATCCCTCCAGCACTCGCGAGCTCGCCAATGCCATCCACCAGGCGGTCACGATGGACGACGAGGAGAAGAAGCGGCGTTACAAAGAGCTAAGCGAGTTCGTCACGACTCATACGAGGTAAGACGATCTGCTGGCTGTAGATGATCATGGCTAACAAAAGCAGTGCCAAATGGGGCGAAACCTTTGTGGATACTCTGGCGAAGCGTTCGGCGTCTTGAACAGGTCTCCGGGCTGGTTCTAATGTCTTACGAGTTATGACTTGACATGGTATCTCGTTGTTACATCATTCGACGTCAACTGGTCATGCACGGCACCTGTTATTTCCTTCCACTGATTGTTCAAAAAATTACTTTAATGGGACGGTACGCGGTGACAACTCATCATCAATCCTTGTAGGGCGTAGAGCTAGATATCGGATAAGATATTCTACACTACATCACCTCAAGTCTTAGATACTCGACTAGCAAATCAATTAAAAGAAGAGTATTCTGGGCCTAGAACTGAAAAGCCATTCTTTCAGAAAATTTATCTGTTGTGGTCTATCTTTGAGACGGCATCTGGATCCCTAGAAACCGTGCAACAATGCAGCAACCAATAAATCGACCCCGGGCAGGAAACAAGCAATATCCACCGTTATATCATTCTGCAGGACAGACCAGTTACATGCCCTATAAGAGACAATTTCATTGTATGGAATCCTGCCACAGCGACATCTGATCTTGGCGGCCTCTGATATCATCATGACGATCATCTAGTCCAACTACAGTATAATATAACCACCACCTCACTCAGGTACAGCTAGGCTAGCAAGAGCATAACAATCCCATCTACCAAACCAACGTACCTGGTAATAATAATCTAATCCAAAATGCAATCCGTGCTCCAACCCGTAATCGGTCCCAGAAGGGAGATCCACGATCTCACCGGCCGAGTCGCCCTAGTGACCGGCGGAGCCCTGGGTATCGGGTATGTCAATTATTCTTTCTTTTTTCCAGACGTCCTGCTAAACTGATAGATACGAAATCTCCCGCGCGTTTGTGCTCAATGGCGCACGCGTCATCATGGTCAACCGCAAAGAAGAACAAGGCCAGTCCGCCATCGACAAAATCAAAGAGGAGGCTGGGCCCGACGCAAAAATCGAATGGATCCCCTGCGACATGGGCAATCTGAAAGAAATCAAGGAGGTATTCTCTGGGATCCGCGAGCGGGAGAGTCGACTGGACTTGGTACGAGCACGTTAGCCACAAGGATATATCCCCGCCAATGCTGACGGCAACAGCTTATCCTCTCCGCGGGCATCAATGTCAACCAGTACGGCGAGACAACCGACGCGCTAGACCGACACTTCGAGGTGAATTTCCTCGGGCAGTTCTACGTCGTTAACCAGCTTTGGCCTCTACTGCGCAAGACGGCGAAGATGCCTGGTACGCCGCCGCCGCGGGTCGTCTTCGAGTCGTCCGAGCAGCACCGCAATGCGCCCAAGGTGGTGCATTTCGGGTCGCTTGACGAGATCAACAACCCCGAGATCGGCACCACGGAGGTCTACGGCCGGACGAAGCTGGCGATCATCCTGGGGGTCAAGTATGGGCTAGTGGACCGGGTGATTAAGCCGAACAAAGATAATATCTATGCGCTTTCGGTGCATCCGGGCGCGGTGAGTTACTTTTTCTTCCAGGTTGGTTGTCGGGTGTATAGCTAATGTAGGGAAACAGGTCAACACGGCGATGCAGCAGCAGTGGAAGGACGCGTACCCCGGTTTACTTGGCAAGCTGCTCACGACTGCGATGCTGGCTGTGGGCCGGAATGTCGAGCAGGGCTCGTACAGTGCCTTGTATGCGGCAACGAGTCCAGAGATCGAGGAGAGGGGATGGAATGGGTACTACTTTAGCGATGTGGCACAGCCGGGGAAGGAGTCGGCGCAGGCGTCGGATCCAATGTTGGGTGCTGCGTTGTGGGATTTGAGTCATCGGCTCATCAAGGAGAAGGTTGGGGAGGATGGACTGGTGGACTGGAATGCTTAGTCGCTATATAAGTATACCGGTCATTCAATAGACTGCCTAGAGGTAATCGACTAGTTACGCTGTATCCTCTCCCCCCGTATGCGCTCTCTCGCAAGCTTCTGCCTCTTGATCCTCTCCCGCCGACACTGAGAGATAGCCGCAAACATATTAAACACATAGATCCCACTGAACAACATCCCCAACACGCCCAGAAAGACCGCCACCACGACAATCGACAACACCACGAACCCATACGTCGTATCCTGGAAAGCCGCATTGCCATTCAACCGCGGCACGTCCGCGGCCACCTGCATGGCGGACAACACCAGCGAGAAAACCGCAAAAATCATCAACATCCAGGCGAAGTTGCGCTCGTAGAACACCACGTACCGGTTATACCCGTACAGATAGCCGCGGATGAAATGCGAGAGGAAGAACCGCACGCGGTAGATGGTGTTGATGCGGCCGAGCCGCAGCTCGCCGAACTGGTAGCGCTTGTTGACTGTGTCGAGGGCGTTGACGTCGACGTGTGCGTAGAACTCGGTGATGAAGGCCTTCCACCAGGGCCAGGTGAGGTCTTTGGGGATGAGGCTGTGGTCGTGGGCGAGCTGCAGGTCCAGCGGGGTGCAGATCAGCCACATGTACGAGAGGAGGAGGCCGGTCGCGGATTCGTGCAGTGTCTGTGACGAGCAGAGATGGTGCGTCCAGAAGTCGTGGTCGAGAATGTACTCCGGCAAGGGTTTGACGAGCAGCTTGGTGGAGAATTTCAGCAGATGCAGGTCTGCGCGCTCGGTTGGGATGAGCTCGAAGCCCATCATTTTCTGGCGTTGCAGAGGCCGCGCGTTCATCGGTCGGCCGGCCATCCAGAGGAGATTGTGGATGATGTTGACCCGTGAGAGATCCAGATCCGTACTGAGGAATGTCTGCATGTCGTCTTGCACGAGGAAGACGTGGTGGTTTGCTGTGCGAGAGATGGTTGGTAGCGTCAGCAGCACATCTTGACTGCGGTCGGTGGTTTCAGTGACGCTGCCATCTTTAGGTTGAGGATCATCTCCTCCGGTCTCTTGCCTTCTGGCATTGTGTAGAGATCGCGAGAAGGGAGGTTGTAGTTGAGTCTGCCTATGTTAGAGTAGTCCAGATTAAGTAAGGGAGGGCTCGCACCTTTTCAGCTTCAGCCACTTCAGCCATAGAGCTTGTTTCTGGCAAAGGAGAGAAGTGACACGTTTAATTAAGAAGACTTTAAGCATTTGTGTCTAATGTTTGTGTTGTACAGGTGATGGATGACGGAAAGAGCATTGATCGCTGGGATGCATCATGCGGCTGAGACGAGGCTGGGTGGCTGGGCATTGTGAAATCAGCTGGACAATTGCATTGTACAACCTAATGCATTAATTGATTGGACAGGAAATAAACTAGGATTAATATTTGAGTTGTTTCATATTTTTAAACGCTATTCCAGTCTAATGTACAACCACCCAAGTATATATGCGCAAGAATCAATAGCGAGACGGGTGACTATTGTCACTACCGCTACGACTACGATTTCCATCCAACACCTCGACCGTCTGCGACACATCAACCGTCTTGTGGATTCCAAGTGCTGCATCGCGCGAGTCGCCATCGACGGCGCCCGCGTACGAGATCAAATGGCTCTGATCGCACCCCAGCTCGGTCGGATCCACGTAGGTGTCGCTCTTCGAAAACCCCATGGAGAGACGTTTCTTGGGCGCCGGTTTCACATGACCCAGTTGCACGGACGAATCCTGTTCAGCATATCGGTTGGAGCTGTAGCCGTTCTTTCGCGCTCGCTTGATGAGGATGTTGAGGCTCGGTAGACAGGCGCAGATGAGGCCGACCCCTCCTTCGGCGTTTCTGCGGGAGTTAGATAAGATCATCGAGAGATGGAGGGATACATACCCAGACATAATGACGCAGGTGAAGAAGATGGTCATATCCGATGTTTTTCCGTCGCGCAGCACGAGAATCAACCGGTAGATACTAAACGCCGTGGCCAGGCCGCCTGCCGACAAAATCCCTATCACCCGGAGTTTCTTGTTGCGCGACATCTGCAGCGACCAGGTCAAGGGTAGTGGTAGAACGAGGATGATCAGATCGCTAATGACACTGATGACCGAGTCGGCCAGGAGAGCGGCGCTCTGGTCGAGACAGCGCCGTCCTGGTGTGTTCTCCCAGTAGGACGGAATGGGATCGCACATGCGGATCTTGACAATCTCGGCGATAATGTAGTAGATGCACAGGCAGCCGAGGAGGACGTAGATGAAGATGATCTTGCTGCGGTATGGGGCGAAAATGCGGATGATGATGGAGAGGAGGGCGATTTTGACGAAGAGCGCCATCGGACAGTAGAGGACGGTGGCGATGTAGCAGAATTTATAGTACGCGACGATCGTGGCCGAGTCGTGAATGTCCGATTGATGGTATCCGCCGCCATGTTGGCCGACTATCACGGTTAGATGGGTCGAGACGAGACAGAAAGGGTTACCGACTGATGATGGCGATGGCGCAGTATCCCATGAACAAGGCCTACATGATGTTAGAAGATCTCAACGGCAGCCAGTCTCAAGCCACTTGCCCATGCGATGAGACATGACCCTACTGAGGTTAGCATTCTTCTGTTGAGTGCAATTGGCCAGCACGTACCATCCTCAAGTACCGAGATGTGGCGGTACCATAAGCGGACGGACAGCCGCATGGCCACGAAGATGGTGACGATTGGTATACACAGACATTGTGTCACCAGATTGACCGTATGCAGGACATCCACAGGTTGTGTGATGGCGTCTGCACTCATTATGTCCGTCAGGTGGGCATGACGCGGAGGGCAGGAGAACGAAATGGAGATACCGAATCGAAATCAAACAGACCGGAGAGGAACTGAGGTAAAGGAGGCGTTATCCGGGCGGCACCAGATATGTATATTAGTGTATATTAGGCCGAATGTTCCGCTCAATCTTGTCAAGGTTTGTTTGATTGTGGCCTATTTCCATCTCTGCTGATCCCATCGGAATCCACTATGCTGCCGACCCGCCGTTCAAAACTTTCATAAACAAACCTCCTCCGCGGGAGGCATGTGATAGGTTACCATTATGAAGAAAATTGCCCTCATCCACTAATTCTCGCGCATCCTTCTAGTTTCAGCGTACGTTACAGTAGGAACAAACGGCAGGGCGGCGTCACGTGCGTTCCAGCCAGATCGATCGTGATAGGGGAATGGGGCAATAGACCTCGACTATTATTCTAGTACCATTAAGCGTACCTGCACAGACAGGGAAATGATGAACACCTGGCCAAGGGCTATCCCGCATGCATCACTGCATCTCTCTACAGAGTACGGCATATCTGAGACAATCGTTCGATCTTTACATGTCTCACTTCTACTACAATCCCGCAGACGTCCCAACGATCCTATTGTCGATTCTAACGTAATAGGCGAAGGAACTTCAAGCAATCGAGATGAAAAGCATCGAGTTGACAAGCAACGCCCAAGCCGTAGCGCGGAAAATTTTGCCATGATCTGCAGGCCTGTTGCCATCTCGTCTCCAATCTTGGTCACAGAGGATTCGAGCCTTCTTGAGTTGCCACATCATTAGCTCCTCTGGGCTAGACTGAGCAATGGCCCAGTGGATGCGAATTGGACAAATTGACACACGAGGGAACGATAAAGATACTTAGGTTTGTATGACCAGCGCGAGGGTTTTTGGTGGACTGGACTATCGCCTTAGTCGAGGCTACTTAGCAGAGAAATACGAGATGGCGCCGAGGCCGCGGAAAAACGAGATGGACACCCGAAGCTTTTCCGGGTGAAACCATTGGTTCATATCAGAATAGCCCCATTCCCAAGACAAATGGTTTCTTCCGATTGGGAGATTCGGCTGCCGACAATGAGGAACAGAGTTTGACGGCTGCTGTAGCCTGACGTTCTCGCGTCCAGTTCAAGTGACGATCTGGAAAGGAATTGAGTTCCTTCTGTCGTTAGACACAACTAGTCGAATAGTGCGTATTGATCATCATTTGAATCGTGCTCGTGTGTAGGGTATCAAACTGGACGGCAGACGACCCGGCATGACACATATGCCGAACTTCGATGATCTCCATCCATTGACCCGGCAAGTCGATTGCAAAAGCACTTCTCATTGATTGATCTGAAACCTTTATTTATCAAACTATTTGTCTCCTTGTGTGTTTGGCAGAGGGATGTAAAAATGGCTGTGGAGCCACGGAGCCACGGGTGGAGAGACCGAGACAAGCCCACCTGGTGCTCCATTCGCGCCCATCTCCAACGCTATGGTTGGATAATTCGCTAATTCCTGTCATCCTGTCAATTGGCCTGATTTCCAGCCTAAAACATATCTAGAAATCGATTAGTTCATCAAAATGGCCTGCGTTTCAGGGGAACCGAGGAGGGGCAGACACTTCCATGGTGCTGCCGAGTTATGGCCGCTTATGTTCTTCATTTCATCTCCACCATAAATCCTATTATCAATCCTGCAAACAATTCTTCAAACTTCCCCTTTCGATCAGTCCATGGTTTGCCTTCCGTGGTAAAGTTACATCATCTAGCCGTCGATCAACCGCCGCAGGCCACTGTTTACCATCCGTAGTTACGGTTTAGGTTGCCCGGTCAGAGCAGCACCGCCAAAATGACAATCCGCAAGCTCGATGGCGAAGACTCGATGCTCTTCCAGCCCCTGGCGATCGCAAACGGCAGGATTCGCCTCTCGCATCGGGTGGTCCATGCTCCCATGACGCGCAACCGGGGCGTTCCGCTCAATCCCACCAGCACCCCGGAGCAGCCCAATCGTATCTGGTATCCCGGCGATCTCATGGTCCAGTACTATCGCCAGCGCGCCACCCCGGGCGGATTGATCATCTCTGAGGGTGTTCCGCCGTCATTGGAGGTGTGCAGCTTCTCAAGTCTGTCAAAGCATAACTAACCTGACCACAGAGCAATGGCATGCCCGGTGTCCCCGGTCTGTGGACCTCCGAACAGGCCGCCGGCTGGAAGAGGGTTGTCGACGCTGTGCACGAACAGGGCGGCTACATCTACTGCCAGCTGTGGCACGCAGGTCGCGCCACCATCCCGCAAATGACGGGCTCGCCTGCTGTCTCGGCCTCCGCCACGGTCTGGGACTCGCCGACCGAATGCTACTCCCATCCCCCTGTGGGATCCACCGAGCCGGTGCGGTACGCGGACCATCCGCCCATCGAGCTCACCATTCCGCATCTGAAGCAGACCATCCGCGATTACTGCAGTGCGGCCAAGACGGCCATGGAGATTGGCTTTGACGGCGTCGAGCTGCACGCGGGCAACGGGTATCTGCCCGAGCAGTTCCTGAGCTCCAACGTCAACAAGCGCACGGATGAGTACGGTGGCTCGCCGGAGAAGCGTTGCCGGTTTGTCCTCGAGCTCATGGATGAGTTGGCGGCCACGGTGGGCGAGGACAATCTGGCTATCCGTCTCTCACCGTTCGGACTGTTCAACCAGGCGCGCGGCGAGCAGCGTGTGGAAACCTGGACGTTCCTCTGCGAATCGTTGAAAAAGGCGCATCCGAATCTGTCGTATGTCAGTTTCATTGAACCGGTGAGTTTTTGTCTACAATACAACCCGGATCCGTCATAACGCTAACGTGCCCAGCGCTATGAGCAAATCTTCAGCTACGAGGAAAAGGACAACTTCCTCCGCAGCTGGGGACTTTCCGATGTCGATCTGAGCAGCTTCCGCAAGATCTTTGGAACTACTCCCTTCTTCTCGGCCGGAGGCTGGGATCAGAGCAACTCGTGGGGCGTGCTGGAAGACGGCCGGTACGACGCGCTTCTGTACGGACGCTACTTCACCAGTAACCCGGACCTTGTCGAGCGGTTGAGGAAGGGCATCCCTTTTACGCCGTACGATCGTTCGCGGTTCTACGGTCCGTTTGAGGATAATGCCAAATGTTACGTGGATTATCCCCCGGCTACTGCTTCTTCTTAACCTGTTTATAGATGTATATAGCGGTTGATAAAGACTTTATTGCTGACGAATTCTTATGCTGTCAACCCCCCATCTACCACCATTGCTTCCCCACACATGTAGCTGCTCATGGGTGAGGCGAGAAATAGAATCGCGTTGGCAATCTCGTCCGGCGCCGCAGGACGTCCTAGAGGAATCATCGCGAATTGCGAGTCGAGAGCGCCGCATTCGATCGACCGACTTATCATCGGCGTTTCCACCCATCTGAACCGTTAGTAGAGTACTGACACCTAGAGAGACTGCATACCCGGGACATATGGCGTTGATGCGAATGCCCTCTCCGGCATACGATTTAGCGTCCTACTACATCAGCTTGTCCTCAGTCACCCACTGAATGACTTACCATCTTGGTCATCCCCACAACAGCTATGCGTACTCATTAGTATAATCCAGACCAGTAGGGTCTAACGCACCATGCTTCGCAGCCACATAAGGCGCAATCGCAATCGCCCCCGGCGGCGCCCTAACCCCATACATCGACGCGACATTGACAATCGTGCCGCGTCCTTCGCGCGCCCCTCGAGACCTACATCCTCAGCGCAAGCATATCAAAATCGCAAGCGCACACTTACTCCTGCTTCAACATCTGCCGGATCAACGCCCGCTGACACATCCACACCCCCGTCTGATTGATATCAATCACCCTCTGCCACTCCGACAGCTCCGTCTCATGCGACAGATCCGGCTTGCCACTGATCCCCGCAGCGTTCACCCCGATATCGATCTGTCCGAATTCCTCCGCCGTCTTGCGGACAGCATCCTCGACGGAGGCCTCGTCTGTGACGTCCACTTCGAAGACCGCAACTCGGAGCTGGGCATGCTCAGAGAGTAGTTCCCTTTTCGTCTCCTCCAGGAGTGCAAGGTTGACGTCTACCAGGGCCACTGCGCTGATCCCGTTCTTTGCGAGGACGTGCGCGGTGGCTTTGCCGATGCCTGATGCAGCGCCGGTGATGAATGCGGTTCCCTGGACTTGGGACGCCATGGTTATGTAATTGCGATGCTGAGGATGATGAGGAGAGGGACGGATGGGGATCAGGTGCTATTTAGAGACGGCTCAAGCGGGGTAAGCACGGCACGGAATGAGACTATCTTATGGACTGGGCTTTTGTGTTACTTGCTTTCGCCGGTTTCTTGTTCAGCTGATGTCTACCTTGGGCTCGATGAATATATTTGCTCACTGTGCTTATTGTTAACTGCTGAGGTGGTCTGATGTTCTTTGTTTATGATCTAGGAGGGGACATTGTTTGGGTGTCATCTCAAGGGGAGAAAACATCATCAGTCTTGAAGATGTAATAGACAATTATTGAGGCTTATAATGTAGTCTTCTAGATATTAATCAATGTGAAGGATTGTTGTGTCACAAAAGCAATGGTTGGAAATGCAATATAACACCATTGTGTTGTTGATGCAGTAGCTATATATTGTCCTGTCTCCGGAGACTCTGTAGCTTGCACACTTGAGTGCACAAGACAGGAGTATAATACTGCACAACCGATTCAATAGCCGAATACTAATCTGCGTATCAGGTTCGTCCAATTTTAATATTATTCTTGAATCCATAAATTCCTATGGTTCCACTGCAACGCAGAAGAGAAACCGTGGTCGCCGTGTTCTCCGCGGTCTCCGCGGTGTCCGTGGTGACCGGGCCATCGCCGGATAAGTCCTCGTTTGTTCAATAGCATTAAAGTACTAGGCCTAGGGATTGCGCTTTTGCAAGAGGATATAAGTCAAGTCTTGCTTTTCGGTGCGTTTGGACGTGAGTTTCAATTGTTGCAAACGAACAGTGGTAAGTGCTCGTCACTCCGTACTTTGGTGAACCAGGCGATTGACTCGCAGTACAATAGACCGTTGAAAGCAAAATGGCAGCAAAAGATCGGAAAAGCCGCGATGATGCTCCCCCGCCTGATACAAAAGTTGAATTCGAGTTCGGCGGCGCGCCCGGCGTGACCCTGGTCATGATCGGCTTCCCGCTGCTGATGTACTACATGTACATCGGTGCAGCCCTCTACGATGGCCATCTTCCCACCCCCGAGAAAGGACAATCATGGACAGACTTCCTCTCACACCTCATCGACCTCGCATACACCCATGCCTATCCTACCCGCAAAGCCTGGACCATCTACTGGACCTTTCTCATCCTCGAAGGCGCCGGGTACCTGTACCTCCCAGGCGTCTACGGCAAGGGAAAACGGCTACCCCATCTCGGTGGGAAACAGCTTCCGTATTACTGCTCCGCCGTGTCGTCGTGGTATGTCACGATCGCCACCGCGTTGGCACTGCACTTCACCGGTATATTCAAGCTGTACACCCTCATCGACGAGTTCGGACCCCTCATGTCTGTCGCTATCTGCTCGGGAATCCTCGTGTCGATCGTGGCATACATCTCTGCTCTGGCGCGAGGAGCGGAGCACCGCATGACAGGCTCGCATGTCTATGATTTCTTCATGGGCGCGGAGCTGAACCCGCGGCTGTTTGGCTGGTTGGATTTCAAGATGTTCTTCGAGGTCCGCATTCCGTGGTTCATCCTGTTCCTGTTGACATTGGGAACGGCCCTGAAGCAGTTTGAGGAGTATGGGTTCGTCTCTGGGGAGGTGCTCTTCTTGCTCATGGCCCATTTCTTATACGCCAACGCCTGCGCCAAGGGCGAGGAATTGATCATCACCAGCTGGTTCGTTTGCTTTCTGCGTGCACACCTGGAATCATACTGATTTCGACAGGGACATGTACTATGAGAAATGGGGATTCATGCTCATCTTCTGGAATTTGGCAGGCGTCCCCATGAGCTACTGCCACTGCACTCTGTATCTGGCCTTGCACGACCCATCCACTTACCACTGGAACCCCTGGGTTCTCGCTGTGTGGGCCGTTGCATACTTGTTCATGTATTGGGTCTGGGATACCTGCAACAGCCAGAAGAACTTTTTCCGCGCCCAGGAACGCGGCGTCACCGTCGACCGCAAGTCGTTCCCCCAGTTACCCTGGAAGTACGTCGAGAATCCTCAGTCCATCCCGACAAAGACCGGCGATTCAATCCTTTGCGGCGGATGGTGTAAGTCATCTCCCCGGGCGCAAGTTACACGGCTGACGAGGCTAGATGGCATGGCGCGCAAGGTGCATTATACATGTGACGTGTTCTTCGCAATTTCCTGGGGCCTCATTACCGGGTTCAACTCGCCATTTCCCTGGTTCTATGCTTGCTTCTTCACCGTCATGATTATCCATCGCGCAAGACGGGATATCATGCGCTGCCGGGAGCGGTACGGGGAGGCTTGGATGGAGTATGAGCGTCGGGTCCCTTATCTCTTCATTCCAGTAAGTTTCGCTGATATGCTTCACAAGGATGAGCTGACCAGTTTAGTACGTCATTTGAGGTAGGCTAGAAGTAAAAGTTGAATTGTACCATAGACCGGTTGCGGTCAAGTCTCATTCATGTAGTCAGAGTTTAATATATCCATCACTGAACGATGTGTCCCGATGAAATCATTGAGGAACATGGAGATGTCAGTGCTGTTCATGTGCGAATCAAACACATTTTCCGGCCATTCAACGTTGGGTAGAGCAATGTTGCTATCTAGAGCCGGCATGACAAGCGATCCGTCCCGGTGTTGTGTGAGGCCTTCCAGTGTTTCTTCCGAGTCTACGAGAATCTGAGCAGTCCTGGAGAAAGCCGCGCAGATTGTGTAAAGACGGTCTGAGCCACGTGAGAGTCCCTTGAATAGTTCCAGGGATTGAACCGTGTCCTGCAACAAGGCCAGATCGAATGAGCTCACCGTCGTGATGGCATGTATGAAGACAATGACAAACGGTGTGAATGATGGGTATAATAGAATCCTATTCCATTAGTGCGATCTCAGGTGAGGGTGCAAACGGCATACCAATTGACATATTCAGTTTGCTTATGGGTCTTCCGGTTGCGAAAATACGTAAAGCACTCCAGGTGACTCTGCAAGGCTCGCATCGCTGCCTCGTAGCATTGAGACGTGATGGCCATGGCATCACTGGCCCGCGTCTGCGCCCGAAGTATTACTGTCATGACGGAGTGCGTGATGAAATCCGCGCAGGCGGCCATCCCATGAAGCGATTCCGCATAGAGACCTTGGCTCACATCGATCTGGCCAAGGTTGGTAAAAGTCCAAAGCCACAAACAAGACACTTACCCCCAGAAGGCGTTCGCGAACCAGCATCAAGTCATTCGATAGCTCTTCTATTGACTTCAATCTTTCCGATTCAGTGGCCTGAGTTGCCGAAGTGGAGTAAAGCCGATCGTAGATGCGCCCTTGTAAAGTGGCAAAGTCAATCGTGGTGAGACTCATCAGGTCCCAGGGGCGGTACTGTGGGTTGTCCGAAGGCGTGAACAGCTCGGCATCGATGTCATGGTTCTGAAAATGCGAAGCTAATCCGAGATTCAACGACAGATTCTTGTCAATGGTATACAACGACCAGAAGGCATGGCGTTTGGCGTCAGCGACCGGGACAGGATCGTGTTTCAGGGCGGCGCTTCGGTGGAGACCCATGCTTTGGCACATATTGAAGGCCAAAGCGAGGTAGGTCCAGCACAGCTGGAGATCAGACTCTTCTTGGGCTTTGATGATCTGATCATGAATTAGTTATGTCCACTAGAAGTCGGAAGCACATACCCCGATGAGCAGAGCCTGGACTTTCTGAAGCGTCGGATCGCACATCATCTCGTAGCTTTTCAGCCCGGCCAAGAAATGACGCTCGCAGAATCCGGCGTACGCTGCGAGGTCAAAGCGTGCAAGATCCGAACACTCTTCATGGAGATAGTCGCGGATAATGTAGTATAACAATCCATGCAAAAGAGTCAGAGAGCCCGCAGGAATAGGATCTACTGGAAAATAGATCGCATGACACAATGACTCAATTTGGCGAACGTCTCGCCATGAATGGACGGTCAAAAAGAAGGGCGGATGCACTTGTAGCTGGGTCAGCAAGACAGGCAACTGAACGAAAAGTCAGACTACCTTTGACTTTTTTAATCAGAGTAATGAGGAACTCTTGAGGTAAAAGTTCAACCTTCGTCTGCGAAGGCGGCTCGATAACTGTGGACGATCCCTGCTGCCGGTCGAGACTGTTCCTAAGGGAAGACAAGATTGCTGAAACATGGGCATCCACTCTTCCTGGCTGTGATGTCGCAACAGCCGAGAAAGCTGCATCCCTAGCGATGATAACCTCATTGTTGAAGGAGGATTGACCTTCAAAAAGGGGCGCAGAGGGAGTAGACGGGATGTCCACAGCTACAGGATGAGTGGATTGAGGTATTGAGGGAGGGGTGGGAGCCTGGGTAATCTGCTGCAGAGTGTTTTGAATGGCTGCTAGCTGCTCTTGTAGCGCATCGATTTTCTTTTCACTGAAGACAATATCAATATATCACCCAGCCACGAACTTTTGGTATTTCTTACTATTCTCCAGAGGCAGTCCTTTGCGGTGGTTCTGGAGTGCTCACAGTGACACCATTCAGCCGACATGGGATTCCAAGTGCGCCACAACTGGAGCATGGAATGGCTTTATTGCATTTGATCTATGCTGATCAGTCCTGCTGTGCCCAATGCGGGAATCCCGATTACCTTTCTCTGTCGGCAATTGTCGCACTGTGCCGGTCGAGATTAGAGTTATCCCAATGTGCCTGTGGGGGTCGAAACATACCGCGCGGGCTCGAAATGAGTTACGAACTCCCGAATTGAGCCTGTCTGTCATGAGGACAATCTTATTCTTGATGATTTCACATCGATATTCGCGTGCAGAATGATCCCATTCGATGCGACGAAATGATGGAGCGAGACACGTGAGGAAATTCGGGATTCTGTTGTGGCTGCTGACTCATCCTTCTGGCAGATCCCCAGCTTCTCTTTTGTATTTCGATCCTCTCTTGACGCGCTCAATAATAACGATGATCACTTACTGTAGATTATCTACCTCATATCCGTGGATATGATCAAATGCGTCAATGGATGGACGTTGCCAGAATTAGCCTAAATCCATCAATCATGCCCGGAGAAATCTCCGCTTGTTTGTGTCCTCCACATCCGAACTCCGCACTCCTCACAGGATTGCTCGTCATCGGTTCCTTCATTTCCACACTACTGTTTTGCCTGCTTTGAGGTAGCCCAGAGATTGAAATGCTACAAGGCTGATGGCGTGCCGCCCAAAACAAGTCGAGCGAAGAGTTATGTTGAGAGAGTCACCAATGGCGGTACACCACGAGACGGAAGACAAATTCTCCTGAAGATCAGCGTTCCCCCGCATTTTGCGTATAGCCTGAATTCGAAATTGGCTTCAATAGCAAAAGTAGCGGCTGCTGGATGATGACTGTCTAACGCCACTATGTTATGGGCTCGTGGAGCCTTTAAAAGCAGCGCTGACCCCTGGTTCACCTGAGCCGATCATCCTACCCAAAAGCCGTCAAGATGTGGAGCGGCATTCCTATATTTGCGCTCTTATCCTCCATCGGCATTGCGGCCGCAGAGGATGGTCTCGATGGCTGGCTAAGGTATGCATCTGTTCCCTGCAATGGACACTGCCAGCGTGCCCTCCCGTCGCAGATTGTGACGCTCAATTCTACAAATTCGAGCCCGGTGTATGTCGCTGGGCAGGAACTCCAAGATGGCCTACACCAGATCCTCGGAAAACATGCTCCGGTCAAGTCCACCGGCTGCTCGACTGATTCTTCGATCATTGTCGGCACGGTCGAGGCGTACCGGCATACCTGCAATACCGGCAGCCAGGTACCAGAACTCGACGTCGACGGTTTCTG
Source organism: Aspergillus lentulus (assembly GCF_010724455.1). The sequence continues at coordinate 103,451 of NW_022983878.1, read as the reverse complement.
GCTCAGCATCAGAGGCAATTCAGTACAGATCGTTGGCCAGAGTGAGCGAGGGGCCCTGTACGGAGCATACGAGTATCTTTCCATGCTGGCGCAAGGCAATTTCTCACAGGTCTCGTACGTGACCAGTCCGCACGCGCCCATCCGCTGGGTCAACCAGTGGGACAACATGGACGGTAGCATTGAGCGAGGCTACGGTGGACCTTCGATCTTTTTCAAGGATGGCGTGATTCGTCAGGACCTCTCTCGTGTCAAGCAGTATGCCCGTCTGCTGGCTTCGGTACGCATCAACGGCATCGTCGTCAACAATGTCAATGCGAATGCATCACTTCTCATGCCGTCGAATATGGATGGATTGGCTCGCATCGCCGATATCTTCCGTCCCTACGGAATCCGGGTCGGTATCTCTCTCAATTTCGCGTCTCCCTCGACTCTTGGCGGTCTCAGTACCTATGATCCCTTCGACTCCTCGGTCATCGCTTGGTGGGGCAACATCACGGATCAGCTCTACGCGCGCATCCCGGATATGGCAGGGTATCTGGTTAAAGCCAACTCGGAAGGCCAGCCCGGGCCTACCACATATAATCGCACCCTCGCCGACGGAGCCAACATGTTCGCACGCACCCTCAAGCCGCACGGTGGTGTGGTCATGTTTCGTGCCTTTGTGTACGACCACAATATTAGCGAAGACAACTGGTACAGCGACCGCGCGAACGCCGCAGTAGACTTCTTCAAGCCGCTTGATGGCAAATTTGATGACAATGTGGTAGTACAGATCAAGTATGGACCCATCGACTTCCAGGTCCGCGAGCCTGCCTCGCCCCTGTTTGCCAACCTGTACAAGACGAACACGGCAATCGAGTTGCAAGTGACGCAGGAGTATCTCGGTCAACAATCACATCTTGTGTACTTACCCCCGCTCTGGCAAACGATCCTGGGATTTGATCTTCGTGTCGACCACAAACCCTCCCCAGTGCGAGACATCATCTCCGGACAGCGATTTGACCGACCCTTGGGTGGCTGGGCGGCAGTTGTCAATGTCGGGACCAACACTACCTGGCTTGGTAGTCATCTGGCCATGTCAAATCTCTACGCTTATGGTCGGCTGGCCTGGGAGCCGACGCTGGATTCGGAGCACATCGTGCAGGACTGGATCCGCCTCACGTTTGGCTTGGATCGCCGCGTGCTCGAAACCCTCACGCAAATGTCCATGGAGTCCTGGCCTGCATATGAGAACTACTCCGGCAACCTCGGCATCCAGACACTGACCGACATCCTGTACACCCATTACGGGCCCAACCCGGCCTCCCAGGACGGCAACGGTTGGGGCCAGTGGACACGCGCAGATCACTTATCCATCGGAATGGATCGCACCGTTAAGAACGGAACAAAGTTCTCGGGCCAGTACCCCGCCGAAGTCGCAGCGATGTACAAGAATATCGAGACCACACCCGATAACCTGATGCTCTGGTTCCACCACGTCAAATACACCCAGCGCCTGCACTCCGGCAAAACCGTCATCCAGCACTTCTACGACGCACACTACGCCGGCGCGGAGACGGCCCAAACCTTCGTCTCGCAGTGGGAGTCGCTTAGTAAACACATCGACGCGGAGCGGTACCAGCACGTCCTCGCGCGCCTCGTCTACCAAGCGGGGCATTCTATCGTCTGGCGCGACGCCATCAACAGCTTCTACCATAATCTCTCGGGAATCGCGGACGAGAAGCAACGAGTGGGACGCCACCCCTGGCGTATCGAAGCGGAGGAAATGAAGCTCGATGGCTACGTGCCGTACGCCGTTAGTCCGCTCGAGACCGCGTCCAACTTCACCGCTATCGTCACTGCATCGAATGGCACCACGGGAACAGCGAGCGCTACGCTGGACTTCAAGACAGGCACGTACGATTTGGGCATCAACTACTACGATATGTACGGGGGCAAGTCCCAATGGACGGTGTATCTGAATGATCGCGTGGTGGGCCAGTGGCAAGGAAACAGCGAGGACGTGCTGAGCCATACCCCTTCGATTTATCTGGATGGACACTCCGCTACGCGCATTACCTTCCGAGATGTGAAGATCCACAAGGGGGATCGGCTGAAGATTGTGGGTAAGCCGGATGGAGTGGAGCCGGCGCCGCTGGACTATGTGGTGTTGCTGCCCCAGGGAATTGTAGATTAGCCGTGCTTAGATACATTGTGATAGGACCTTAATCGGCTTCTATGGATTTTATAGAGTTGATCATCAGGATGGTGGCTGGGCAGTTCGAATGGCTGTTTTGATAGCTAGGATTCTAAAGCAGGGTATTCATGACACACACTCTGCGTACGAATAGGCATTCGGGGATGTAGTTTCTCTAGGCTGCGATGGTACCAGCCATGACCGAATGATACGTCGAGGATTTGCGTATGAATCCAGATCCCACGCTAATGGAAATGAACCTTGTGTTCCTGACTGGGAGGCTCTCGCGTCTTGATGCACACTATGTGACCGCACCTTAATTTTCAGGAGGTATTGTGCATAGCGAGAACAGATGAAAGTCGACGGAATAAGCATGTGCTGGGCGCGGGATGATGTGAGATCGGGCAGCTCCCCATCCGATGTCACGAGAGATTGCATCTCGACAACCGCGTCGGCACGCTGGTCCTCATGCGCACGTATCGAAAGAAATAAAGCTCTTGGTGATTGCATACTACATGCTCTCGAGGGCCTAAAATGCCGACAGCCGAGTACGTTTCAGCGACTGTCATGGGATGTCAAACTCAGGCATTGTATTCAGCAACAAGGGGTCACTGCACGTCGGATCAATATACGCCGAGAGCAAGCCCGGCGAGAAAAGAGACTGGACATCCCCGTTCATCCCTTGACCGCCTGCACTGTACCAGGCATTCTGATCGGCCGAGGAATCCTTATAAGCGTCGTTCCTCGATGTAGAAGGCAGACCGGCCGCTCCCTGGGGATGCTGCGATTCGATCCAGGAGGTAAACGAGTCGGCCGCTGCACGTCGAAGATGCTGCTGGGCCTGGCGCGCAAGAGGCCAGCTCGAGCTGAGGACTTTTAAGCACCCCAGCACGAGCACCACGCGGTTGCAGTGATGGTCTAGACACTCGGGGGAATGGATGCGGCTGGTTGCCAGCTGGACCATGCCACAGAGGACGAGCGGGGACACGATCAGCGGGCTGTATCCCTGTGCGCTGGGGCGCATGGATAGAAGATTAGAGAGTTGCTTCGAGGCTTCTGTTGCTTTCACATCGTGGACGTGTCGGGTGCATGATGGTGATAGACGCAGAGGAGTTGTCGGGCAGATGGGGACGTGGAGGTCAGGGAAGTCGGGGCGCAGATTACTGCGAGGAAGGTGGAGCAGCATTGCGGCGTACTGAATGGTCGTGTGCGCCTGGAAAAGCATCTCATCGACGTTGCCGTACATATCGACGATGTCGACCTTGTGCGTTGGCAGGTGGTTTGTCCAGCTGATGAGCGCATTCTCCACGGCCTGCAGATGATCGCGGTGCGTCTCGGGCAGACTGTTCAACACGAGCACGCGAGCCAGGATGAGTGCTGCTTCGATGCGATAACTGAACGATGAATATCGCGAGAAACGAGCATCTCCGTCTTCTTCTAGAAACACGCGCATCTTAAACGCCGTAAAGGTCGCCGGAGGCGGAATCTCCTTTCGATTGGCGTACACATACTCCTCGCAAGGTAGGGGGACGTCGTAAGGTACATTGCCGCAGCGAAGGACGACCTTGGGTGGCCGCGCCGCCATGAACACGTCGACAATGAACAACTCCCACCAGGTCCGCCGTAAACTCTCCGCTTCGGTCTCGTTTCCATTGGAGAACGTTGTCGCAAAATCTCGACGGAACATTCCCAGTTCCAGGGCGATGTCGGTTGCTTGGGAGAATGCTCTCTCCGCCTCGCTGCACTCACTTCGCGAACACAGAAAGATCGAATACAACAACAAAGCCTGCACCATACAGGGTGTCCGATCGCCAGCATGGTTCAGTTGCAACGTTGCAGCATCCCTGAAAGAGTCGCCAGAGACCTGCAGCGAGTAATGACTTCCAATGAATCGCACCACCTGCTGGAGGAAACTGGGATAATTCCGCTCCTCATATGAGGAGGCCGGAACCAGAATTGGATGCGCATTGTGGAAATGCTCATAGTACAGACGTACCAACCGCGAATCTGGCACCACAGGTTGTGCATTCTGCGGTGAGTTCCTTGAGTCGACTGATGAAACCTCTTTACCAGTAACAGGGGAACTGGATGGGCCTGCGGTTGGATTCCCGCCCGCTGATTCCGACAGGGGAGTCTGATACGCCATGCCTGGGAAGTCTGACGTTACTCCCTGCAGAGGCTGAAGCAGGCTGCTACGGGGTTTGCGTCTGCCACCCCTTCGCGATGGGAGATAGTTGCACGGCAGACGGGCATCCAAGCACCGGGAACACGAAGGCTTTTTGGCGTCGCATTTGACGTGGTGTTTGCGGCACTCGGTGCACGCGAGAGGAGAGGGACGCAGAGCATTGCCTTGTGGAGAAGCTGTTCTCCTTCTTCTGTCGCTCATGTTGAGCTATCTGCATCCCCTGATATCAGAGGTATCATATCTAATGCATAAATAATATGACCGGTGGCAGTGCAGACGAGGACCGAACGAGCTCACCTCCATTTCGGGGATTTCGGCGACCAACTCGGCGACTGGTTGCTGCCTGAAATCCAAGGCCGAAATTGCCACCATTCCGGTGAGTCAGCATTAAACAGTTCTCTGGGTCATGTGAGCGACCAGTCGTGCCTCAGGCACTTCGTCAAGTAGACATTCCTCCTGCAGTCCCCTCCCTCCACTTTCTCTCATGTCCGGCATTATTGAATACTGCCCTGGCCAGTTGATTTCATCAGCCTCGCTGCTTCAGATGACTTGCAATACGCCAGTTAGGATCTGCTGTCTTCGGAGATGCCAGTTGACGAAGTCAGGGAATATATGTTCTTTTGGGACGTCACTTTTGTCAGACATCACAGATAATCCTTTGATGGGCTATCACTGGAGAGAAAAATAAAGATTGCCAAGGCCAGGCTCAGGGACGCTAGCTTGGCATATATAACTAATATAGAAACGCTCTGGATGCTTAACAGACACTCATAGATTGAGCCTTCGAGCCTTCGACCAGCTGAATGATTGATCATATACAGCAGAGCTCTTGTATCATGCCTATAAGAGTGGAAGCCAGACATTAGGTACTGATTGCTCCATGCGGTCAAACCAATATCAGCCATCGATTGTAGAAAAGTCTCATGTCTTGTTTGGAAAAGTGATTGACATCCTGGTATGCCTAGTAAGCCACTAAAGAAGTGCAGCTGTCCTTGCATTAAGACTTAAAGTGAGGGGAAGCAAGCTAGGTAATGGAATCATGTCGATTAGATAAAATAACAGTGCTAAGGGAGTCAAGTTACATAGTTTGTTGTCCAAGCATCATTAGAATGTTTTCATAGGATCTCATGTGAGGGTCTTGCTACTCACAGATATTTTAGCCCCATCATCCAGCTAGGTGAAAATCACAAGCTAATGAAGTGCAAGGCTTCTGCGTGACTGGTAGACAATGAGCTGCTTTTCGGCATGCCAGTTCCCTGCGAAATTCTGAAACAGTTGAAACCAATGAAAGGCCTGAGAATACCAAAGCAAGAACAAACTAAGTTTCCTGTTACGACACAACACTAGTGCAGGGTGGGCTTGGCAAGGCAGAAATGAACGGGGCCTAAGCGATTCAAAAAATGATTAATCAAATGGGTTTCCGTAGAAAGACATGATTGGAAACTTAACTTTTATCCACTAGAAAAATGGCAGGCTGCGCGGTCCGGCCCGCGGCAGATGGCCATTTTAGCTGAAAACAACCATTATCACTAGTATATTGTTGTCAGAGCAATCATAATCCACTGTGACAATTGGTTCAGGTACAGAGCAATCCTACATAGTAGGGCTGATATTAATTTATCTAGTGGTACATTGTGATCAGGAGCCAAGCTACATGCGAGACCGAGAATAACCAACCTTTCTCTAGATTAAAAATAAGTGGAACAGTACACCATCCATAGAATACATACACAGGTAAATGTCAGATGCAGTAGCGTTGAATTCTAGTTGTACTAGCTTTAGGGGGTTGATTCATAACTAACTACATGGGCAATAAAATGTTTGCTATTATGGACCTACTTTTCTGATACTTAAAGACAACACCTCATTCATGGCACACTGATGTGGCGGAACTTGCTATGACTTGCTTGATATCTTCTTGATATAATAGACAGGTAGAAAGGGCCTTTCTCGGAGGGGTATTTAACCATTTAACCCTTCTTGACCCCAGACAAACGGGGGTACAATAGATTAAATCTGGGACAATAGCAGTAAGGAAGGGAGTGGATTCATGGCTCTCCTAAGAATTTTGGTAGTTAATATAGGTCAATATGTCTCACAAGCCTAAGCATTTAAAAGAAAAAAAATGCCCCTTATACGTTTGGTAAGTTGATCTACTCTGTTCAGCTTCTAGTGAACAGCTTAATAACACAGGAGAAGTAGCCCCTCTTTTCCATATTTTCCCTGGTCTGGGCGGAAGCCCAAAAACTCTAAGTCTGGGAACACATCTGTGGATGGCTCAATTGATATCACAGGGCTGAACAAATGAGAAATCAATCTCATTGAGTAAGAAGTAGGAGAGGCCATGGCTGTGCCCTCACATTGCTGTTATTTTGCTGAGAATCCATAGTATGGAGTGAAGATTCTGTCCTTTTTCTTGTATTTTTGTTTTTGGACCTGTCAACTTGCTTGCAGATGTGTCTCCGGTGCCTGTCGTTCCAAGGATTGCATCTACTATTCTGACGGAAACCACTCGCACCTGAACTAGCTATCATTGTGACTGGAAAGTTTGTCTCGCACACAGCCCCACTGGGCTTTTCATCTTTCCGCCATTCCTTGGGAGGGTTTTGGATGTTGGAAGTCAACATTTAGATAGTCCTTGGCGTGGAAAGATGTTGGTTTTGATGTGATGTGAGAATACGAGATTACCAAAGAGACTTTGTTTGTGTTTCTTTCCCATGGAACCTATTGCCTAATTCTGGTTTTAACTGTACTTGTGGCTGTTAATGTCCATCCCATCAGCTCACAGTGGTGTGGCTAACTCTTGTTGATGCATGGGAATCCTTCCACTTCCAAGCAGGCAATCAACCACTGAGAATCTCCTATGGTCAATCAGTCACACATAATAGCAGGACCTGTTGACCAGGCGCCAACTTCTTATGCGTGATTGGGCAACAAAAAGTGAAATTGTTTATAATTGGCCGCCTGTGCGTTACCATCACCCAAAGGCACTAATGGCACTGCCTATTTTCTCACATCAAACTTTCGTCCATAGAAAGAACACCACCGAGATCGATTAGCCACTGGGAATCTCTGAGCTGCTCTATTACATGGTCCCTTGCCCAAAGAACCATTAAAGCCAGGAATGAAGAAGACCCAGTAGCTTCATACGGTCACAGCTACTCCTCATCACCGTGCTATCAGCTCATTCCAAATCTAACAAATATGAGTAGGCAAAGGACATGAAGCGCCTGCCAGGAGGCTGAAAGGATCTGTGCGAGGTGGCTGTGTTCAGCCCCAGTTCCACACCAGTGACCACTGCCTAGCTCAAAACCCGAGCTCCTCCGCTCTTTATAACCCACGACCCTCCCCAGAAGAAGCCAGAATCACAACACTAACGGCCGAAACAATGGTGGAACCGCTCACTATAATAGCGAGCGCGGCCTCGCTCCTCGGAATATGTTCGAAAGTCGCCGTCGAGCTGAAGAAATTTCGCCACGGAGCGGCGGAAGCCCGCACCTACGTCACGGCAATGTTGAACGACATGAAAGGCTTGCGAGATGTCCTCCAGTCAATGGAAGATACCTTCGATGAGTTGGAAGTTCAGCCTCCAAGTGGCCATATTGGGATTCACTGGAAGAACCTTTTGAGATCTCTCCAAGATGGACGCAGTACTCTTGAACAACTTGAAGAGCTCCTCACTACAATTAACAAGCAAGTGACTTTCCTAGACTCCGCACGGCGAGAAGTACGCGTGAAGAGCGCTGTGGAACAGATTGTAAACTTCAGGCAGCAAGTTCAAACGTATAAGGATGCAATGCAGCTCTCATTGCAAACTATTATCTTGTAAGTCACCTCCCAGCTCTCCGCACCAACATTAGCAATATGGTATCGATGAGTAACAATAAGGGAAAGCTGGCATCAGGTCTCAATCCAAGAGTCAACTTCAAAGATCCTGCCTAGTCTGAACGCCATGCATTCGGACATCCGTCGGCTTGCAACAAACCTGGACATCAAGCTTCATGGACTGCAAAATATGTTCAATGGGAGTAACCAGCAAAAGCAAATGGCTGGTGTCGAAAATCTAAAAGAATTCATTCACTCGGCCGCCACAGTCCTTTCATCTGCTTCCACAATAACCTCCAACGACAAGGAGGGGGATGATGCCCTTTCTGAGTATGCAGACGATTTTTGGCCTGATTTCAATGCAGACTGGTTTCGAACCAAAACAAACCTTGATTGGGTCAGCTCCACTAGAGGGAAATCACTCACCTTCGAACTCGGCAATACCAGTTTTCAAGAACCCTTAACGACGAGTTCTGATGCACCTGGTGGATTACCAGAGGTTTCTCCATCACCTACACAACCCCTGATACATCTAACTAGGAAAGGCTCGGGCCACTGGTTTGACAGACTCATACCTAGCAGCCGCGAACGACAACCCACTGTGTTCAATTTGGGAACTCAAAATAGCGACCATTACCAACTAAAGGATGAGACGGTTGGTATTGAGAAACCCGCAGAAGACAGTTATCTATCACGCCCCGTCCCACCATCCCTGTCAACGCCGGCTCATCAGCAGAGCAAAACATCTAAACAAAACTTAACCCCGTTGTTTGCTTTTCCTTCCAGGGAAAAGCGACAATCTCTTATTCAACTTTTCTGGAGCAAGGCCTCTGCTAATAAGAGATCCACACCTAAGGCAAGGCGGGAGCTAGCTGTGACGGAAGACCAAGGGCACAAACAGTCCAGAACACGAATGAAGTTTGTCTTTGTGGGCGACGGTGCATGTGGAAAGACATGTCTTCTAATGTATGATTTCTTCCATTGCCACTTCCAATCCCCAATTGACAACCCTCAAGCCGGGCGTCTAAAGGTGTTATGCCAGAGGTGAGTTATGGCACTATATAGGGGGTGGATATATAGAGCGCAGCTGAATCCCGTCTCAGGTCTATGTTCCCACGGTCTTCGAGAACTACGTGTGCGATGTTCAGGCCTACGGAACGTCCGTCGAAGTGGCTCTGTGGGATACTGCTGGGCAAGAAGATTACGATCGATTGCGACCCCTCGCATATCCTGATTCCCACGGCGTCTTCATATGCTTTTCTATAGATTCCCCGGACAGTTTGTATAACGCCCAAGAGAAAGTAAAGTATTCCGTGCGACAAGGCAGAGGAGAGGCCCCGGTTCTAATCGCGATTACGCAGTGGATAAACGAGGTATCGCACTTCTGCAAAGACGTCCCTGTTTTTCTCCTAGGGTGCAAGAACGATCTTCGTGACGACCCTTCAACTATTGGAGAGCTTTTTAAAACCTCACAATGCCCCGTGAAACCAGCTGTGGTATGGATGAACTTCTATGTATGTCTATGAGGACCATTGACTAAACTTTCTTCATGTTATAGGCTGAAGAAGTGGGGCGAGACTTGGGCGCAGTTGAGTATTTTGATTGTTCTGCAAAGACCGGAGATGGCGTTGATGTGGCCTTAGAGAAAGCGGTTAGACATGTTTTGCAAGGAGAAATGGTACAGAAGAAAAGGAGGAAAGGCCGCAGTTTCTTCTAGCGAGGGTCATTACCCCCATGCTTTGCCACCAGTCATACATAGTCGACGGCGTTTAGGGAGGAATTAGCTATTAGGAAAGCATCAAGAACAGACGTAATAACATTCCCGCTTGGTGTTTGTTTGCCGGAGTCACATTCTCACCTATTAATGAGGAACCGAAGAGCATCGCAGGATGGGCAGTCTTTGGTGATTGCCCGGCCATCTATGAAGGTTTGTGTACACCTAGATGTCAAATATTTGGAGTGGACAGTCGCAGTGTGTCCTGGCGGAACGGCTCAAGTCGACTAACATAGCAAAGAATACGTACTAATGAATACTATGCAAGGATGGGCATTCAAGGGGCTACGTATGTGTAGTGGGTCCTTTCCTATTGGCTTGAATGGATACTATACTGATGCCTATGGGCCTATAGGTAAGGTAAAGGGGAGTGACCTCTACCCATTGGGCTACTCAAATTGAGGACTACACCCGTGTCTCTTGCTGACGGAGCATGATACTGCCATGAATGGGGGGGAAGATACGCGAGTTAATCGAAACACAGATTTCGATCTTTACTCACAGTCAAGGAAAGGAAAGTAGTTCTTGCTTCATGCTTTTGACCTTCTTTGCCCTCTCCACCATTCAACGTCAATTGTGACAGCATTGGATAGAGCGACAGCGTCTGCAGACGTATTGTCTAGTAGGTAAGGGCGGTCGAACAAACTCTCTGTCGACACATGGTTTTGCCAAACTTCAAGAATGTAAAAATTTTGCGTGACAATCCAATTAGCTCGCGGATCATATCTAATGCCTTTTCTCGCTGTCTTGCCCTGGACCCGCGGAGCGAGATGACGAAGCATAGTAAAAGAGTGATCGACTCAAATTTTTTCTGAAGGTCCTAAGTGGTTCCTTCTTGTCCGTGAGGTAAGCTCTTGACCCTTTAGAAGAAACTGGGTTCGCGCAGGTTGAGTTTGGAGCAGCCTTAGGAGGCTTGGATCTAATGCTCAGTGTCGGCAAAGAATTGGGCGCTGACGAAACACCATTGTCAGAAAGGATCTGTGCAGCTTTGTTGCATGTTAACTTACCCCGATATTGACTTCTTGTGCAGGGTAGCTGAGGAACATCGCCTCCTCGAGGATCAACCGAATCTTGGTTTCCAGGAAGCTTGGCGTTGCTGCTAACGATGTTGCAATAATCAAGTTGGGATTGGTCGGACGCCTCTCTAGGAATAGCTGGTTTCTCGCCACTTTTCGACACCATCATGCTGCCTTGCGAGGAACCAGCTTGTAGCACCTGAGGGGGAGTCGTGCCCGGGCTCATTCCAGATGGCGTATGTGAATCCTGTTTCACGGAAGGCAGAAATACTGGCTGTCTAAATTTCCGTTCTATGTCTTCGAAGATGTCATCTGCTGGTATTATGTAGGCGGTTCTTGTGCCAATCCCTCCGCCAAAAACATGTCCGTAGAGATGACCGGAAACCTCGTCCACTACCCATGACCCACATTCACCAGGCTGCACATCCCTATCAAGCTGTAGGGCAAACGTCTTTCGAGTTGTAGATGTTCTCGCCAAACGCATGTAACGGGGGGTGGCAGATAGAGCACCTTTTGAGATTCCGTGAGATGTCGATAGGATGATTACTTTGCGATCCTCATTGCCGATTGAAGCAATCTTATCGACGCAGATGTCGTGTGAACGAATATGTGAGGCTTCAATCCTATTCACCTTCTTTTGATCCTCGTTCTGGAGCTTTATTAACAGATAATCAAGTGATTCACTCCCGAATGCAGCAGATGAGGCTATTTCGGCGGAATCCATTTTAGTTTGCTCTGTGGGTAGAGGGACTTGGGGTGAAAATGACGGGTTGTTATCAAGGCCGGTAGAACCAATACAAGCGCCTCTCATGTGCTCTTCACTGAGCTGCATGCTGACCCCCGAGTCTCCGCTGCCGTTGTCACTGTCGCTCGTCGTAGACGTTCCATCCGAATCGGATTGGGTACTGTCTTCAAATCCAGAATCATCGGCCTCTTCATCCTCCTCTCCCCGGCAGCTCACCTGGTACTTTTCATCGTCTAGGTTTATAAGCTTTCCGTGGATTTGAAGCTTGCTGTCCTGCAGTGATACCTGGTGCTCGTTTCGCTCGAGGATATGATATACTGTGAGATAGAAGAATGAACTACCGACGCATACGACTCCGCCAGCTGTAGCTTGTCTAACTGGCTCTTTGATTGTTGGCTTTCTAACATATAATTGTAGGCTCATGACGTTGCCGGAGGGTATGTGGTAGACCGTATTGCCGTCAATATAGGTGTAAGGTACGGCATTTTGACTTAGCTCTAGGCCTTCGTCGCTGAGAAGTCGCATCAATGTGTTCATTTCTGGAGGATAGCGAGTGTATTTCAATCTTATAGTCGGGAATTTTGCAAGGATTCCGCTTTCTCTCACCATACGTAGCGCCCTTTTCCCTGTCCTCTCGTTGGTAGAAGAAAAAACCAGATAAGGCTTAGCTTTTCCTGGAGTATGCCCTCGCATGTACATAGACCAGTATAAACAATCTGCTGGAGGTTCGAGGCATCGATCGAGATAATCCTTTACAGTCTCCGCGAGCTCGTCAATGAAAAGGTTTCGCATTGGCCCAACTGCTTCCCAGTAGCTTTTTCCAAGCTTTGAAGACTGTACCAACGGGCCAACGGATGTTGGGAGTGACTGCATTGCCCAGCAAGGTAGATTGCAATATGACAGTATAGAAACCTGCTGTAGGAAAATTGTAGTTTTCGTTTCTTAACGCACGAGAGGGCGGCTATATACGTGCTCTGGACCGCGTGGGCAACCTCGATAATCTCGCAGAAAAAATGACTGAGGCTGACAATCGCAAGGCTTTTTCAACCCCACTCTGGTTAGGTGGCAGTGCATGCATTCTGCAGACGCGGACGCTGATAGAAGCCCCCGGTTCCAGTCATGATTTATTGATCTTGGGAGAGTCAACCAAAAGGAGGGTGGGAAAAAGAAAAACCAACAGCGGCATGTGGGACATTCAGCGGTAACGCTAATATCAAATATAAAATGTTCTGTTAGTCGCAGTCCTTCTGTATCTGAACTACATGCAATTTCACCCTGGAAGCGTGTCCTAAATGGCTTCCATTGACGACAGTATTTTCAGCGATCCCCCAGCAGCTACAACAAAGCATTTAATAGCTGAACGTCTCTGGGGCCCCCAACCCATCGTCCAGCAATTCTCAAACGGTGTACGCTCCTATGAGATTGAGCTCGATGCCTACTTCCGCTTCTACATTGCTTCCTGCGCTCGCACTTTGCATTATAGCGGAGGCCATATGTCAGTTCAAACGCACCGGCAGCTTATGGATATAGCCCAGCAGCTGCGCAGTGGCTGCTCTCGTGATACCATACGCAATTCTATATCACCCCCAGACTCCCTTTATCAGGCTGACGCAACAATCGATTTGGCGGCGCAGCTCTTGCTGATGTTGAACTTTAGAAGTCCCCCATACGCCATCTCGGGGACCGAGAAAGTCTTATGGGCTGAGGGTGCTCTTGAAAGCTCAATCCAGCAACACTTCTCCCCCGAACAGGCGCTCATTGATACGGCCGTCACTTTGGACGCTGAGTTCACAGGATACAACATTGAGAAGGTTGCGGGTATTGAAATATTTTGGACAGATAACCTTGCTGATCACCTACGCTTAATCGAAGGGGAGACAAAGGTAGCCATATTTCATCACGTCACCTTTCTCGAGTGTCAAAAGCAGTAAGTTGTTTACCATTTCTCATATATGTTTAAATAGTTAAATCAAACATTTAGTTCTATGCTCCCCAGTGATCTAGTGACAGAGACTTTGCGGACAATCTCACTTCTTTTCCCCGAGGGTGACAAAAAAACGGCTCGGAAATACCGGTCTAATGCAGAAATTGATGGAAGGATATTACGATGTGGTCAGTTGCATGGTGCCCAACGCGACATAAACTTTTTTTTTTACTGGAGGGATCGATTGGTGATGCTGAAGCAAAAGTATGATTGTACGCATCCCAAGACTATCAACCAGTGGTGGTGGGATAGGAGAAACGGTGTTCAGTGGTATACATTTTGGGTGGCAATCCTGATTCTCATATTGACGACATTTTTTGGCTTGGTTCAATCAGTGGAAGGCGCTCTTCAAGTCTATAAAGCTTTCGTTCCAGGTTAGAGACGATCTTATTCTTGCTCCGGAACGCTGGACACAATCCTGCGTCAAAGTATCAGTGATTCTTCCTAACCTTTGGGAGACAGCTTGAATCTCGATCAATTAAATGGTAATGAGAATTCTACCTTTCCTGACAACAAATTGACATACCTTTCGGAGTTTTCAGCCTTGTGATTAGAATGTTGATTGTCATTTATGGACTATTGTTGAAACACAGTGAGACAATGGATCAGGCTGACATCATGCGACGCCTGCTCCTTCAATAGAGGATAGAAGTTTGATTTGTCCATATGCGTACTATTGAGAAGTCATGGTCTGACCGCACTAGGAAGTCAAATCAGGCCGAGAGTTCATGAAAGCCTCTTGCCTAGAGCAGAAACGTGCTTTGCATCCATTCATATGTTATGAGCGGGTAGTGCTCAGCGCAGCAAGAAAACGGGTTAGATCAAGCTGAAAGCTCTCGAAATACCTGCTTTTAGTGCAAACGTGTCCTTCGTCCATTCGCATATAACTGGAAGAACGACGTCTGAGGGTAGCAGGGTGTTGGATCAGGCTGAGAATGCTAATGCTGCTTTGCCCAGCCCAGCCTCACAGTTATGGGCCATTGCCCAATCATTTGTCTCCCCCTACCTCCGGACACTTTGTACTCAACAGCACGATTATAACCAGGCTGTATTCTGGTCCATATCTGCAATGACTGAAATCCGTGCACTACCTCAGGTCACACGGTTGGCTTCAAAGATGAGGCTTACATGCCGCGATACAGCCTGGGCGAAAGATATCCGGGTTTCAGCCGCAGAGATCCAGACTCAATCCACTGAGGCAGACCAGGCAGAAGAGGTAGACCAGAAAGACACAACAACTGTAGTGGTTATAAAGTATCGATAAGTTCAAATCCCACTATTCATTCTCCGAAAAGCAGAAAATACCTCAAGCTTCACTTATTATTTCTAGACTCCTATTTGGGTCATTAAACCTCCTAGTGATTGATCTCCTTTATCAGTGCTCAATCTAGACGAAGGCTCAACTCAGTTCTTTCGGCGAGCCACCTCGAAGAAATTTCCGTCTCGCTCATAACTCAAGTTCTCGGATAGATTAGATCACTGAATAGGATGGCTTCCACGAACCTTTCGGACATATACTATGCATGTGGTAAGATTAAAAGGTAATAACCCGATCTGATGAAGCTAATAATTCCAGATTGTGTGGTTGGGAAAACACTGCTTTCGACTTATATTACTCTAGAAAACGCCTCCAAGGTGGAGCAAAATACGGAAGTTAGGGCCTTTGAGGTTAGTTGAATAGCTTCAACCGGCGGATTCTTTGCTCGCTTAATTACTTTTCTACCTCTTTGCTGCTCTGCTCTC
The DNA here is from genome assembly GCF_010724455.1 of Aspergillus lentulus. The sequence continues at coordinate 88,003 of NW_022983878.1, read as the reverse complement.
TTTCCTAGTGTACTCGAAGCTCTACTAAAACCAAAAAAAAAAAAGGACAAAGTCAACCAGTTCCTAGAGAGATTCGACTATAGAAGAGCACTTCAAAGCCTGAAAAATGAGTGCACCTTCCCAAGCGAGGATGTTCAGCATGATTTCAGGAAAAACTTCTTTCGGGCGTTTGGCTTTTTGCATCGCACAAAGCCAGAAGAACTTTATAAATCCGTTACAGAGAACTGCATCATTCCAGAGATCCATGTCCTTGACGCAGAGAGAGCTGAGGCACACGCAGGGATCCTGGGAAGTGCGTCAAGCTCCAACCATCGCGACGAAAATTCGCCCCCGCCGTACTCCTATGTGAGGATGGAGTCTGAGCAGACAAACATCGAACTGCAGCTTCCAGATCGATCCAGTGTTGAGATCTGGAGGTACACCTCTCGTTTGTGGGAAGAAGGCCAGTGCTGTAATGAAGTACCTGAGATCTCTGATGAAATGATAAGCAGCTTTCCGATTCGATTTAGATGCGCGGTGAAGTTTCGTGGAAGGCAAGGCAGAGGAGAAGCTTCTAACAAGAAACAAGCAAAGCACATTGCTTCGAAAGACGTCTGCGAGCAACTGGGAATTTACCTGTGATATACATACTGTTTATTAGTCCTTTTTGCGTTTACTTGAGGCCTTTCCTTTGTACGCTTGCTTCTAGCGAGAGTCTGTCCAGACAGGCATTTGAAGCCAGTGCATGTCAGGTGAGCAATTTGCTGGGATTTCACTACTCTGACTTTGCATAGCGTATATAAAGACTAAAATTTATAGCCTAGCAACCAAGTTCGAGGTTGTCTCCCAGTTCAGGCCAGGCTAGCAATATAAGCTAATCATTGAACATTGGAATAAGATAGCCAACGTAGCTCGGAATAGCAGAGTTGTCTGGTCATCGGTGTGTCAACATGTCCACTGAGACAGGTCTATAAACCATCAGATACATTTGTTGGGATTAATCGAAGAATCAATAAGTCAGATGTCTCCCTCCCTTTGGCGTCTTGGTTCTGACACCGGACAGGTCGTGCCTCGCAACCGGGAAAGACGGAGACCAATGGTATATGCATCGAGCAGCCCCTCTGGAAGAGCCATCTGAGATTGTCACCGCAGACTTCAACAACTCCCATATCTTTGAAGGAGGCACTATGTCGCTACTTGTGCGATTGTAAATAAGGCCATCTCGAAGTTAAACACCGGAAGTTTTACCACCAGCTCGGGGAGTGGAAAAATCGAATCTATCCAGGAAAATGCACCCACATGTACCTATTCCCGAGGGGATTCAATCCTGTATTGAAAGGGACCGGCCTTTGCTCTGGAGAAGAGAACAAGGCACGACGCTGATGGCTAGCTGCCAAGCTTTGTCTCCTGCTCAGCAGAATTGTATCCTGGATAAAGTTGAGCGCGGTCATGTATCATGGCCTAGCCCAACGCAATCTCCAATCGATCGTGCAGGTCGCAGACATGGTCTCAAGCCACGCACTTGTGTCCCGTATTCCAGGGAGGTGCCGTGATTCTCCGTAATCCCGGCAGCGAAATGTTATGAGGTTCTGCCTCATTAGCTGTAAAGGCAGACAATCAGCTGGCTCGCTGTGTAGAAGGGGCCTAAGTTATCTAACCACAATCTACGTCAGAACATAGAGACGGACTCCACCTTACAGTTGCATATCACTTCTAGCAGAAAGATTCTAGCACGTCTGAAACACAAGGCCTCGTCTGTTCCAGACACCGAATCCGGCAGGTTCAAGCGACGTTCGTGAAGAGATATGGAGATGAGTTCAGGAGTTAGAAAATGTCTTTGGTCATCTCTTCCGGGACGATGAATGTCAGCTCGGCGACTTGACAGGGAAAGCACTTCATCTACAAAGATGCACTCTCAATAACAGTGAGTATCACGATTGAAAACGCCTCCACTTATGATTCGATATTGATCCAGACGTCAGCAGCGTAGATACGACTTCCCAACAGCGACGCACACAAGCTTCATGAGACCATGACCAGGTCCGTTTTCTGCCTCCCAATCCAAAATGTACACAGGACACGACATGATCCCATCCTGCAACTTTCCCAGAGTTCGAAGCTAGGGTAGTAGATGACCCGTGATGCCATGCCGTGTGGCACCGTGGAGAACAACGAAAGGACAAGGGCCTGTTAAGGGAGGTACGAGGCCGAAGGACTTACTACATTGCAGGCGCGCAAGATATTCATATTCACGTGAACTCCGGCTGTACAAAGCTCCAAGCAAGTCTTGCGTTTTAGCTGAATACAACATAGTGCCAACTTCCCGCACCTATGATCGTTGTTATACGTACCCTGTTCGACGGATGCCCTGGCTTAGTATTTCTTCGCGTCATTCCGCTGGATGATATACAAACCGACTTTTGCCGTTGCAATGTCCATTGGGTATTATGAGCACATCAGCGGCTTCAATAACCAGCCAAACAAGCCTATCTCCTCATAACCCATAATGCCCGCCCTTTTACTAACCGTATCATCAAATTGACGTCAATTTGCGTCTCATTCACCGCTTCGTTGAAAGTGCGGTGATGCTGTTGATCGCATAGCCACGGCTATCGCTGGCCATTGTACTACCCCTTGAGCCAATCCTTCAATTACATTGATAATGACAAGCTGTCCATGTCTTTTTTCGCGATCCATACCCAATTATATTGCTGATCCTGGGATGGGCTGTTCCACTCCACTACATAGTTTGCCGTGCTCTGATTGGCTGTTCTGCTTGGATCCCCGGGTGAGTCGCCGTTCGACAGTTGGGTCGGCGATTGACCCTGATAAGGGGTACACATATATCGCCTTGATGTCTGGCTGAGGTAGTTGTGCCAGCTATACCACATTCTTCTGTTTAGTGTATATCCTCTGAAATCATTGATTCCATCATAATTCTGAATTATCATAATAATGTCTCCTGCTCTGTGCGCTCCCGTTGCCGTGGCCAGTCACCCGGCCTCGCTTGATCGCGTCCAGAACTATACCGTATCCCGCAAACCCAACACAAACTACACCCTCGACAACCTGGTACAAGATATCAAGCAGTACCTGGGGAGCTCCGGTATTGACGACGACCATGTCGACCCGGCGGTCCTCATGGGCTTCATGTCCAAGTACACGTCCAGCAGCGCCGACTGGGCACGATACATGCGCAATGACCCTAGCAAGAACTATACCCGGAACCTGGTGGCCGATATCAGCGGGCGTGCAAATCTGGTATGTCATCGCTGTATTTTCAGCGGGAGGTCGGGGTTAACTCAAGTAGCTGCTGTTAGTCTGGAATCCCGAGAAAGGATCACTCATCCATGACCACGCCAACGCGCACTGTATCATGAAGATCCTCGATGGGGAACTGAACGAATCGGTCTATCACACTCCCACAGCGGAGGACCAGGACGCTCCGTTGAAGATCAAGAAGAATACGACGTATCAGCCTAATGAGGTGGCCTATATCAGTGACCAGATCGGGCTGCACCGCGTTGTTAACCCGTCCAAAGATCGATTGGCTGTTTCGTTACATTGTATGTTCACGGATCAGACAGTTATGGCGAGTATGGACTAACTAACGACCCTTAGTGTATACGCCTCCGAATGCAGCGGACTTTGGATACAATATCTACGATCCGAAAACCGGAAAATCCAGTCATGTCTTCCAGGCGTAGAGACGCGCGTATGATGCTTTTTGCGCAGAATGATACCATTTCACGTCCAGGTGTTTCTTTGTATTATGATACCATATTAGCGGCTGTCCAGATTGCATTATTTCGGTGCCTGTTTGTTGGAATTGAATGCGCTGCATCATGTGGCTTTACTAGATACGGTCATTGTAGTGGCCTACGCTATGAATTCATTGAGAGGATTTATATTGAACTCTCCATTGTGGTTACAGACGGTGAACGACGTAACCTTTCTATTCCCTGTGAGTCGACTGTTCCTCTGTCGTACAGTGACAACTTTGCTTATTTCGCCGGGCAAGAAGCGGGGTGCTTGTGCTTGCGGTGTCCATGCCCGTGAGATCCTTTGTTGACTGATGGAGTAGTAGTTGCTTGGGCCGGGGTTTCAGCAGCTGGCTCCGTATCAGCGTTTGCCGACACGGCTGCATCCTGAGCAGCGGGTTCGCTGGCGTAATTGGTGTCCGCGTCAGCGGTGGAGTCGGAAGACGCCGAAGAAGCACCAGCGGGAGTGGCAGCTGGTTCAGAGGAAGCCTCTGCTTGATGGGCATTGACTGCAGAAGCAGAAGAGGAATCATCTGCTTTAGGAGTAACAGCAGAAGCGGAAGAGGCAGAAGATGCAGAGGATGCCGCAGAAGACGAATTGGCCGAAGAGGATGCCCCGCCAAGGGAGATACAAGCAAAGCTCATCTTCTTGGTAGTGGATGACGAGAAGCCGACGGGTTGGGACAGATCCCAGGTCATGCTGACATAGGGCCAGCAGACACGACCGTCGGCCATGGTTACCATGTCACCCGCCACATAGGTATCGGTGCTCTTGAGGGCCTCGCCGACCTTCTTTCCACTCGAGTCGACCTGCTGGAAGAATGAGCCGGCAAATTGCCCACGGCAGCCCATGGCGATGTAGTCACAGGTAGGATTCGAGATCTCCTCCCAGGTGATCAGCGCCGAGTCAGCGCCAAAGGTAGCTGCGTGCGCGTTCGAGCAGTCGTTCGAGCCGCTGGTGATCCAGGTGACCTGGCTGTCGCCATCCTCGGCACCCACCTGGGACGTAGCCTGAGCGCCGACCTTGGTGTACTTGTCGGTGAAAAGGGCGATGGCGACGTTGCGGCCGTTCGTCCGGTTATTCACGTGGGTGTATCCTGCACCCATCCAGCTGTTCTCCGTCACGTCCATGGCACCCCGGGACACCCAGGCGAAGATGTAGCGGGCGGAGTCGGCGAACCGGGCCAGAGCACTGTAGCTGCCGGACATGCCGCCCATGGGCTCACCCGAGGCTCCGTTTGTAGTGTTCTCATTGGAGATCTTGACCCCGTCGTTGGACATTCCCTGTGTCTTGGTGTTGAGCCAGATAGCACCCTGGTCCTCGGAGCAGATGCTGGCAAAGGGGGGTTCGTCCGCTGCCTCAAACGCAATGCCGGTGTTGTGGCTGCAGCCCCAGGCGCTGCTGGCGCCGGGAATAGTAACGAGAGTTCCGTTGTCCGATACGTACTGGATGCTGTCGCCGAAATGGCCCTGTGCCCAGCCGGCGTAGTCGGTGACGACAAAATAGGCGCCGTACATCTTTGCGCTCTCGGAGTAGGCCAGATCGCCATTGAGGTCGGGAGAGGCCGATAGACCATCAGCCTCGTGCACTCCGGGGCCACCAAGCCAGGTCTTCCATGTCTGCTTGCCGTTGGTGTAGCGGTAGAGGACTGGAACAGGGGTGTTAGACGGGGGGGCATTGCTCGTTCCGGAAGGCATGGCCTCGTTGGTCAACAAGGCAAAGCCATCGTCATGGGCAATTAGTCCACCGGCTACATTCCGTCAATAAGAAGTCATAAAATATCAGTCATATTACATACCTTCCTTCCCACCGGCCACAGTAACCGTGGTCCCTGTAGCCTGAAAGGTAGAGGGATCCAGCTGCTGAACATGCACGTCAGTCTCACTGGAATCCAGGTAGGCGAGATAGGCGGTCTTTCCATCGGGAGAGACAGCAAAAGGAGTACGACGGTGGTGAGGGTAGTTGGTCCAGTAGGCAGCCTTGACAGGGTTGAAGTTGAAGTTGAGTGCCAGCACATCAACATGCTTTTCGAGGTTGGACGCAGTCAGACCGGCCGCGACGTCCAGCGCCGCAGAAAGCAAAGAAAGAACGAAAAACCGACGCATGGTTGCTTGGTTGGTGTTTGCTTGTTGACTGTCCACTTTTGGGGAGGATTGGTGGGAAGTTGACACGGATATATACCCCTAGAACAAGCTTATCTCGCCATATTGATTAAGGGGATGATCCTGAAGGATCCAACTTAGCCCTAACAGTCTAGACTCAAAAAGGCTCCATAACAGGAGCTTCATTACTTTGTTCCAGGCATTACTGAAGAGGATCGGAAATATGCCGAACTCGGTGCAGTCCATGTTTCACTTCAGCCAAGACGGCCCTTAATAGTATCCTGATTCGTCCGTCGCGTATGGATGTCTCAGTTAATAATCTACATGAAATAAACATGAAGTAAAAGTGTTCACGCGTCGACTCGTAATGAAACAAACCCACGAAATATAGGCGACCATTCCGTATACGATGCCTCTTCCCACGACCGTAGTGCAAACCAAGAGTTTTACTTTGATGACAGTAAAGTATATATTTACCCAGTTGTTTTCGTCGCCGCTGTCTCCTGTAGTGTCCCCAAGCCTCATTGGCAGCAAGTTCCTCAAGCAGAAACACCAATAGTAATGAGCTGCTATTTACAGCGAATTCCTGGCTGTATTGTTGGCAAAGCACTATATATGCTACTGCCGTACATATCCCAGAGTACGGCAAGGATAAGAAGCTGGCCAGACACTTTCGTCCACGATGGAATTGTCTAAGGCAGGAGTTTAACATGCCTTGAACAATCCCCAACTGTTGATGGGGTCAGTTATGTTGTTATTCTCACACAAGCAAAGCCATCTCCTCCAAGCGCTCAATCCCTCTATCAAAGCTTAGATTTACCGCTCCCAGGATCTCCCGCACCTTGCTATAGCAAGCTGATTCTCACACCCTCGATTTTGTCTTCCTTCCTCCGTTGCATATACCACCCTGCGAAACGGGGACAGCCATGTTCTTCGAGTTCCACCATTAGTCGCCTCTGTCGTACGGTATCCTCAACACCAGGAATCGACGGATAAGAATCGAGTCCAGAAGAAGGGAGGCTCTATTTAGACCCAGAAACCAGTGTAGAATCCAGCCGACGCCCAGTCAATAATTGCTGATATCTTTTGATTCAAAACCATGATGTTACCGGTCCCAGGTCTGGGTAATAAAAGTAGAACTGCTCTACGACGTCTGGATTTGGATACAAATCTGCCTGACGAAAGCACCTCTTGCATTCAGAGACTGTCAGAGGTTCCAATGGATCCCAATCAAATGAACAAGATAAGGCTTTACAACCGGACCACCGCATACATTCTGGACAAGTGGCGAGGTTACAGAGGCTCGAATTTCACAAAGATGGACAACTCTCACTCACAGCTCTTTTCACCATTCGTTAGAACCTCCTGTTATCAAGAGGCATCTTAGCAGATATTCCAGACCTTCTCTTGTCTCGGAGATGCCACTTCCAGTAGTTTGTGCCTGAATACATAGCAGGAGCATAAAATCTGCGAAAGGTTACGGGTGGCAGAGCAAGGATATTAACATGTTAGGAGGCTGATTATGAATAATGTGCCCAGGTTGTCCATACAAATGGATAGTATAGGTGATACACATTGGTCACTGATGTAGATGGTTTATTGCATAGCAAGGCTGTGTTAGGGCCTACCCATTATTATCCTAGAAGGCTCCTTGAGTACAAGCACAAACAAGGTAGGCTTTGGTAACTATTATAACAATATCTTTAATCTTGAGCCTCCTCAGCCCCGCTAGTTAGAGACTATCTTGGCAGAATTTCAATCAGCATGGACCCCTTTGACAGGGATTAAAGGTGGCTATGACCATCACATGGCCAAAGTTCTTCTTCCTAGCCAATGCCTTATGGCAGCCTTGACATCCCTGTTTATGTCTTAACTACAAATAGATAGAGAACGGTTTATATGATCTCACCTCATGACTCGGAGAAACTGCGCTGCCTATGATTTTAGGACCAAAATGAGACAGATATATATATGCTCATTGATTACCTCCAATTTGGGAAAGAATATGTGATTCAATTCTTGATCGAATATTCCTGTTCAGTTACCCATCCATAATGGCATCTCAAACAATCACCATCACTTATACCGACGGCAAATATCTTTCCTTAGTGGACGCAGCCACTCGTACCCCCCTGTACCATGTCAAGGTTTGCCGTCAAGTACCGCAGATGGAAATGATTCGCCTGAGCCCAGCCCCAAGCGACGATACCGGCCAAGCGTTTCCCCAGGATGAGAGCGCCTACTTCCAACGCCGGGTCTATACGGCAAAGTTCAAGATGACGAGCCTCAATGTCCAGCTTCAGATCCGCGAGCACCGGGATGTCCTGCTCAGCTGGAAAAGCATGCTTTCCACGAGCTATTCATTCACCTCTCCAGCAATGTCTGCCGCAAATACCATGAACTCCTCGTCCTCGCCACCGTCATCGCCCATCCTGACATGGGAAGCCGACCCGACGGGTAACCTGGGTGACTATCGACTCGTCAACGAGACAGAAAATAAGTCGGAGAGACGGGTGCTGGTTCGCTTCCGGAACAAAGCGTTTTCCAATGAGCAAGTGGGCACATTTGAAGTAGACGCTGGTCTCGATCAACTGGTCAAGGACGAAGCCGTGATTTCCGGGCTGGCCATGTTGCCGATGGTGCAGAGCATTAATCTTGCTGGTATGGTCATGTTCGGTAGGAGTTGAGCTATTCGGTTATGTTGTATCGGAGATGGCCGTGGACCAATACAAAAATGAGAGATTGTTGGGCATAAGAAAATTAGCTCGAATCGCTTTTGCTTTCTTTTTTTCCTCATCAAGTGGGGTAATATCTCCACCATAGCCGGTAACCAACAAATGATAATGGCTGATTTACCGTATCCAGTACTTAGGTAAATTGTGCTAGAGTATTATAGGATTAGTGATGCACTAAAAGGAAACCCGATAGTTAAGATTTCAGGTCTTTGACTCAGACTCTCGCGTGCCAGGCGATCTACATATCGACAAACACGGCGACCTGGATTTTGATCAACATAGGACTGTCCAGCATAAGAGTCAAGGTAAAGGCAGTATGGAGGTAATGGAGATGATGGACTCTACGGCAATGCCGCACCGGAGCAACCTCAAGGTCTTTGCCATCATGGTGGCTCTTTCGGTCAGGACAAGGCACACAATTTGACTTACACCAAGCTAACTAAACTGCAGCTATCGATGTTTGTCGCTGCTCTCGACCAGACGATCATGGCCACGGCGATTCCAACTATTGCAGCCAAGCTGCACTCGGCCGCGGGATATACTTGGATTGGCGGTGCTTACCTTCTGGCCAATGCCGCTGGTGCTTGCATCTGGGCCAAGCTCTCGGATATCTGGGGACGCAAGCCCATCTTACTCTTGGCCGTGGCTTGGTTCTTTGGTAGTTCGATCATTTGTGCTACGGCGGTGGATATGCCCATGTTAATCGCGGGACGGGCACTGCAAGGTGTGGCCGGAGGTGGCCTGCTTCAACTGGTCACGATTGTCATTTCAGATTTGTTCAGTGTTAGGTATGTATGCATATCTTCAGCCAGGGACCCATTTCTGACCTTGCAGACACCGGAGTCTCTATCTCGGCTTGATGGAGTTCATGTGGGCGCTGGCCGGAGGAATCGGTCCCCTTCTTGGTGGTGCATTTTCCCAATATGTCTCCTGGAGATGGAGTTACTGGGTGAATCTTCCGGTCTGCGGACTTGCCTTTGTCCTCCTCTTGCTATTTCTCGACGTGCACAATCCCAAGACAAAGATGATGGATGGAGTGAAGGCTATTGATTGGTTCGGGAGTCTCTCAATCCTCGGCCTGACGCTGATGCTCCTCCTCGGCTTGGACTTTGGTGGTGAAACCTTCCCTTGGGATTCGCCCAAGGTCATTTGCCTGATCGTTTTCGGATCGCTCTGTTCGTTGCTGTTCATCTACAGCGAAAAGCGGCTGGCAAAGTACCCACTGATGCCGATGAGCCTCTTTGCCCAGGCCTCCAATATTGCGACACTGGCAGTCGCTTTTGCCCATGGTTTCGTATGTATTTCCCACCTGTTGTGAAGCTGAGCTTACGAGGAGTAGGTTTTCATCGCTGGCGAATACTACATGCCACTATACTTGCAGTCCGTGAAAGAAGCCTCGCCCATGCGCTCTGGTGTCCTCGTTCTGCCCCTGGTTCTCTCCGAAGCTTTCGCCGGCATCATCACCGGAGCCATTATCCATCGCACCGGCCGCTATCGCGAACTGATCTGGCTAGGAATGACATTATTGACGATTGGCAACGGACTGTACATTCATCTGAATGCATACTCATCCTTAGGCCAAATAATCGGATACCAGATCCTCAGCGGCATCGGAGCAGGATTCCTGTTTGAACCCCCAATCATCGCGATCCAGGCAATGGTCTCCCAGGACGAAACTGCCACTGCAACAGCTACCCTCGGCTTTATTCGTAATCTGGCAACATCCTCGTCCATCGTCATCGGTGGCGTGGTGTTCCAGAACTCTATGAGCCGGATGAAATCAACGTTGCTTGCCGCTGGAATGTCCGAAACATTGGCAGAGCAGATGTCCGGAGACTCTGCGGCTGCGAATATCGAAGTCATCAAGACCATTCAGAATGCCACTCAGCTGCTTGCTGTCAAAGAGGCGTTCGCCTGGAGCTTGAGGAACATGTGGATCCTGTATACGTGCATGTCCGCTTTGGGGATTGTCGCGGGTGTGTTTATTTTGAAGACCCGGTTGAACAAGGAGCATGTGGAAACAAGGACAGGGCTGAGGCCGGAGAAGTCGGAGGCTGCAACTGTCGCTGAAAGATCTGCGGATGAATGTTGAGGGAACAGTCCAGTCTATGACAGTCGATCTCATCTGTGTTGGAATACACCGTCATATTACCGGCGCGGAATCAAAAATAGGAAAAATGATTTGCATATGAACTACTAGACAAAGCTCACACAATGGCCAACATAAGATAGCAGTCCTCTAAGACCCAGTGTTACAACGTATACTTGAAAAGAGGCGACTTGTTGCCCATAGCCAGCAACTGATCGTCGGTATACCGCTCCCTAATCTCCGCCTCAGTAACCCTGGCCTTCTTCTTGTTCCCATAGATATACGACAGCTCCAGCAGAAGCGCCACGAGGAGACCTGATCCACCAAATGCCAATGATAGACCAAACCCCGTGTAGTACTTCGGACTCTCACTATCGATATACATGTAGCTGCCGATGATCCCGCCAATATTCCCAATGCAGATGTTGAATGCCAGACCGATGGCTCTGCTGCTGGAGGATGCGAGGTTATTGGCTGTCCAGGACGTGGTCGCCGGGTGGATGGGGTAGATACCCATGCAGGTGAGGATAACTGCGAAGAAGGCCGGGCCGATGTTCTCTCTTAGCTGGCCGTGGAGGGAGATGATGATTGAGTAGGCGACGGTTACCAGGGTCAGAGGGATGGCGACGAAGGGCATCCGCCAGTAGAAGCGGTCGGAGAGTTTGGAGAAGAAGATGGCGGAGAGAGCACCTGCGACGTATGGCGGGACGGTCATGAGTTGGGCGTTGGTGTTTGTGAAGCCCATTCCTTTGGTGATGGTGGGCAGGGTGAATTTGGTTCCTGTACAAGTTAGCCGGGAGGACGGAGCAGTGAGAATGATCGGGACTGACCGTATGAGCAGGCGGACTGGCAGAGCAGGATGTACGCCAGCATATACATTCTCCAGTTTAACAGCACGGCCTTGATATCGCTCCACGAGGCTCTCTTCCTCTCGTCCTTGAAGTGGCCACCCTCTTTGATGAAATGCTGCAGCTCCAAGTACCGAATCTCCTCGGGATCAAGCCATCTCCCAGATCGTCTTGGTGAGTCGATCAAAAGGAAGAAGCACATCACGCCCAGGATGACAGTGACAATTCCCTCGAGCAGGAAGATCCACCGCCAGCCTTCCTGGCCTCCCACGCCGTCCATCTGCGCAATACCGGCTGCCAAGAGGCCAGAGAAAGCACCGGACAGCGCACTGGCACAGTAAAAAACAGCGATACGGGTAGAAAGGTCTTTGGGCATGTACCAAAACGTGCATAGATAGACTGCTCCAGGGAAGAACCCGGCCCTGAGGAGGTCAGAATTGTCTATCTCGCCGGGAGTGGCACATACTCGAATACACCAAGGAGAACACGAGTGACCATCAAGCCAGCAAAGTTCTGGACCACTCCAGTAAGGGTCATGATAATACCCCAGCAGGTGATCAGGATACCAAGATAAATAGACGGTCTGGAGAAGTTCTTCAGGAGCATATTGCTAGGAACCTCTGTCGGAGTTAACTTTGTACTGCCATATTGACTGGTCATACTCACCAAGAAGCACATATGGAACGAAGAAGATGCTCAGAACAATATTCCATTGGATACCGGTCAGTCCAAGGTCTTTGACAAGTCCTTCGATCTTCGCATTTCCAATATTTGCACGGTCGAGATGGGAGATGAGGTAGAGGACCGCCAGCATCGGAACTAGTCGGATATCGACCTGTACGTCAATTGATGAGCAATGAGCAGTAATGAGGGTTAGAGAGCAATACCTTGCGCAGAAGCTTCTTCCGCCTGTCCACAGGAAAGTTGGTATAGAACTCGGCATCGTCGGCACTCAACCCAAGGACCCGGATGTTGTCGATCGTGACAATGTTTGACACAGTCTCCACATGGTCCTCCAAGTGTTTCTCGTCTGCAATGTCAAAGACCGCCATTTCTACTTCAGTATGATTCAGGAGACCTTCTTGATCCTGGCGTCTATCAAGATGATCAACCGGCCAGGTCAACGAGAACTATATATCCGCTTGGACCTGGTCATATCTACTAAGCTACGGCCTGTTTCCGGACTTTTCTCCACGCCAGAAGCTCATTGCCTCATCCCCCGCATTCAGGACCGTCCCCGCTGGCTTCTTGCCAAGCAGCCAAGCATGAAGATCTGGGGTTGAATCCTGGGGACGGCAGTTTGCTGAATGCGGGGTTCATCCACGCGAATGGTTATTTCGGTTGTATTAGCTTTGGATGGTCTTGGCTTGCATGTGTATCATCTAATGGCATGCCCTTGGATGAGGTAAACTTTCTTGGCTGAAAGCTGGGCTGTGCTTATCCGTTTTTCCGCTGGATTTCCGCCCAATATCCGCCAGGATCCTTCCACTGTGTTCGAGGGTGCTTAACTCGACCAAGCAGGAATCTACAGATGATAGTCTACTTGCAGTTATTATTTGATACAGAATGGGATTCATTGATGCGAGACTTTCGATTCTGAGCATGCTCTCTGTTCAAAAATACACCATTCAGGGCCATTCAAAGGGTGGGAAAAGGGACATCTCTTCCCAACGACTTGGCCACCCAGTAGCCCAAAGCTTCTCTGGCGATATTATTCGAAGACCAGCTACGATTGGGGTGAACACGATTGGCGAAAAGAAGGAAGAACGTGTTTGACGGCCTGTCAATCACCAGCGTGGTCCCCGTGAAGCCGGTATGGCTGGCCGTCTGAAGACTGGCCATTGGCCCCGCGGTGTAGTACTGATTCAGCTCGAATCCTAATCCGTGCTCATCGCCGGGGAATCGCGCGTTCAAATTATGGAAGATGAGATCTACGACCTCGGGCGACAGTATACGATGACCTCCGTACGTGCCGTTGTTTAGAATCATCTGACAAAAGATTGCCGTATCCTCGACTGTTGAGAACAGGCCTGCATGTCCGGACACGCCGTCGAGAGCCCAAGCATTTTCGTCGTGGACGGTCCCGCGAACTGGCTGTGGGCGCTGCGGCTCCATTGGCCCCAGGACCTCGATCTGGTATTCCTCGGCTGCCATGCGGGGGTAGAAGGGGAACGCTGGGCCTTCAATGTTGCCCCGGTTGAAGAAGGTGTCATGCATGCCGAGGGGATTGGTGAAGTCTCGAATCAATTCATCCAGTTTTTTGTGGGTGATGTGCTCCAAAAGTAGACCGAGAGACATGAAGTTGAGATCTGAGTAGAGGTAGGTAGAGCCGGGGGGGTTGCGCAGAGACTGGTTCAGTATTGCAGCATTCCTCTCTTTGACCGTTTTATACACGGGGTCATACAATGGAGGCTCTGGATCTGGAGCAAAGCCCGAAGTATGCGTCAGAAGCATCAGGATGGTAATGTTCTCTTTCCCATTTGCTGCAAAGGATGGTATGTAGGACGTCACCGTTCTGTTCAAGGAGAGTCGACCAGCATCCATCTCTCGTAGGGCCGCAACGGTGGTAAATAGTTTGGTCAGACTGGCCATATCATAGATGGTGTCTGTCCTCGCAGGCAGTTGCTGCGATGCAGGCAATTCAGTGCCATTGGCGTCGGCATACAGCAACATCTTTCCGCTGGCGAAAAGTGAGACAATGGTGCGATCATGACCCACGATCACTGCAGACGATGGCTGGATTGGATGTATCTCATTGTGCGTGAATGCTCCATAGTTGGCTGGTTGTTGATAACCGGTGATGTTGGTTACCAGTTGGCGGAGGGGGGCTGACAGAAGGCCTACGGATTCGGGGGAGCCAAAACGGAGAGTATCCTGGCTGGATTGGTGATGGAATGCATGGCTGGCAATGGTGCCAAATATGACAAGGACAAAAGGGTAGGATAGGCGCATGGCAGAGACTGTTGTGGTTGATGTTTAGATTGAAGCCATGCAGTGTTATATATATACTACGTCTTCCCCTCATTCTGTCGATATATACGTTGGTTATCCCCTGAATCATCCCCAAGTGAAAATAGCCAAAGTCAATATACACAAGCGAATGTAACATGAATGTAACATTGGATTCTCCTTCGTATTCTCGTCTGTTGACCGCATGCTTATCATTTTATTAGACGATACTAAGCAGTGGGTCATGGAGACAAAAAGCTTGACAGCTGCCAGGATCAGCGCCCGCATTTCCAAGATTCTGACAGCGCCATCATAATGCCAGAGCTAGAAGCTGTGATACTTGAGAACAGTGGAATGAACCTAACCTAGCAGCGACTAAGGTTGTTAGGAACTTTGTCCAAGCCCAATGAGATCATGGATGGTCTGATATTTAAAAAGCAGCGGCAGTTTGGGGCGGCAACTTGATCTCGCCATATATCGGATCCCAGCTCATCCATCGACCCATCATCCAATATCATCAACACGCAACAAAAGGCGCAAACAAAATGTATGATACTCTTCAATAATCTTGTAACTTTCGATAAAAAAGAAAATGCCCCGGTCGCAGGCCTTTCACGCGGGTCGACAGCCCCTACAAGACCAACGAGTGCCACTGGGATCACCCCACATCTCCGGTCCTCTGGCCTTTTTCAATCCAACACGGGCGCATTTTCCACTGTCGACGCATCCAAGTCTTGACCGAGAAACCGTCCCAAAGCCTCGCATCGAAAGACTCTGGAGATCCCGTGATAATCGTAAAGGACGACATGCGCTCACCATCCACCAGCGACCGCCAGGAGTCGCAGGCAAGAATTACCCCCGGAAAACAATGCACCGGATAGCTATCATCAAAGGAATTCTTCGCATGTTCACGACATTCCCCTACTGGGACATTTCTTTCTGGGTGGCTTTTGTATTTACGGTCGGGTCGGTCATCTGGGTTATCAACGCCTTTTTCGTCTGGCTGCCGTTGGAGGACCCGTCCACCGAATTTGCGAATGAAGTCCTTACCGGCGGCGGCGTCACGGCCTTTATCGGTGCGACCGTCTTCGAAATCGGCAGCGTCCTGCTGGTTCTGGAAGCAGTCAACGAGAACCAGACGGGCTGCTTCGGCTGGGCAGTCGAGACGGCCTCCAAGGAAGCAGAAGATGAAGTCGAACAGGCCGTCGTACGAATCAAGTCCGACATGGACTCGTGTCTGCATCATCATGCAAACCGCCACTCGTTTCTGACGCCCTCCGAGGCCAGACAGGACTCGCACAGACAGACGGCAATTGCTCGAAAGCGATCGTTCGAATGGCTTCCCACGCTGACGGAACTCCGCACTCATTATCTCCACGAGATCGGATTCTGGGCTTCGTTTGTGCAGCTCGTCGGAGCTACCATCTTCTGGATCGCAGGCTTTACCGGCCTTCCTGGCATCATGAACCATATGAGCCAGGCAGTCACCAACGGCGTGTTCTGGGTCCCGCAGATCGTTGGCGGTTCTTGCTTTATACTCAGCGGGTTTCTCTTTGCGATAGAGACACAGCCGAAATGGTATATCCCTGCCATTCACATCCTTGGCTGGCATGTCGGGTTCTGGAATTTCATCGGGGGGATTGGATTTACTCTGTGTGGAGCGCTGGGGCCAGCGACGGCCAACTCGGGGGTCGAGTATCAGAGCACATTGGCGACGTTCTGGGGGTCCTGGGCGTTCCTGTTGGGGTCTGTGATACAGTGGTATGAGAGTTTGGATAAGCATCCCGTGGAGGAGAAGCACTAAATAGTCTCTTGTCTAATTGTAGTTATGCTGTATCATATATCGCCTATAACATTCCACTGCAGTCATCCCAATCTCATCCTCAACAACACCCCCGCATCCCCAATAAGCTTCACACTCTGCAGCACACTCGGCGACACCCCATGTCCCGGGATATGCATCCACTGCGCCAGCAGCTTCGCCAGATGGGGTCCCATCTCCGCCACCTGCGGCGATAAGCAGCCCCGTAGCGCCGTCAGCCGCGACGCCGCCAGCGTAATCAGCATCACGCTCGCCATTCTACACCATCATTAGCACGATCCAAGTCCAAGGTCCAGGGCAGGTATACATACGACAGCGAACAGATCCACGTATCCACCAGCACCGTATGCGGATAACTCCCTAAATTCTGCGCATGCAGCCAGCACGCTTCAAGACAGATCTTGCACCCTTCAAAAAGCTGCGGTGGGAAATGCTCCACCGTCGCGGTGGCGGTCATGGAGAGCGCCCAGGTGAGGTACGGGCGGTAGATGACGCTCTTGCAGGTGAGGTAGCGCTGGCGGAGGAATGATGCGGCGGTGCAGGGCAGGGCACGGAGGTCGACGGTGAATTGGAAGGGAGGCGGGAGGAGATCCTTCCATTCCTCGAGCTGGTGGGCGAGTTCGGCGACGACGGAGGGGAACTGGTGGTTGTCGAAGGCGACGCCGGTGTCGCGCGCGTAGAGCATGTTGTGAACGCGGTTGAGCAGCCGGCGCATGGAGATGCAGGCGAGGAAGTAGAGGGAGGATTGTTCTTCGTCGGTTTGCGAGAGGTGCGTTTGGTATTCGCCTGGGAGGGGGATGGAGGACTCGATGTCGGCGATGCCGGTTTGGGGGAGGGCGGAGAGTTCGGCGAGGTAGTCACTGTCTCGTTAGAGGATGCTGAATTGTCTAACAGTAAGGGAGGTCATACCTTTCTAGGATGTAGCAGGACCAGAAGATCCGACGGAGACATTCTTGCTCGGCCGGGTTGGCGTCGGGGTTATGGTATGCTAAGAGGAGACGGCATTTGGCGGCAGTGGCGTTGATGAACGACCACGCTTGTAGAGGACGTTGAAGAAATGCAAAGAAGATACTGGAATGGTTAGAAGGTATCAACTTCGCAGTGGGGGGATATACGCTGTAAAGAATAAAGACTGCACTGCATCGACAGTGCACTCGGCCTGTGCCAGATAGATCTTTTTGAACGCACAATCGAAATAGATCTCGCCCATGGCTCGCCGATGACTGCGCAGCTCTAGCTCTTCCGAGTTTGGATCTTCATGTTCCGCGTACGAGCAGATGAGTTCACTCGCGCAGCCCAGTGCCATGAGCAATAGAGCCAGACAGGATTTGACGCTGTCCCCAAACACGCCCGCGGCTATGTGCACCTGGACCTCGGCCGCCTGGGCTACTGACATGGTCGGATACCAAAAGTTGACATTGCGCAGGAAACTATGCACCACGCGGTCGATTTCGCTGCGGCTGGCGTAGGGGTGCACCGTTGTGGGACGGGGCGCAAGAGGCGCACGACTGGACTCCAGGTGAAAAACGGAGAAACTGTGATCTTCCCGTAGGGACTGAAAGTCGTTGAAGTGCGGCCACGCGAGGATGGACTCAGTGGTGGACGCATGAAAGGCTGACAGGGTAGCATTGGAGATGTGGTCACCAGGGCTGTCGGCACGATGGGCCCCATTGATTGTCGATGGAGAGATTATGGCCGTTGGAGATGTATGATATTGCGATGACGCTCTACCGTCCAGCATCCCTGACACCCTGGCCTAGACGGGGTCAGCGGAAGGTATGCAGCCACGTCAGGGAGGCGCTACCAATTGAGCGGACATATCCCGAAGCAGTCGCTCGGAGCGAACGGTCACCTCGAGAATCAAATCGCTTTTGTTCTTGCTGTAATGGGTCAGTCAATGCGCACTCAATGCATGGGAATACTAACGGGACTGCCTCGGTGCCGTACACACATTCCTCGCCTGTGTTGGCGCATGTCGTGCATGGCTGACGACCATCGCATCTACCTACTCAGTGTACTCCTAATTGATAATTGATACAGAGGAGACATACCTCACTTTTCTGTATCGACAGGGGTCACACTGTCTGCCGATCAGCAGGGGTCAACCCAATTAGAAGAGAAGGAGGCAAACCGCGTGGGAAGTTCTCTTGCGCTTACGATAATCGGGCGTCTCCTCTAGCGACATGATATATTATTACCTAAGAGAAAAGCCCAAATGATAAAGCAGAAACAATCTAGAGAGACAGAGTGCAGGAGGAATCAGCGCGGTCGAATTGACCCGAAATGAAGAATGAAGACGAAGATCTCTTCCCCGCATTCCTCGCATTCTGTCTTGGCCAATCACGGGCTGGAGAGCTTTCCCCAGAATGGCCAGATCAGGGGCATTGGCAACAGGAGATAGGAAAGTGATCTATGCCGAGGTTGATTTGTAGTTGCAAAAGTTCTCTGATTCAATCATACGTTCATTTGGCTTGGATATATTCAGCTACTGAAACCATTAACTACTAAAATGAGAATAGACTACGCTTTGGTATCACCCTGAACCTCCAGAGTGTTCAAGACAGAGTGGATATCTCTCTTCTGCAAACTCTTCTTGACCGGATTAGGGGCCTCAAACACCTCGGCCAGTTCCTCCAGAGTTCGTTCCTTGGTTTCAGGGAAGTAGAACCAGATGACTACCGCCTCGACCAGATCCCAGCCCACAAACACCAGGTAGAAGTAGTAGTGGATCTTGTCAAAGGCCGGGCCGGACGCATATTGAATAATGGTGCTGCTAATGCTGGACATGAGATTGCCAAAAGCAGTACCCTTGGCCCGAGTGGTCGTCGTGAGGGTCTCGGCAATGTACATGCTCTGCAACGGTGTCCAGCCAAAGGAGAAGACGATGCCGAACAGGTAGATGAATGCGATCGCCGTGTTGGCCGCATTGCTGTTATCCGGATTGTCTGTCGCCATCTTCGAGGTTCCAGTAATGATGGCAAAGGCCACCGAGCAGAAAAGCAGCGAGTAGATCATCAAGGGACGACGGCCAATCTTGTCGGTCAACCGGGCGCCAGTGACGGCTGCTACTAGGCAAATGGCCGGGTAGATGCCGTTGAGCATCAGCTTGGTCTTTTCATCGGTGATTCCGGCGTTGGCCACCATGTTGGGCAGATAGTACGAAGTGACAGAGTTACCAGACAGCTGTCCAAAGCAGGCCATACCAACGACACAGATCAGCCGCCGACGGGCAGAGTGCGTGTTGAACAGCTCCCGGTACTCCCACCATTTCTTGTCCGAGCCGTCGGTCATGATCTGTTGCCGCATCTCCTTGATCTGAAGCGTCACCATGGGATGGCTACGGTCGCCTTCTCCGTGGTATCTGGCCAGCACGTTGACGGCATCTTCAACGCGGTCCTGCGCCATAAGCCACCGTGGTGATTCCGGTAGAAACCAGACTCCGACAGCAACAATCACCGACGAAATAAGCTGGCACCAGATGGGGATGCGGAACCCAACATGGCTCTCGATGTTGGCGCAGCCGTAAGACACCCAACTCGCGACAATCGACCCGATATACCAGGTACAGTTGTATAGACCAGTCAGGGTACCTCTCCAGGCCGGATGCGCCATTTCGCTGACGTAGCAAGGTGCGCTGACACAGCAGAAGCTGACGCCGAAACCGAGGATGAATCGACCGGCCATGAACATGCCGTGGTTGATCGAAGGCGCTTGGATGCACGTGCCAATGATGATGATGAGAGCGCCGGTAAACATGCCCGCGCGGCGGCCCAGATAGTCATTGACAGGACCCGATAGGACCACCGCAGGAATAGAACCGATATTGTAGAGGGCGAAGACGAGACCTGTACTCGAACCGGCGGATTTCCTGGAGACGTCAGCTCTGACTTCCTTTTTAAATTTACATGGTCGAACTTACATGTGAAAGTAGTCCAGATAGCTTTGCATTGCGTTCAAACTGCCCATGAGCGATCCATCGTAGCCATTGAGACAACCACAGAGATACGCGATGGTCAAACAGCCGTACAGCCGGAACATACTCGGGGTCCATGGGTTGTACTTGGCCGAAGCGGCTTGCTGGGCCAGTTCAATGGCGTCGCCCACATCTCCATCGCGCGTGGGGACCATCTCGTGGAACTGGGCGTCGGTCTTTTCGTCGACTGCCATACTGGGAGAAAGGCACCTTGAGGGAAAGTCACCTTAAGAAAACAAGGGATTCAGCGACAGAGAGGAACAGGAGCCTCGTTAATAAGCGGTATCAAGCCTCAGGTGCAGCGACTGCAGAGGTTATATCCTGGACGGTCGTGCATGGCCCATGACCAGAAGGGCAATCTGGGGAAATACGGGGAAGATGGACCGCCTGGGCTCGAGGCAATTTCTTCCAGACGATCATTTGTAGTCCCTCGGTTCCGACATCCCCGTGCGAATCGTGCGATGGCCTCGTATGGATATATACTCCAGAGTCAGTGCGTACTGTTACTGGTAGTCTACTGGGGCTATCGGAAGGACTTAACAAACTCTTTGATGTTATTGCATGTGGGCGATGGACCATGGCATTATCCGCACTTTGTATTATACTCTAATCTAAGGTTAACCGTCCCCTGATCAGTCAATGTGGGGATTTCTCCTCTTCCATCCGACATCCCCGGCGGAGTGCGCCAAGCAGAAGAACCACGAACAGACGAAACAGACGAACGAAGGCGTGGATTTCCCCGCTCCCTAACAGCGAAACATATCTCTGCATTAGGAATATGGATCAATCATGATCGGAACGTGGACCGAAGAGGGGCATTCGTTGCGGTTTGGATGCAGATGAATGCCCTCGAGCACAGCTTTTCTTCCAGTCCACCTGTTATTCCACGAATCCGCCTATTTAGGAGGAGAAGATGGCCTACTTCTTGTTTTCGTTCAAGCAATTCCTTTTTCTTCTTTAGATCCCGTTCCGTGGCTTATTTAGACCCGATTGAGGAGAAATTCTCTCTGCTACTATCCTACTCTATCCTCGGTTTCACTATCCCTCATCATGACACTGTCTGCAGTCCCCGACTACGAAAACCAGCACATATTCCAGCGCAATCGGCTCAGCCCAAGAGCATATTTCCTTCCCGAGACGTCTATCTCGCTCAATGGTCGCTGGGACTTCAACTATGCAACCTCTCCCGTAAGCGCCCCCGAGCCAACATGGTCCAAAAGCACCAAGAACGCCACGTCCGAACCCCGCCGGGATTTAAACCAATCTAGCTCTGACGGCGCAGACTCCGAGACATCTTGGGCTCCCATCACCGTCCCTGGCCATTGGCAATTGCAAGGTTATGGTCGTCCGCACTACACCAACGTCATTTACCCTTTTCCTGTCTGTCCGCCATTTGTGCCGACGGAGAATCCTACCGGCACCTATCGTCGGACCTTTCACGTACCTGCGGCGTGGGAGGCTTCGTCCCAATTGCGGCTGAGGTTTGACGGCGTTGACAGCGCGTATCATGTTTGGGTCAATGGTGTCCCGATTGGGTACGCTCAAGGAAGCCGTAACCCGGCTGAATTCGATGTGTCGCAAGTTGTCGACCGCGATGGCGCCAATGAATTGTTCGTCAGAGTCTATCAGTGGTGCGATGGCTCGTATATTGAGGACCAGGACCAATGGTGGTTGTCGGGCATCTTTCGCGATGTGACCCTACTCGCATTCCCTGGTCAGGCGCGCATTGAAGATTTCTTCGTGCGCACCGAATTGGACAAGGATTACGTTGATGCAACATTGCGCTTGTCTTTGGATCTGGCTCTCGCCACCGCAGCCGTCGTGGAAGTGACTTTGAGCGATCCGTCCACGGGCAGTGCGCTGCAGTTGGAGAAGTATATTCTTCAGGCAAAGCAAGACAAACTTGAAGCTCAGCTTTCCGTCTCCAACCCGAGGAAATGGACAGCAGAGACACCGCACCTCTACGATCTGTGCATCGCTCTCCACGTAGACGGTGCCAAGGCCCCCGTTCAGACGATCAACCACCGTGTCGGGTTCCGTCAGGTTGAGATCAAGAACGGCAACATCACTGTGAACGGCGTACCAGTGATGTTCCGCGGCGTCAACCGGCACGACCACCATCCACGCTTCGGCCGAGCAGTTCCGCTCTCGTTCCTGCGCGAGGACCTCTTGATCATGAAGCGGCATAACGTCAACGCCCTCCGTTGCTCACATTACCCGTCCCATCCCCGTCTGTACGAACTCTGCGACGAGCTCGGCCTATGGGTAATGGATGAGGCAGACCTGGAATGCCACGGCTTCTACGATGCCATCGCCCGTCCCCTGGATATCCCCGAGTCTATGGACTACGAGGAGCGCAAGAAGCTCACGTTCGACAAGGCGGCGCAGTTCACCACGAACAACCCCGAGTGGAAAGATGCGTATGTAGACCGGATGGTGCAAATGGTGCAGCGCGATAAGAACCATTCCTGTATTATCATCTGGTCGCTCGGTAATGAGGCGTTCTACGGCGCTAACCACCAAGCCATGTACGATTACGTCAAGCAGGTTGACCCCAGTCGTCCGGTGCACTATGAAGGAGACATGGAGGCCAAGACGGTCGACATGTACTCCTACATGTATCCGTCGGTCGATCGACTCGTTGGTTTTGCCACTGCCGAGGGAGATGAGTTTAAAAAGCCAATTGTGCTTTGCGAGTATGCCCACGCGATGGGGAATGCACCTGGTGGTTTGGAAGAGTATATGGAAGCCTTCCGGACCCACCGGCGCCTACAAGGAGGATGGATCTGGGAGTGGGCAAACCACGGGCTCTGGGATGAGGAAAAGGGATGGTATGGCTATGGCGGCGACTTTGGAGATACGCCCCACGATGGCAACTTTGTGCTGGACGGACTGCTATTCAGCGACCACACCCCGACACCTGGTATCACTGAACTCAAGAAGGCCTATGCGCCGGTTCGGGTGTGGCCTGGTGAGGACGGGACTTTGGTCGTGGCCAACGATTACAATTTTATTGGATTGGAAGGTCTCCAGGCATCTTATAAGGTCGAGGTCTTCGGAGATAGGTATGTCTCTCTCTATCCATTAAACAACCTTGCACTGACACATTGTAGCGGGCGCATTATTTCAACAGGCAATATAGAACTTCCGTCTATTCCTGCCGGCCAGAAAGGAACTATCAAGCTGCCATCTGCGCCTGCTACAACGACCGTCGGGGAGATCTGGCTCACCGTCAGCTTCCATGAAAAGGCAGAGACGGCATGGGCCGCGAGCAACTATGAAGTCGCTTGGTACCAGCAGTGCCTCAAGTCGTCTTCTCTATCTCCCTCATTGCCTGTACCCGCTCAGTCTTTGAAGCTCTCGTCCACGAAGACGACACACAAGATCGCCGGCGCCACATTCAACCTGGAATTCTCAAGAGAAACCGGCAGTCTCTACGCCTGGACATCCGACGGCCTTTCCCTCCTTGACCGGTCCTCAACAACCGGTGCCATATCTCCTGGATTCTGGCGTCCGCCAACCGACAACGACATGTCCCATGACCTCCTTGAATGGCGGCGCTTCGGACTCGACACGCTCACCTCTCAGCTCCGCAAGATGCACGTCGTGCAACATGCCCCCACGAGCGTAGAAGTCACCACAGAGACATACATCTCCGCGCCAATTCTGGGCTGGGGATTCTTCGCCTCGACCAGCTACACCATCTCCGGTAATGGCGCCCTAACCGTCAACGTGCACCTGAAGCCCCACGGTCCCATCCCAGCGGACCTGCCCCGGCTCGGCCTGGACGTCCTTCTCGCAGATGAGCTAGACAATGCCTCGTGGTTCGGGCTAGGACCCGGCGAAGCCTACGCAGACAAGAAGCGCGCGCAAAAGGTGGGCATTTACAACGCTACGACTGCCGAACTTCATACCCCCTACGAAGTACCCCAGGAAGGCGGCAACCGGATGGAAACCCGGTGGTTACGTGTGTACGATAGCAGAGGATGGGGTCTCCGAGTGACTCGCATCAAGGAGGAGAGTGACAAGCAGCCGACTGAATTGTTCCAGTGGCTTGCTACGCGGTACAGTCCCCAGGCTATCGAGTCGGCCAAGCATGCGCCTGAACTTGTTCCCGAGAAACGGGTCAGGTTGAGACTGGATGTGGAGAGCTGCGGTGTTGGGACGGGAGCTTGTGGTCCTCGTACCCTTGACAAGTACAGGGTTAAATGTGAGGAAAGGAAGTTTGGTTTTACTCTGCAGCCTGTTTTTGCCGAGACATGTTAGATCGTCTGAGTTCTTTTAGTACTAAGGATAGATTCTTGGCTTGGAAGTGCACTGGTTGCTCCGGCTTTCTTACAATCATTAGAGAGTGTTGAAGTATGTGACCAATGCTCCATTGTCATAAGGTAGACCTAGACAGCCAGACCTGTCGCATGCTGCTGTCGGATAAAATCCAATGATCCATCGACCACTGCCTCCCCTTGCAGGAAGAAAGCCTTGCTTCGGTTCTTGCCGCACTTTGGGTCAATAGCCGTAGATTTTGAGGAAAGGTACAAGTGGTGTAGATCCGTTGGCAAAAGAGTGAGCTGATCGGATGACCCCAAAAGGCAATTCTGCGGAAAGGGGAGCCACAAAGTGTGAAGAACGTCACACGCATATCATATCGTACCGTGCGGTCCTCGGGGGAGCCGGACGGATATAGACGGTCACTTGAACGGAAACATGGAAGATCATCATGCTCATAGTTTGCACGCATGCTAGATTCCCCGCTTCCCCATAGTCTTGCAGAAAGTGGGCCCTCTTCGTCAAGCAATATCCCGAGTGCGGAGAAAATGGCAGGGTATACTCAAATACCTAATTTATGCAAGTATAAAAGGGCAGATGGAGGGAGGCACTTGTCTCCAGGCATTAACCGTCTCTTTGGAGAGCAACAGCATCTCACCATGAAGTTGAACATCGTCTCTTCTCTTGTCCTTTTACAATCCCTCGCCTGCACGGCGTTGCATGCCCCTTTCACCGCCTCTGGCCGATGGATCCATGACTCCAAGGGTGAAGTCTTCACCTACGCGGGGGCCAATTGGCCCGGTGCGGGCGAGGCCATGATCCCTGAGGGGATGCAATACGCTTCCATCGCATCCACAGTCTCCAAGCTCAAGAACCTGGGAATGAATGTTATTCGTTTGACTTTTCCCATTGAGCTGATCGATGATATTTTGGACAATGGCGGAGATGTCACTGTCCAGAAATCGCTGATCAACGCGCTGGGATCGACGAACGGGACAAAGGTATTCAATCAGATCCGCAAGGTGAACCCGCAGATCAAGACCACGACCACTCGTCTACAAGTTTTTGATATGGTAGCTGCGGAGTGCAACAAACAAGGACTCTATGTTCATTTGGATAATCACATCTCGAAGGCGATGTGGTGTTGCTCACACACGGATGGTAACGCCTGGTTTGGGGATACCTACTTCGACGTTGCCAAGTGGATGAGAGGACTCGAGTATATGGTTTCTCATGTAGGTACCTCTTCTATGACGACCCGATTCAGAAGATACTGACCCGCTAGGCCAAAAAATGGCCCAACTTCGTCAGCATCGGACTGCGGAATGAGCTTCGCGAGCCCTCCACGAGCAACACGCAGTACCCGTACAACTGGGGGACATGGTACACACAGATGACAACCGCAGCGAAGAGAGTCAACGCGGCCAACCCGAACGCGCTAATCTTCCTGTCCGGTTTGAACTACGATACCACGCTCGCGCCCATCCCGACCGCGTCGGATCTCGGCAACGGGGTCAAATTCCGTCTCTCCGACTTTAGCTTTGCGAACAAGCTGGTCCTGGAGCTCCACAACTATGACACCAGCGCCACCAGCTGCAGCGCGCTGTCCGGTGCGCTATGGAACGCCGGATTCAAGGCCCAGAACTCATCCGACCCGTCGATTGTGAATCCCATGCCGGTGGTCCTCACCGAGTTTGGTTTCCTGCAGGACAGCACCACGTGGAAGAATGTGTATGCCAGCTGTCTGAGGACGTGGATCCCCGAGCAGCACGCCGGTTGGATCACTTGGGTTATTGCAGGCAGCTACTACATTCGGCAAGGAAACCAGGACATGGATGAGACATGGGGTAAGAATGACTTCCAAAGCGTTGCTGGGTTAAAATGCTAATATATGCAGGCATGCTTGATCATACGTGGTCTGGCTGGAGGTCGCAAGATGCAATTGAGCAGGGACTGAAAGTAATGGTCCAGTCGTCCCTGAAGGGATAGGAGTTGCGGTTGAGCAAAACCAGTGGTGTTGCCGTATGGACGCACCACATTCATGTTGAATGATTGTCTCTAGCATTTACATCATTCTTGCTCTTGATCTGTTCACTACTGCAAGAGCCTAACAGATCTGTTGTAAATGAGCATGAAATACAATCCACTTGCATCATCTGTGTCATTAGCCCAGGGGGATGGATCCCGCCTAAGAGGTACCTGCATGCCTTAACTGAAGGCTTTGAAGAATCTAATACTTTAGCTCTAGTATTAACTTCTTTCAACCGTAAGTGATTTTGTGATCGATATTAGAAAATCATTCTGCGTTCTTGGCTTGTTTATGCTGAGTACGTGACGCTTGGGAATAGGATATACTTCATTAGCTGAGTTACAATGACCTCCTTATTTACCATGATCAATGTCACACATGCCTTGTTCGTTTCGATTGGCATTACTTGTCGTTTCATTGAGCTCTGGGTTTATCAAGGCCTTTGTCATTGTCAAAACCAAACCAGCTGGCCTATATGGGGCTGTTCGGACACTTTCTGTTGGAGCACTGGCTGCTCGGACTAGCTATGGCATTGTTTATGGCATTGACCATAGCAATTTACACGGATATAGGTTGTTATTGACTATTTCGACTTGTATTCTATCAAATGGTTGTTATAGCAATCCTCTACATTAACCTCAGTGAGTTGGTAAAATATACTCAAGCCTAGATAAATGGCTTGGGAGGATATTGGCCACTGGGATACTGATTGAGACCAATATTCGATCCCGATCCCTCCTGTGCCTCATCGATACGCACCGGCCGGTGAACGTAGCTTGTGAATGGTGGAATATAATATTCAGAGCTGTCCCCTGCCATCCTGACTGAGCTTGGGTTGATCCAGACTTTGGGTTAGAACAAACAAATATATTTGCATTTGCGAGGAATACTTACAATCCATGTTTGCACTTAGACTGGCTGACCCAATCCGCAAATCCATATCCAACCCACCCAATCTGCACTTTGGATTGGATCTAGGTAGGTCTGATCCAACCCATGTTGATATGGGCTGAACCTGCCTAATTCACATGGATATGGATAACCCATTGGGGTGCATGTGATTTAGGGCCTCTAGAAGCTGATAAGCTTATCTAACCTGACCTAGGCCTGGATAGGGGAATATTCTTATATCTATAGATAGAGAATAGTCCTATATAACTATTTATAAAATAAAAATATTACCTGTGTTTTCCCTATACACTGGGTAGTCAATCCGTCTAGAGCTTTTCTAATTTGCCGCTTTAGAGACAGAAGACTTGTTGCCGGGATCTCCGGCAGGAAGAAGGCTATCCATTACTCGGCACGAGATTCTATGAACTGTCCATGGTCATGGTGCCAACAGTGCACGAGCTCAGCCGGATTTTCTAGCTCGCCCTCGAGCTCCGGAGATGAGGGAATGGAACCGAGCATTGACTTGGTCATCTTGTCGATCTTTGCCTTCTTCTCCTCCGCAGTTTCACCTTACAAGGTTGCTTCTGTTTTGTGGGACACCCACATCATCCAGTATCGAGACTAAGCAGAGACTTTAACGCAGCAGGATCAAGTTTGGCTGCGTTCCCTGCCGGCCGGCCATCGTTCGTCAACTCTGGCATACCGTCGGGGAGGACTTGTGGGCGGAGTGAGAAGTATAGAGGGCTCAGTGCTAGATGCAGCGCCATCTTTGAGCTCACTCTTCGCCTTGTAATCGTCGAAAGATATTGCTGGAGACGGGGATTTGGAGGGCTTGGATTGATTGTCGTCGTTGCCTTCGGCAACTCGAGGACGTTAAAGGGAGGAAGGGTGACCACGGCCGAATTGCTCGTCGGGAACATGGAGGCGGACTGCTTATCAGAATCTCACGGATTGATAAATCAAGCGGAGTTCTTTCTAGAAAAGATGAGAGCGAGGCGCTTGCTCAGGCTCGGGGACTTGATTCCTCATGCTTGTATTTAGCTTGAAGACTGAAAGTCGCCGTCCATCAGGAACGGAAGAGAAACGAAGACGCAAGTCTTATGATATAAACAAGTCACATTAGGTCATTTCAGAATACGAAAAACCCATTACCCCACGCGTTCTCCCAGGTTCATGACGAATGAAATGAATAGATCCTAAGGGCTGAGCACAGCCGCAACCTGAAAAAAGCAAATCTGGAGTGAACCGAGTGTGTCAAATACGACCGCTGCCCCTGGGCTCGATCTGCCGCCCATCTATTTCCAAACTCCTAGAAATACAACTTTTGCATCTTACCATCATGAAGCTCTTTGCCCTTCTCACGACTCTCGGGCTTCTGCTCTCTAGGGCCGCTGCCATCGAGATGGTTTGAAAACCCCACCTGCTGTATACCCCCTCTGCTTAAACAGTGGTCACAGGAAGTCCGAGAAGAAGCCGGCAGTGACTGGATTCTAATCTCCGTCGAAGACGGAGTGTGCAAGACATTCGATGTAGAGTATGTCTCTTGCTTATGAAACCTAATATATTCCGGGCCCTCGCTAACCAGTCTCAGAGTCGTGCAGATTAACCTCGTCCCCTCGTCCAACGGCGGAAAGTCTTTCCTTTGCAGGACATACGCGTAGGTTCCCTCAGAATAATATTTTCTGGTGCAATCAGGCGAGTAAATCAACTTACCTCACTGAAGGCTCCCTGAATGTCAAGGCGAGTCTATGGGACAAATCCCGTCCAATCACCCGCTTACTGGCATTCTTGATCCCCCGAGATGGTCGGTTTACTGTTGGACCGCGTGCTGCTGGCCGTGATAAGTGTTTACATGGATTGAGCAGTTATTGAACCGGATGATGATGTGATGTACGGAGTGATTTGAATTGCCTGGTCGCGTAGTTGCTAAGCTTAGATCACTCATCAAGAGTACAGATTGTTATCTTTCATTCCTGAGGGAGATGAGAATTGCCTGGTTAATATGCACTTCCCCATCGCCAGTCGGTGTGAATTTATGAGACAGAAGGTTGCCTGATACCAGGAATAAATCATTCCTCCTATTTAAGTGCATCTTGATCTCCTCCATTTGCTACTCCCCTTATTCCCTATAACCTAGTGATATTATTTTCCTTCAGCACCTTGGGCAATACCACTAGACTTGCTGCCCTTGTTTGTGCCTCTGCGCCTCTCTCCTGCTACTGTTCGCCCAGCTCCCCTAGTCCTCCTACAAAGAATGACTGGCCTTGATAAGAGGAACTACCAGGCCTGGACGCCAGATGAGGAAAGGGTGCTTTAGACATGGGTGGACCGCCATCCGAATCTGAATTGGGCTGAGATAGCCAGGAAGTATTCAATTGAACGCAAGCCTAGAACTGTGGAATCCTTGCAAACCAAGCACCGTCTGCCGAAAGAGAATATTAGATAACGCCAGCGCCTAATTCGCATAGAACTGTTGTGGCCCAGGCATCTATCTGCAAAGAGGCAGCGCCATGGGCAGCCTGAAGCTTGGCTTAGTTCTATCTTAATCACGACTCCTACCCCTTCTGAATATGATCCCAAAGGCCAAAGCCCAGGGATGCGGGTTGCCTATGCATCTATCACAGCTTGGCGGTATTATATAAACTAATCACTGAGCAATTCCATGATTTCTTTTTGCCGCTCACTGACCGCCACGCGGAAAGCGGTTTCCCCTTGGGAGTTGGTAGCAGTAATATCAGCTCCACCGTCAATGAGAGCCCTGGCGGCTTCAATCTCCCCTCCGCGAGCTGCCATGTGCAATGGCGTTTCTCCGTGGTCGTTGGAAGCGTTGATATCAGCTCCGCACGCAATGAGCCCTTGAATAACCTGTCGACTCGCACCCTGCCCAGCCGCTCGATGTAATGGGGTGTCTCCATCATAGTTTGTAGCATGAATGCTTGCTCCACATTTGATGAGAAGCTGCACCATTTCCATCTGGCGCGAGGGCTCCCAGGCCGCCTGGGCCGCATTGTGTAATGGGGTGACTCCATCGCTGTTAACATGCTGAGCATTGGCTCCATGTTCTATAAGTAGTCGAGCTATTTGGACGTTTCCTCGCCGACTAGAAGTGATTGCGAAATGTAATAGTTCACTTAAGGAACGTTCAGAAAATAAAGGCATGTACATGCGCTGGCGACTCGTATGACCACGAAATCTTGAATAGACGCGAACTTTAGTATTGGGCCCTAAATCAAGGAAGAGCTGGACGATTTCGGGGTTCCCTCCTAAGACTGCGTCGTCTAATGGCGTTCTCATTCCACTAGCAGCGATGAGCTTTGCTCCGTAGTCCAGAAGTAATTGAACGACATTCATATGGCCTTCACGAGCTGCTAAATGCAGCGAGGTATAGTAACCGCTATTCCTTGTATTGACGTTTTCTCCGGATTCGAGTAGTAGTTGGACAATGCGACTATGTCCGCCGGCAGATGCCGCCATTAGTGGTGAGTTATTCTCCACTAGTGGTTTTTGCGAATAAGTATATGCGCTGGAAACAAGGAGGAAACGCACAACATCTTCACGGCCTGTGCTGGATGCGAAGGATAATGCTTTCCGCAAATAGTCAGGTGGGCTGCAGTGTAGGATCCTCTTCGCTGTTGCCATCCGCTCCTTTCTAACTGCCCACTCCAGGACACTCTTGCCGTCTTTGCCAATGTGGCTGAGTGCCAGGGTGTAAAGATGATGAGTAAGAATTCGGTTCACCCATCTGGCCGTCTGCACGAATGAGTTTAGTGAAGATATAGATAAATACTCCCCGATTAGGAGTATAATTTCGTTCGGCAACTTAAATATATGCGAATGATGCTGATTGCAGGTATCTGTTTCCATGGTTTCTCATTTATGGAGTATAACGGCAAGATGAAAGATTTCCGATAAATCAGGTGTCTTGAATTGTTAGGAATCGGCGTGTCTGACTTGACGTATGTTGACTATATATTGTTTATTGAGATAATTCGGCAACCCGTAATACAAGCATCCTCGCTTCGGCCAGGGCATATAGGTGAACAGCAGATGTTGGTCTTTGCTCTGTTACTGGGACAGTTGTTTTGGGGAGGCAGGAGGAAGCCCCTTATGTAGGCAATCATCCAATGACTTGGTTCCCCTCGCTGCCGAATACGAGGGAAGGCTCTAAATATTACTACGAGGCGCCAACGCGCTAAACTCGAATCCGTCGCCGTATTACATATATGGTAGTCGAACCTCGTACGCACATACCACTCAGCCTAGAATCCGTGCATGGTCTAGACTGATTCCATGACAAGGCAATGGAAGTCGACCATCGCTCCGGCAGCCTCCCTTTCGAAACACAGGGCCCCGTATTCCTTGGCGAGCTTGTCCCTCAGTGCACTGTCCTTTAGCACAAGCTCTCCGGACGCCACGGTACCTCGGTGTACCACAATGAGTTCATCAAGTTCACCTATCTCGCGTTTTATACTGTGTGCTGTGTCACATCCACTCTCTTCGTAGGACAGTCCAGGGCAGGGATGCTTGTAATCAGCCGGAAATAGCTTGTCATTTTCGATACCAGGGAACTCGAACCGTCGCAGCTGGGGCTTGCTTGTGTCTATGCGTTGAACATTCTCCATAATATGGTCTTTATCTGATCGAGCACGCTGAACGGAGAAGAACAGTAGGAGGCGGAGCTAATGCACCAGTCCGCTCGGACACACCATCCTTCGCCTTCCCATGTTGATACTGAATCGCTCCTGAAAATGTTCGACAGGCTGGCTCACTACCACAAGCCCAAGGCGCAGCATGCCCTGTTCCGTTATCGTTGGCACACCGCCCCCTATACCAACCAACAGAGCAAAGTGAAGATTGGGGTATCGGAGTCGCATCTGGGTCACCACTGCTGTGGCCGGGTTGTTCTCGGCTTGTCACAATCTAGCAAAAACGATCTTGTAGCTGGCGGTGCTACCTAGATGGTAGACATTGTGGTCTGTGGAAGGTTGGGCTAGCGGCGCGTGTTCCTCATCCAACATTTCCAGCGCAGCAATGAGCTCTTCATCCAGAGGGCAAACCCACCCGACTGGGTAATTCTGAGCTGGGCCACCGCCCCTTTGTCTCTTAAGCTTTCTTTCCTCGGCGTGGTTCGCGCGCTTGAGCACGTTAGCCATTTATCGGACTGCTATATAAGATAGATGTGGCGCTTCTTTCAATAATCCTATAACGACCACAGAATTGGTCAAACAAAGGGAAAAAGTACGCTAGAAGGATTTTAAGAAGATTAACCGCGCCGGCGAGGCTGAACTGAGGGTTCTCCGGGAGTCTTCATACCCCTGACCGGCGAAAGGCTGAAATGATGCCAAATTAAGCGCCAGGGGTGTGCTAAAAATCGCAAAGCACCACCTCAACCTCACCATCGCAGCGCATAATGGAACGAGATGATTCGTTCTTTTCTTTTTGCAAACCAGTCTCCCCTTTTCGATGCATTCGCCAGCATTAAGAACTCCGTAAGGTGTATGGGAATTCAAATCGAATTACCACCCTTGTAGAGAGCAGCTCGCTGCGCCAGGAGCAAAGACTAGGATTCTATGACTGGCGCCCTAGAACTGCTCTTGCTTATATATTCGATTGCCAGAGCCGTCGGCCATGGTTTGAAGTGTCAATTCTGCGGCCATACAGGAATATCGTTGCACAGTTTTAAGTGTATCAGTTCAGATGATAGGTATCATTCTACACTTAGGCAAAGCCCTTAATGACAGGCAATACTATCGGGATATGGAATATTTTGTTATTAAGGTTAATGCCATATATTGCTACTGCTGTACTTTCTGTATGTTGACTTCCTTACGTAGAGCAACGTGAATCGTGGCCAGGCAGATGGCTTTAACCCAGTAACCAACATCAATGTCATATCTAACAGACTAAGACGCTGTATCGCAGGAAACAGCGAGGATAAGCGGCAGTGGCCTTGAGGTTGTGCTATATATACACCCGTCAGCCGATGATGCCGAGGAACGATAAGCATGAACCATACCAGCGTCCCACACACCACATTGGATCAAGTGCACTACGTTGCACTAAAATAGTGATACACAAGAAACAGGTAATTCTCGCCATGACTGTAACCTTCAGCTTCGTGGATCAGACATCAACAAGGCAATAATGCATACGTGAGAGTATATTGACCACAGCACATCCAGGGGGCTCTGGAACGCGGAGAACTACGATGACTGGTATAACGCCGTTATCGAACATCTTCTTCACTTGAGCAGTTCTTGATTGAATCCTGTCTAAGATCGGCGGGCTTACAGTCCGGACCTTGTCCCTTATTCCGTCCGACAATTTCTATTCTGCCCAGAGATAAGCATCGTCTGCGAACTTGATTGACCGGACGGTCCGAAGGCATGGAGCAAGAGAGATATCTGCCGAGGGTTTGGACTTCCTCAGGAGCAGAAGCCCTATTACCTAT
Source organism: Aspergillus lentulus (assembly GCF_010724455.1). The sequence continues at coordinate 54,107 of NW_022983878.1, read as the reverse complement.
TGGGTATTTTCCGCTGCAATGTCTGTCATTCAAACTAATACAAGCATTCCACTTTTTGAGTAGTCCATCTTCTAGATATTCCGCTTGTTGCAACCCTACAAGCAAAGTGCAACTTGTCAAGTCAGCCAGCACATTCCCAAAGCAGCGGTTCTTAGTCTAGATGTGGATCATTATGTGAAGACGGTGATGTGATACGGCGACCGGTCCGCCCGTTTTCCAATCGGACTGCAGCTCAGCTGGTCATTATATGCGAGAATAATTTATAGGGTTGGTCAAATCCTTACCATCTATCCACCTGATGTATTCTGCGCTGCTTCAGTTGCTATCACGGTGACAGCCATCCCTTGCGTTGAGTTGTCAGATTAATTACCTTCCGTTCGGCATAAATATATGATCAAGCAAGCAGCCCACGATGACATGGTCTGTTGACCGCATCGGCCTTGACCATACGGCCAAGTCGTTCCCAAAAGAACCTAGACGATCAACATGGATGGACTCGATTTCGACACGGCCCCGGCCGAATTCCAGAGAGTGCGGTGGATAGTGGAGACGCCACTCATTATTGCCGGGGTTGGATGGTCACTGAACTACTTCTTCACCATCCGCAAAGCATACCAGGACCGCATGTCTGGTGTCTCGCTGATAGCTTTATCCAACAACCTGGCTTGGGAGATTGCTTTTGCTCTGATCAATCCACCACCTAACCCTTTCGCGAAGGTCAATTATCCCCTGTGGCTGTCTATCAATGCTTTCGTCCTATATGCCACCGTCAAATTCGAGAGAGAGTCTGGTTCCCATTCGCCATTCATGCGGAGACACCTACCTTTCATTGTCCTCATTAGCATTCTAGGCATCTTGTCCGGACATCTCGCCTTGTCATCCCATGTCGGTCCATTGGCAGCTCTCTTCTGGGGTGGGATGCTCTGTCAAGTGACGCTAAGCGCAAGTGTACTGGGCCTCCTTCTGCAGCGTGGCCATACGCGGGGGATGTCATATAAGATGTGGTAGGCTCAACTATTCCGAGTGATGACCTCACTTGCATTTTCAGAATTAACACTGTCGCGCTTAGGCTCACCCGATTTGTTGCCTCCGGCGTCACGGTGCCAGGGCTGTTCGTCAGAGCCGCTTACTGGCCTGCAAAATGGGACTGGGTCGACAATGTTCTCATGTACTGGCTTGTGGGAGCTTTCTATTGCTTGGATATAACGTATGGGGTATGTTTCTGGTACTTCCGCAGACTCGAGCAGAGGTCAACTCGGGTCAAGCAAGGATAGGTGCGTTCCGAAGTCGCCTACCAGGTACGAAGGACCACAAGTCCACAATGTTGTACACGCTTCATATCGTGGTGGTCTTTGCTGCCCTTTTCTGAATCTAATGTTCTCAGCTTGATAGATACATGTATATATAGTATTCTACATTTACATTACCCACCTGGCTAGCCACCAGCGATCCCTTCAGAGCTGTTTTTCCGGCTGCCCCTCCTGTCCATCATTAATACCACCCACATTCGGCCTTATATACTCCGAGCAGGAAATTGGCTATAAAAAAGATTGGTCCGTCAAAGCATGCAAATCAACGGCTTAGGCAAAGGGCGCGCCAGTAATCCACCGAACCATCATATCCAGAGCAACGTCTGGTCGATCTTGAGGGAGCTATTGCCAACAGTCAGCACCAACTACTGTTTATTGTATTCTCAAACGTATGCCCACCAGATGACCAGCACCATCCACAGTAACAAGTGCAAACCGCGACTCAATCTCCGCCTCGCCCACACGCACCCGAACTTCCTTCGTGGTACCAACTGTCTCCTTTTGCCCCGTGGCTGCAACAAGGGATCGCCAGGGACGCAGTGGCTTGGACGTGAACTCAGTCTGACCTTTCCAGGGCAGGGAATGAGCCCAACGGAGGTTCCCGGCTGTATTGCAGGCGAGATCCAGGTTACCCTGATAAGCCAGGAAATGGACCTGGTTTGCCAGGAGAGACGTGACCAGTTCGGAAGTAGACGTCATAACATCCGAGGTCTTTGCGAACGCTTGGATGACCGCTTCCGAAACCATTTTGTATTCGGTAATCTGTTTGGGGGGTGATAACGCCTCCCAGACAGCTGGGCTGTTGAGGTATTGTTCCACACGTACGGCTTGGATGTAGCACATATCGTCGATTTCACAGGGTGCTGTGACTGTATTGCGCAGTGCTTAGCAATCGACATATCTCTGTCCTTTTTATTCAACTTACTGTCAAACCTGTTTCGCCCCCCTTTACCGGACTCGTCTTCATACAAGCCGATTATACCCTCGTAGCAGACAGATGAAGCAGCGCTGCACAAAGCTGGATCTGGATTTTGTGCACACACTGCAGTAACGTCCATGCATCGGGGCATGTTCGAGGCGATGATATCGCAGCGCGTCTGGTTGAATACAGGTTTCTCCACGCCTGGATTCGTGGTGCAAAGCGTTTCCCAATAGCCGAACGTTGTATCTTGCGAAGACATCAGGCCATTACCTACCAGACACGACTTCAGTCGGACTTGGGGCTTGTCAAGATAGAGCTCGTTCTGTTGTATGATCTGAGCGCCCAGGTACGGGATATAATGACCCTGGAAAGTCAGCATGGCCTACCAAAGGAAAGGGTCTTTTTTACCGCATATGACTCTCCCGAGAGATGGACAGGAAGATCCTGCAGGTGAGGAAACACCTCAGATACAAATAGCTGCAGAAAGCGGTGCATGTCAACCGCCGCCTCCTTCGAGTCCCGCGGCATCTCATGCCCTTCATCAATGTATGAGAAGCCGACATCGACGGGCTGGTCGACAAAGAGAAGCGATGAGTTGCGGGACCACCCCCATGGGTTGTGGTATGTCCCATTGCCGTGTTTATTAACTAGACAGGGGCCAACCTCCTGGAACAGACCCATCATACTGGAGGCACCGGGGCCTCCGTTCATCCACAAAGTTAGCGGGTCATTGGAGGGATCGTTCTGGCTCTCAAAGTACCAGAAGAAAAGATGCTTGTGGCCGACATCGAGCCAGCCTGTGTATTGAGGTGAGCCAGCAGCACAGATGGACTCGTCTTGCTGTTTGATTCGAATTGAGTGATCTGGGGAATGGTGGCTCTGAACAATGCGAAATTCGTTGTCTTGGTCCGATACAGGCCGCAACACCTCCTGGGTGGCATACGCCACGCTGTAAAGAGCAAATTGGAGGAGGCAAGAAACGATCATGACAAAAGTTGAAGGCAGTAGGATAGAGAAAGATCAGGAGAAGGAAGGTGGGAAATGATTCATGCTGTTCTTAAATAACTAGGTACCATTGAAAAGTGGGTAATCAGAAACCCTGCTCATATAAATACACCGGATTGGCTTAAGAATACACCGGACTATTACAGGTCGGAGTTCGGAGTTCGGGCTTGGAATAGTCCAGCTATAAGGGCACAGGACTAGGTAGACATGATTTGCAAGATGTGAACCGGGAACCAGGGATGGGCCAGCATTTTGCTTTTGTAAGGATGGTTTCTGTGGGCCAGTTCAGATCTCTATTTATACCGCCTCTTATAATATGGACAAATAAATGCTTGACAACTCTGGCCATCCGTGATGAAACAAAGTAAATTTCTCCATTGGACGCAATTCGAAGGATATTGATATTCAAGTAACCCGGGACTGGGGGCGTGAGCATGTTTGCTTTATTAACTTAGAATTATTAAGAGGCAGTAAATCTATAAACACTAAGCATCCAGAAGCATGATAGCATATCAAAGTCAAGGTTCAAATCATTGGCCCGCTCTCTTTTCCTCTAACTCGGCCGCATCCACGCCGGGCATTCCTCTCATCAAGCTATCGAAAAACGCCATGTCGACCCCTTGAAAAGTCCAGTCATTGACACCAGCCGTGATGGCAGGGAGCCCCGCATGCGGTTGCAGAGCGATGTCATCTTGGCTAGGGCTAGGGTTTTGCAGAATGGACTGTTCATGTAACTGCGCGTTCAGCCAGTCCGATGCGGGCAGAGTACCCTGGAAGGGTGAGTCTTGGGTCGTGCCGTGCAGATGGTTAAGCCGCTGCTGTTCCTCCGTCGATGACGCATGAGGGAGAGACGCGAACGCATCATTGGATACGGCGATTGTTGACTCTCTCTGCGGGGACTCGACCGGGAATATCTGATGCGGCCCGGGCAGCTCGCAAGAAATAGGATCCTGGCGAGCAATTTTGATGACGCCGAGGTACGGGATATGTAAGCGAAGCTCGTCACCTTTCTTGTCAGTCCCCTCGTCCACATCGGCGCCATCTCCTACTACGCTTCTGGTAGTGTAACTGCGTCCCTCGGCTGCGTCCGCCTCAATGTCGAGTAGGCGTCGGATCAGTTCCGCGCTCTTTCCGGTTATTACATCCTTGTTCACGTTACTGATGACATCCATCCGTTCCACGGCTTGCTCTAGTATGGCGCGGTCGCTCAAGCGTTGATGAGCGAGGATGTCGGTCGCTTTTCGATGATGTTGATGGGCGTCGAGATGAGCAAGAAGGAGCGTCATTGCCGCCAGAAGCGCGAAGAAATCTACTGGCCGCGAGCAGGAAGACATGGGATTAAAGGTCCGGTGAGCAATGAAGCGCGTCATTATCTCCCGGCTAGCATTGACGCAAGTAACCTTGGAGTACTCGTGCTCGGCATTGTCGGTTATTCCATGCATCACATACGGTAGATGAAGATGAATCAATAGGCCATAGTAGTAGACCTGGGCCGACAAGCGTACCGTTTCCAACAGGCTCTCCGGCGATCCAGGGGTAAATTTGTAGAAATTTGCCGGCCGCCAGAAGCTTGTGGGCATGCTCCGTGACAGTTTCAATAGCTCTGAATCGATGGACTGAGTTGTCATGGTTGCGCTTGTGGTAAAAGCACTTTCGTTGCGATCCAAGATGCAGGATGCAATGACGGTGAGTTGCCGCTCGAATTTGCCGAGGGGTGGTTCATGCTGCAGAGACGGTATTGCTCCCATACTCTTGTCTGTTGTGCCCTGAGGGAGACCAAGTAGCAGGCTGAGATAACGGTCCATATACACGATGCGGAACCACATAAAACCGGGGTCCGCGTGCAGCTCTGGCTCGATGCGTTTCAGTGGTGGCATCGGGGACCGGTGCAGGCCCATCAATTGGGCTACTGTCATTGCCCTGCGATAGACAACCCAAGCCCGTCGAAGATTACCAGAGTTCACCTCAATGACACCCTCTAGGATGATGCAAATCAGGCTCTCGACCGTGCCGTGCATGTCCTCCTTGGTTGTTATCCATGTCGTCACAGCCGTCTTCAAGCGACTCATGAGTACGCCTTGTGGTTCGGAAAGACCACGAACACTTTCCCCACACGGACTCTGTAGTGTGATTGCGAACATGAGCATTTGTTTGGCCAGAATGACCGGATGAGTGTTGGGGCCGGGAAGTTGAGGCATCGGGTGTGGCACGGCAACCGACTCGAGTGTCAGCTTACTATGTGGCTGGGTGTTAATGAGAGCGGTATAAAGCGACGGTCTTGCGCTCTCCCGGAGCAGGATTTTGGCATCGTCTTCAGCTGGAAAGGCCGCCCATAGGTGACGCTGCGCTGTTGTCTCAGTTTTGGTCCGAGTTGATACACCTTGCGAGTCCTCCGTCTGTGTAGCCCGAGTTGATGGGGTCGCTGAATCGTCTGATTGAGCCTTTGGTTGATCCAAATGCCTATCTTGCAGTGGCTCTCCTTCGGCATGTTTGCTAGCCACAAAGTCCTTGATGAAGTCTTCGACTCTTGCGATGCGTTCGCTGAGATGCCGGTTGCCTTTTCTTGACGGAGACAAATCCTCGGGCATGTCCTGACTGACGCAAGGAGCACGCCGGTGCTGGCAGCTGATGCAAGCGACATCGTCGGCAGATGAGAATATGCACCGGATCTTCCGCCGCTTGCATTCCCAGCATGACCGCGTTCCTTTGCGCACCCTCCTGCGCTTAGCCGATGGTTCTTGGTGGTGCAGTTTTGTCTCCTCCATTACTGCTGCCGATCAGAATGTTGTTCTTCTTCTCTAGAGATGGTTTCAAGGATGTTGGACTGGATGGTGTCAGATTCGTATTTCCGCCGTGACGGGCGAACTGCATTTGTCAGCTCCAGTGAACTATATGGACAATATGCGGCCATTCGTCCGTCACGGCGGAAAATACAATCGATCTATAACCCCCTACTTAAGTCTCTATGCCGTCCGAGGATAGAGCCAGACAAGTCTCTTTTTATCACTTTTTGCTGCAGTATCAGAAATGGATCCTCAACCAGCGGTCCAAGACATGCCCAGAGAAGTTAGGCCGCTAATGAACCCCAACAACAATGATAGTCGCAAAGAGGTCGACGAGAAATTGGCGACGGCTCCAGCTGCACCTAGCGGACCTTTTCCGCCTCCTAATGGCGGGCTCCTGGCTTGGCTCCAGGTTGCCGCCGGCTTCGTTCTCTTCTTCAACACATGGGGCATGATCAACACATTTGCTGTCTTCCAAACCTACTACGAGAGCGGCGAGCTCTTTAAAGCGTCCTCTTCCGAGATCTCCTGGATAGGGTCCATCCAATGCTTCCTACTTCAGCTGACCGGGCTTGTTGCCGGCCCCATCTACGACCGGGGCCACCTCCGCCTGCTCCTAATCACCGGTAGCTTCCTGGTCGTCTTCGGTCTCATGATGCTCTCCCTGTGCACCGAATATTGGCAGGCCTTGCTGGCGCAGGCCTTCTGCATCGGCATCGGCGGCGGCCTGCTCTTCACGCCTACCGTCTCGCTGCTCCCAACGTGGTTCAGCACACACATGGGCCTCGCCGTCGGCATCGCCTCATCTGGCTCCTCCCTCGGCGGCATCATTTACCCCACCGTACTCTACCGGCTGCTCGGCCCGATCGGCTTCCCCTGGGCCGTCCGCACCCTCGGCTTCATCGCCCTCGGCACCTTCATCCTCCCGCTGGCAGTCATGCGCATGCGCGTGCGTGCGCCCAAGCCGCGCGCCGTCGTCGACTGGTCCGCCTTCACCGACGTCCCGTTCATGGTCTTCACGCTGAGCCTGGTCATCCTCTTCATCGGCAACGCAGTCCTCATCTTCTACATCTCCTTCTACCCGGAGAACCGCGGCTTCACCGACACCTCGCTGGCCTTCTACATGGCCGCCATTTTCAATGCCGGGTCCGTCCTGGGTCGTATCGCCCCCAACGCGCTGTCGGACCGCATTGGCGTCTTCAACACCATGGTGCCCATCACCCTGCTCCTGGGCGTCACTGTGCTGTGCATGCTCGGCGTGCACAATGCGGCCGGTATGATCGTCGAGGCAATCGTCACCGGCTTCTTTAGCGGCGTTGTCGTCGCCCTCCCTCCTGTGTGCTTCCGTGTCCTCACCGCGGACAAGTCTATGATTGGCACGCGCATCGGACAGGGCTTTGCGATTGGCGGGTTGGGTCTGCTGATTGGTGGGCCAAGTGGTGGTGCCATACTCGGGAAAAGTGAACCTCTGGATTGGACGGGCCTGTGGGTTTATGGGGGCGTTGCTGGATGCGTTGCTGGCATCATCCTTGTTGGTGTTCGAATCATGAAGGCTGGGGTCGCGCTGAGGGTCAAGGCTTGATTGGGATATCTGCTGTTTGTTTCTTGCTGAGATATGTTAAGCAGTAGACATATCTTATCAATTGTGGACTATCCACATACAATAATTATTCTAATTGGTAGAAGGATCGAATATACCTGTTTGCTTGCTAGGAGGACTTAATAAAGAGGGGGTTTGAAGTGGCGCAGAGGGTAAAGTGACTGAATCCACAGTGGAATCACTTTTTTCTGTGTACGAATAGATTTTATACCACACAAACTATATGTGCGTTCAATATCTAATCGTTGCTGAGGTAAAGGGATCAATCATTTCTGTGCATAGGTCGTGGCACTGTAAAGGACTCAATACATGGAGTAGAGACATATCTATATCCCCGAATTGGACAGATTCTTCGAGGCACGTCAGGGAAATAAACGACCGCAAAGCAGTTCGGAGACTGTGTTTGGCTGGCAAAGCAAGTACACCAGTCACGTTGATATTGTAAAGTAATACTCACGTTCTGAATAGTCTCCATGAGGGCGGCTATGTACATGCAGGTAACGGCATAGTATTCGCGGTCTATCTATCTAGGACTTTCGTTGACAATAGATCAATAGATGTCGAGCCGGACGACATCTTTGCAAATTAAGCTAGGCGACACGGTCTTATCCGGTATTGAATAATTCTTCGTACATAGTTACGATATTTCTTGCCATACGAACGACAGACCCGGCATGTAGCAGCAATATGCCCATACCGGCCCCATACCGGAAGGCCACTCGTATCTTCTGCTGTGTCAAAGGTGATCACAATTAGAAGCAAGGAATGTACTGATAGCTAAGAAGTTCTGGAAGTTTCTTGTTGATCGTCGGTTGGTGACCCTGGTGCAGACCACATGGTGGGTGGGTGTATATTCAGCTTTCAGGCAAGGATAGTCCGAGCCAGAATGGATTGATTCCACTGGATGGGATCAATAAAGTCCATTCAAGACGAGGAATGGAAACGTTAAGAATGTATGGGCCATGAGTTCGCCATTGAATTCAATTTCAATTGCCCCTTTGGCCACGAGGCGAGCATTCCAGGCACAAATTTCGGTATTGATCGCCCAACATAGCAGAATACAGAAGCCGTCAAGGTCAGCTATTATGCCTCTGGAACATGAACGAGCACAGTCCACCTTTGGGCCCGACAACCTGGATTGGTAGCGGTTCCCTGGTCTAACAACAAGATTGGAAAGTGCTTGGTTTTCCCCAAGACATAGAGCCGACCTCACATTCCCGAGAGCTCTAGCATACCAGCCTCCCTTGGAAGAATGCTTGTGGCGATGCATAGTGCGATTGGAGGAAGATTACTAATAGAGAACCTATCGGAGCTGTCTCAAGTAATGAGCTTCGTGTGTTTACAAAGCAGCTTGATTTTGCTTCTGATATCCAATACACCGATATAAACCTCAGCGAAGAGACCTACAGCCTCAAAAGGTCTATGGAATATTCAAGAACAGATCATCTCTTGTATGCAAACTAATCAAGTCGTAATCATCCCAGCGGGATCATACACAGCAAATGTCTGGACTACATCGAGTATGAAGAATATTTGCCCGATGCTTTCTCAGAAATCATTTCAGGAATGCTTGCTTACACAATTCCAAATAATCCCGCTCAACAGTCCATCCTCGAGAGTGGCTGTGCAGCTGACGACGACAAACGTGGCCTGAGGAATGCCGGCCGGGAGGCAAATGCTTCATCAAGTCGAAACAGAATGACACACGTGCGCTCGGGCTCTGGGGAATGGGGGATGTTGTGGGGCAAATCTCTCATGGTTCGGATATTCCCGATCGCCAGCTTGTGTCGATCGATGGCAATCTAGACAATCGCATTGTCAATCGATTACATCGTTGACGCGGCTTAAGCAATAAGATGGCGATCCACGGACGGGCTACCCGAGGATAGACTGAGCCACCGCACTTTAAATGGCAGCACATGAGCGACACTGCCACAGGAGAACATGAGATGTCAGAGCTCACCCGATGCTCATGAAACAAAACCATGGGTGGCTGCTGGTCAGACTGTCGAGCACGCACATGGACTGTTTATTTCGGCCGGACAGGCGTTCTGCCGTCATTTATTATCGCGTTTGCCCGTGACTGTGGTTCTGCGCCCACACATGCAGATAGAAATCTTCAGCCATCAAGATGGACCATCGATCAAATTCTCCAATAGCGGTGATAGGGGTCTGTGTCGGATCATTTGTTATTATCGTTGTTGCAATGCTGTATGAGACCCCGTCTTCTCCGCGCTTTTCAGGAGCCAACGATATCGAGTTGGAGAGTGAGAAACACATCAGCTAATGACTTAATCAGAGGGATCTTCATCCAAGTCCGCCGAAACGCAGCTCGTACTTCGGCCTCCACTGTCCTAAAAGAAACCAAGCATCAGTCAGACACAGAACTGCTTCAGAAGCTCGAGTCTCTCTGTCCTACCAAACCGTATGACGAATGGGTAGAACACACTCAGGAGGAACAAGACTTGTCTGATCGGTCTTCGACGCGCCTCACATGGTAGGTTGACCATTGCAACTAGTTTTTTTTCAACCGATCAACTAACTGTATTAGTTCCATGTGCCTGGAAGACGTAAACGGAACAGATCTAATGCACGTGTTGTCCTGTCGCCATGTATATCACGCACACTGCCTGGAGCAGTGGTTCCTTGGGCGTCACTTTTTGTGTCCTCTATGTAACCGAGCCTTCTTCGAACAGAATGAGCCAGGCGAAAATAACGTCTAGTTTTTCACGGATTTGTATATATTATGGAACATGGAATATGCTCATACTCGCGTGACTTTTTCCATCATTCTCGTCAAATCGAAACCTCCATGACAGGTCCCGTATACACCTTCCTCGCCCGCAGCACATAGTACAAAAGTGCCAGCAGAATAGTCCCCACAGTCCCGACCACACTAAAGTTCATTGTCGTTTTGTTGACCGACATCTGAGAAGGCCAGAAACTGAAGAACACGACGATCACCATATAAATCACCGCATAGGTGTTGACCGCAGTGCCCCAAATCCCCGGCACATGGAATGGCCCCCAGGCCAACTTGGCACCGGGAACATTGATGACCCCGTCTTCTCCATGATCGTATTGCGAGATGGCACCAGTGCATCGCCGGTAGAGAAGAAGACTTCCGACCATGAGGTAGGAAAGATAGAGACCAGAAACGGCCATGGAGACGACGGCGTTGAGGGCAACACTGGAGCCGATGTTGATGAGGCCGAGAAGACAGCATACGGTCATTGTGAGCAGGATCGAATACGTGGGGAGACAATTGGTAGGGGAGACCTGAAGAGGCAGCATGTCAGTGATGTTTAGGCGAAATCACGGGGGCGAGTATACCTTGCTCCAGATGCGCCATCCAGGCACAGCTCGATCACGCGCAAAAGACCAGAACTGACGAGATGTTGCGGCCAGCATTCCAATCACCGAGCAGACTCCAATAATCAGTAAGATCGAGGTCATTCCCAGGGCGCCCGCGAGTGAATCAGTAGCCTGGCGGAAAATCTCCATGTACGGATATCCAGTGGGCGTTGCCAGGGCAGCGTCGAGATCACCCAGGCAGAACAGTACAGCAATCAACATGCTGAATCCGAGCGCTCCATTGATGAGGACGGACAGCAGAATTGCTCTTGGAATTGCCACCGATGCATTGCGCACCTCCTCCGCCATCTGTGTCGGGTCAATAATCCACTTCTTTTCACAAGGTAGTGGGGGGTCCCTACATGCACAGCAGCATCGCCACCAGCAAAGGCGAAAACGCAACCCGTCATTCCAACAAACCACGACAACCCCTGAGTGGGAAATCCACCACTGTTGACAAACTCGAGAAACACCTCGTGAGAGGACTTGTGGTCGGCCATATAGGTCATCGGAATGAGAATGGCAAAGAAGCCCAGCAAATGAACCACCAGGATGACCGTCTCAAGCCGGGGGAGCAACTTGCCTCCCACCACGTTGATTCCCAACGCCAGCAGGACTGCCGCCCACATGAGAAGGGTTCCATGCCAGGGCTTCGCCTGGTACAGTTCGTGACCGAGACGGACAGCGCCTTGGATCTGAGTCCCTGCAAGAAACGAGGACGAGGCAAACGCAGCCTGCCATCCAATGACGGTAACCCATCCTATGATGATGAGGTCAGTAGTGTCAATGGTGATTCGATTGCATGCCTACCAGTCATGTAGCTGAGGAACTTCATGAGATGCGGGGGAGCAAGCATTGCGCACCAATGGTATTGGCCTCCAGAGGTTGGTGCCCTTCCGATTGTTAGTATTTAACTCTAATCTTTGGATTGCAAGATGTGTCCACATACATTGAGGCTAATTCAGATATTACCACAAAGCAGCATGCGGTTCCTGTCCAGGCGAAAATAAAGGCGTAGACTGCGCCTCCAGGACCGCCACTGAATGCTGTTAGTTTCGACCTCGTGTCATCCAGCTTGCATTACTAACTTTGATAGAGGCATGAGCAAAGTACTATAAAAGGAGCCATTTATTAGTTGCATGATCGGCCGCGAGGGGTTAGGAAAATCATACTTGAACAATCCCTCCCACGTCGCAAGAATTGTGCAGCTGAACCCGAGCGTGGATAGGATGCCGAACGTTCGCTAAAGCGAGTCAGATTAAGGAGCACTTGAAGATAAGCAGCCTATTTACCTTCAGAACTGATTTCTTTCCCAGTCGCGCCAGATCGGTGACATCGCGATCATGGCTGCGGACCTCTTCGTTCGCGGAGACAGCGCGATGCTTGAGTTGGTGCGACTCCATGTTGGCGATATCACGAAACTGGGGAATAGCAATCACACTCAAGAGCTGCTGGAGATTGTCACCGTGAATGTCGGGAATGGTTCATTTTAAGGCCTAGGAGTGAGGAGAAGTGGGTTGCTAGACAGAACGCAAGTTGCCCAGACCAATCTGGCCACCGTCGAAACACCTTCCGTTCAGGTTCTAGTCCTGAACGCAAAAGGAGGCCGTCTTATGGGTGGGAAGTAACCCCGACTGAAGCCGATATCGACGGTGTCTTTCTAATTTACGATCCCTGTCATCCCCCTGTCTTGCGGGTCATTCGCAGGGGGTTGCGACCAGGATAAGATCAAGGAGTTCACACTTGATGCCGTCGACGTCCAGCGGTGGTGTACAACCTCCAATTTGTATCATTTTACAATTGGCCATGCTGAAATGTCCGACTGCCGAGTACTCGACTGATCACAAGGCTTAGGATATGCTTCTTCGGTTTCGAATTCTTGTCCCGCCCACCGACCGAGCCAAGGCACCATTTGATCGTGATCGGTGGGTAGACTTTGCTAGACAGTTTACTCTGAAACTAGTCCTTCTATCAATCGGCATCGGGTGCTGAAACCAGTTAGACCACGGTCAATCCACCGTCCAGAGTCCACTCCTATTACGTGACGTCTCTTGGCGCGACAAGGGTTCGGCCAACAATGTAACCTTCCTCCGTATAACTGCAAGGATGAGAAAATTTTGTCTCCCACGGTCGCATGCTCGTAATGCACGAGCCAGGATCTGTGCCGTGCGTGTTTCACCAGAGCAGCTGGCCGAGTTCCGTGTGTATGCTGTGCTCGCGTCTCGATCTGCCTCGATGGGCTGTCCAGGGCCACATGTAGATCCCACGACACGCGGTAGTATATGCATGTGAACTATGCTCACATAGATTCTGGCATAGGGAACAAGAACTTTGGATGAGATCAAGTGCAGAGGCCTTCGGACAGATATCTGACACGGAGGAAATCTATTCCTGGTAATATTTGCCGCCCCAACACAGAACGTACGCGAGGATGGCACGGGAAGGATGAGATCCCTGTCCCTCCCTGGTCATAATCAAACTCTCAATGTTTCTATCAGCTCAAAGTGGGCTCGCGTGAGGTCTACTTGAGTATTCGCATTGATTTCGACGTTAAATGTCGACGAAGTCTCTGCTTTCATCTCTCTTCATGTCATCCACGCCAGGTTGCCTCTCCTTTTCCTGACATGAATGCCACTGTGCGCGACAAGCGCCATTGAGTAGCCGGGCTTTGATCGACTGCCTGCCTGCAGGGCATGACTGGCAGATATGGGGCGATTTGCCAACTCCGATACCCGGGATCCTGCCGTCAATGTCACCAACTGGTTTCTGGTCGTTGTTGTGGGTTTAAGCGTCCTTATTCGATTGGGGACGAAGTTCTGGATTTTTCACCGGTTGACCAGCGATGACTACCTGATAATCGCATCTTTGGTATGTTTACGAATATAAAATGCAAGAGAATGATGATCTTACTCAGTGTCAATACAGACATTCTGCATTGCGCAATCAGCGGCCATCTCGACAGCGGTATCACACGGATATGGCTATCATTTCGCGACAATCTCGAGTGCAAATTTTGACCAGGTCATGAAAGTACGTCGTTGCTAATGTCGTCTGCTGCCTTAAGTCCGGCTAACCCTTGTCTAGTCACAATATGCCGCCTACATCCTGTATATCGCAAGCCTCTGCCTTTCCAAGCTATCGCTCTCGACCTTTATTCGCAGCTTGACCCCGGTGCATAAAGATCACTTCCAGGCCGCCGTCCTGCAGGGCCTTATTGCGGTCCTGGGAGTGGTTGGTGTGTTTGGTACGGCCTTTCAATGTCATATGCCCCGTCCATGGGATTATTGGCACGGGAAATGCTTCAATTTGGTAGCCATTGCGCCTATCCTTAATAGCAGTGTCACGTCTGGTTGGTACTAACTCATGCTAGGCCGCTTGGAATTACTTCCTTTCTGTATCGAACATTGTTACAGATTGTATGATCATCGCACAGGCTTTGCTCTTGATCGCCGGCATTCAGGCGACGTGGAAGAAAAAGGCCGTGTTTGCAAGTATATTTCTGTCAAGAGTCATGTTCGTGCTACTCAGGCCCCTATGATTGAAACGACAAGGACTGACCTTTACTATGCAGCGTGATCGTAGCGACAATTATCGAAATCGTCTTCTCCCGCGACGTTAGACATTCCACCGATCCGACATACGACTACTGTCCTACTACAATTGTGTCGCAGGTTGTACAATGTGCGAGTATAGTCACCGCATGCTGGGGCCAATTGAAGCCCTTCCTCAATCAGCTCAAGTCCAATGGACTGCGTATTCGAGGGGTGGATTACCAATATTCGACTGGGAAGGGACAATCATCACGGTCGTACGGACGATCTGGGACAAATCACAGTCGGGAGGAGCACCATGAACTGGTCCCAGTGGCATCAGGACAGAATCTCACCATGGTGTCGGCGTCACCGGCGTGGGATGCGGATAGCCAATCCAGCCAAACTGGGATCATCCGCGAGACGCGGACTTGGGTTGTGACTGGTGATGAAGGACATCCGGAGCATAGGTAGTGAGATGGGTTTCTTCTTTGGTAACTCAGGTCCGGTTGGTCGTAGGGAAACTGAGCTATGACCATAATTGCCCGGCTCTGCGAATGATGAATGGAAAAGTGTTTCAAAAATCCTTATGGGATAACTTTATCATCAACTTGTTCTGCCGAAGAATTATGATCACATTTAGAATCATCCAAGTCATGATCCGGTATAATCCTTAGAATCCGGGTTATTTTGGAATAGCATCATGCCATGCATAACATGCCATCGTTAAGTCACATCACCCCACGACATGAAACTCAACAAAAGGCGAAAATGACGAAACTTGTGCAAGGTAGCGAATATATAAAAGCAGTTGGGATAGCGACCTAAAAAGTAATCATCCACAACGAGTACGGTAATACCTGCGTACATTCTAGATCTACCACCACATATCCCCAATACTGTCGCCACCATGGGCTCAAACGACACTACTGAACAACTATTCCACATTCTTCTGACGACCAGTCACCTTCAAAAAAACCCAAACAACGTTGTCGAAAAGGTCCGAATCCCGGGCACCTACACAAAACTCCAAGCTGCCAAAGCTGCCGCATACCGCTGTCTGTTTGACGCGGGCTACGAAAAGGAGTGGTTCACCACGTACGAGACCAAGCCGGACGTATTCGAGAACAGAGATCTTCCCGAGCGATCTGGTTTAGCTGTCTTTGCTGTTGCGCCCGATGGGACGGAATTTCGGGTTCATATCATCACGACGCCGAAGGACGACAAGCTCGTCGACGAGGTCATTGAGGGCCACGTCACCAAGCCATTGTACTACGTGGTACAGGCGAATGTCGAATACAGCGCCGACGAGGGCAGCAGAGTGCGCGATATTGACATTGAGGGTGTCTTCCTGACGTACCAGGAGGCAAGAGACTTGGCCAGCCGGGTGTTGCTGTCCAAAGAAGATGAAATCACCAGGGAGAGCTTTGCCGAATACACTGAAGCAGCCTCTACGGAGAAGGACTGTGGATATGGAGAGAATGTGGTCGTCCGCGCTGTGTCGGAATATGGGACGAACTATTTGATTTCAGTCATCAAGAATCAGGAACTGGAGGCTGTACACTTGGCGGAGGCCGCCATGAAGATATTGTGATGATCTGCTTGTCTCGTTGGGGGTGAGCATTCTATATTTATTTTAGTCGGATTGCCAAAGGAGTTTAATGCCGCTTGAAATGCATTCACCAATGTTTATAATGCCACGCTAGCCCTTCTTCTCAGTCTCTCTTGGAAATCCCAAACCAGCCAGAGCTTTGGTTGGTCCAACCTGTTTCCAGCGATCCAACTCGTCTTCGTTCTTTAGCCAGACAGAGCCCATCATTCCCGTCGCATTGGCAGTGATGTCCTCAAAGTTGTTACTGCGCCTGGGGATGACAATTATCCAGTCTCGGACCAACGCGACGTTATGTGGAAAGTACCCTCCATTGTTTGCGTCGGGTGAGTTTCCAGGCCTTTTTTTCGCTTCTGCCAACAGTTCCTGGTAGATCTCCGAGAGTTTTGAGGGGTAGTTCGGATCTTCAAAGTCCAGATCCCGAAGATATCGCAGACCATACTGAAATGGAATCACCTCAGGGTCAAAGTTCGGGTCGTCGGGAAACAGATGGGCAGGGCGCGGCAAAATCTGCACATGTTTATGGTTCCTGCTTGCGCCTGCTATCGGCCCACAGTTGTAGATAACCAGATGGCGTTCTTTGGACGAGCTCAGGACGCTATGAATCGCTGCAAAGTCTTCCACGGTGAGCGCTTCATGCTGCCGCCGGTAGGAGTCGCACGTCAACAAGAGCAACTGTGGCCGGAGAACAGAAAACTTGTTGATTACGAGGAGATGAGTCTGGTTAATGGATGTAATGAGCAAGCCTGGGTCGGCGTTGGCAATATCACTGCCTGCTCCGAAGCCTTCGGGTGATGCACTATCACTGGAGTGGAAATTCTCCCCAATATTAGCCGGCTTTGTGCGGAGTGAAGGACTGATATAGAACTCGAACTGGGGTCGACATATAGTTAGTGAATGTCGATTTAATGCCGGAGTTCCTCACAGGAAAGCCCGCATCATTCAGCCGTATTGTTGTTGGCGGGGAATAGTATATGATTTTTCGAGCAACCAGGTCGTCGAACCTCGCCAGGAGAGCCTCATAGTCAACCTCAGTCGCCATAGCACGTGGAAAGCAGCAGAACCAGGATTGGTGGCAGCCAGATTACGAATATTGAGTTCCTGACTGATTGAGGAAAAGAAAGGAAACCAGGGCAATAAGAAGAATGATAGCAAGACCGGGGCTACTTTCGAACGAGGTTTAGTGCTTACTACGTGTCCATATCCATATCCATTCAATTTCTCCGCCTCCTGGCGGCTGACAGATTCAAAACCATGGTGACATTCATGCATTTCTTGGGTCAATCCATATCCTCACCCTTTCTTCCTTGCAGATCCGATGTCTCCGGATTTGAAGATATTATTTCCTAAGATGTTTATTACTCTAGGCTAACTCGCTAGGCTGAGAACAGGATGATATTAGTTCTCTCTTGGCAGGACCAGCTGAGAGGCAGCTGGGCCAGATAGGACGATCTGTTAGTTGGTGGCGTACTCTCCAGCACCATTCAGACGAACCGCGCATGTCAGATTGGCCGGACAGAGTAATCTCTACCGAGTTCAAGCGCACTGTTCCAGTGATGAGGCTCATCCTTGTGGGAAGAAGAGGAGCCGGTTCTGCACAATGTCGGCAGATATAGTCTGGAGTCCAGACGAGAAGATCCCCACTTGCTTGACAATTTTTAAGTTTGTTCAGACAGACAGAACTGCAGGTCCACACCAGCAAAATGGGCGATAAGCAGCCCATAAGCACCGACCATGAAGATGCCACCTTCTCTCGGTTGGAGGCGTCATTCTCGCAGACAAAGGTGCTTCCTCGAAGAAATTCGATTGAGATGAAGGATATCTTTCGTCATGCCCAAGCAAGCGATTTGGAAGCGAAGGATCTCGACTTTAACTTCAGTTTAGACCGCAGCAACTACCCTCTCGGTAACCTCCAGTCCCTCCAGGATGTGTTTCCAGCGGTGCAGCATGACATGCATTTGAAGAATCCCCGGAACTTTTCTGACGAGACCGATATCACGTGTCTAGATGTGAATGAGAACACATCATGTCAGTCAGAACTTTAGTCGTACAGTTATTGATCGATGGCTGATACTGCAAAGCATGGCATACGCTCGACTCGAGAGGATTGACTCAACTCCTTCAGGTAGGAGCATTTGTCCCACCGGGCCAACGGAGCTGATGGGCAGGTTAGAGTATTCCAAAAGCTTCGCACACGAATGCACCGTTTGGACATTCAAAACCTTCGAGGCTACTTGCATTGTACGTTCCAGACATTTTGGCACCTTCGCCCACTGACAGTCAATAGCTTCGTACCTCTCATACCAGAGAAGCATACTTCGTTTGCGAGTCGGATATCCATGACTCAGGACAACACGATGGACCTTTTCAAGTACTTGAACGCTGATCCGTCATTCATTATGAACTTGCTTGGGAGACCAGACTACTGGGCGCCGCAAACACGGTGGACGTCCGATAGCAATAGTAACATATTAGCTTGTGGTCTGTTGCGTCAGACATTGGACTTGATGAATCGAATTGCTGACATCTGCAGACTTCTACTGTCAACACCCCCGCTGGAACTTGCACTTCCAAGGGGCACCTCTATCAGTATATCTCCGCTATAACGCGGCTTTGCATCTCACGACCTATATCATCTCCCACAAGGAAGGAGACTCGAGTATCCAAGCTCTACAAAACATTTTCGACCTTACCATCGAAACGGCGCCTGCAGACCAACGGGTAGGAATCCTGCTCGACGATCCGTTCGACCTCGCCGTTATTCTTTCCACATTATCCTTCGAGGCTTCGAAATATCATGCCCAGCGATTCCGGCGATACATGTGGAGCCAGATCAATAAGGTCGACGACCATCTCGTGGGGCTCGAAGCGAACGACCGACGCAAGCTAGGAGAACTGACAAAGGAGCTGCAAATCATCTCTCAAAACGCTGACTCACATCTGGGAAATGCCGACGTCGCAATCATCACAGCAACTGCCATCCGCACGACGCATGCTCGCTTGCACGAAGCCATGGGCAGCCCCGCTCGGGTGTTTGAGCGCGCATCTGACTCGATCACGTATGTTATTGAGTCCATGCAGAAGCAGAAGATATGGTTTCTCAACTACAAGAACCGCAAAGACAGCACGATGGCCCTGGTGTATAACCTTGTGACGCAGCAGGATGCAGCGAGTAACATCCAGTTGGCAGCGAGTATGAAACGAGACAGTACCAGCATGAATGCGATTGCTGCGCTGACGATGGTCTTTCTACCTGGGACGTTCATAGCGGTGAGTTCTTCAGGCGGATTGCAGGAGGGAGTCGATCGTGGTATTTCTGATCTTTGTTTCACAGACAATCCTAAGCGCCGGTAGCTTGAACGGTGGTGGCGATAACACAAGGTTCGAATCGGCATCAGTATGGTGGCTATGGGCTGCAATAACAGTGCCTCTCACGTTGGTTGTCATGTCCAGTTGGTGGCTCTATAAGAAACGGAACGATAATGTGCGCCCAGCACCGATGGCTAAGGAGGACGAGGACCGCACCCCACTACCGAAGAGAGGAACCTTCCGCTCCCTGAGTTTCTCGTCATGGAGCCGACGAGACAGTGCTTCTGGCAAGGTCTGACGCAGCGCCTGAGTGCCGATAGCCTGTACTTGTTCCCGGCAGGTGTTGTGCCGATTGATGACGATGTGATAGATTCGAGCACCAGGATATCACCATAATGGGACTTCTGTCGGTGATGCTTCCATTGTAACATAGGTTATTCCACCAATGATTATGATAATTAGTCACGCTATGCAACTAAGCACTAAGGCAGACGGGAGATATTGAATGAGCCTCATGTCTGGATTGTTGATCGAGACCAACCTCGTCCCCGTGCCTACTCAATGGAGCCTCTTACGGTATCACCGGAATCATATCCACCAATGATCTTATGACGTTGCCTTTTATGTGAAGCTGCTGAAGCTCCATTTGAAGACGTGTAGTTCCATTTCATCGGTCGAAGGCGACCTCGTAACTTGCAACACACATTTTGCGATCCGTTCTGTGGCGACTCGGGTTGCAAAGGATTGAAATTGTACTGACAGGATCGCCTAACAGGCTCACTTCCACATCAGATAGTCTGCAGGATTCGGGCAATGGCGGAAACAGCATATCTTCCTGGCCTGGAGGGCAATGCAGCTCAAAGTCATCCACCGCATCTAGAAGGAGATAAAAGTCGCCCTCCTCAATTTCCATCACCTTTCGCGCCACGAATGCCAGGATCTGTGAGTCCCAGAATCCTTCCCTGTGGAAGCTGCCTTCCAGGAGCCGGATAGCGTGCAGGCGAAACCGGTGCACACGACATTTGATGGCGGTATAGTATAGTGGAGCAATCCAGCCCAGATCTCCAATCGACCGCGACATGAAGAACTGGGTCGGCCGAGAGCCAAAAGCGGAATACATCGAGAGGAATTTCCAGAGCTGGGCCAGCATGGTAATCATTTCCTGGAATTTGTCGGTATGCTGGTCGAAGACCATCTCGTCGCCAGGCGAAAGACAGGTCGCCGCCATGATAGTTATCATAGTGTGATATGTACGAAGCAGCCCGTAGATTTGCGCCTGGTCTTTGCGCATACTGCCCTTCATAGTCTGGATCGTGGTATTGTAAGTGTTCAGCCACCGGGTAAGATCGTCATGGAGAGATCGCTGATGTTTGAGCAGCTCTGCTCGGGAACTGCTCCCTGTACAGAATTGTTCACGAACTTCTCCATTCAAATGAAAAACTGTTCCCATCAGGTGGTGAAGCCAGGACCACGCCTCTTTCACGGAGGGGAATGTCGACGATTTGCATTCCAAGAAGGGGATCTGCAGCCGTAGGGAAGAACCACGGTGGACTTGCTTAAGTAGCTCGAGTTGAATGTGCAACCTCGACAGTGCTTGCACAATCCAGTCATCAACATACTCTTGACTATTCACTACAAGAAGGTCGCCTTTTCTTTTCAATAGACATGACCCTTCGAGGAGGTTTAAGCCCTGTTGAAGGTGGATTTGCGCCGATGCAAAATGACCTCTGAGCAGCTCTAACGCAATGAACAAAACGCAGACAATGAGAGCTATTCGAAAGGCAGTCCGGTCCTTTGCCTTGAAATGAGGCTGCAGATGATTGATCGCTTTACTGTACCGGGTCAACGTTACCCTTTCCTCGTCCCCTGCCTTGAGACCGCCATCATTCAGGATGCCTTGCCGATGGACCGAACTCAGGGCAAGGACGGCGTGCAGCACGGCGGGCTCGCTCATACTGGCCTGTATGACAAAGCCGCTCCAGAATTCTGAGAAAAATGAACCGGACATCTTTGACCCAGTGCGCTCTTTGAACCACTGAAGATAGCGGTCCTCTTCACTGTTGGTCCTAGCAGACAGCCAAAAATCCGACATTGGTCTGATGACAAATGCAGAGTTCTCTGTGACAGCCAAAGGCTTCGTAGTCCTGCTGGAGCTTCCGCCACCCCAGATGCCGTATCCATCGCAGGTGCGACCGGTGGAAAGACACCGACGGCATGCCGGATAGGCCTCATCACATTTGACCTTGCGAATCCTAGAAAGACCTCAGCAACACGCAGGCGTGGTTTCGGCATTGACTTACCGGCATGTCTGGCAGCCGGTCCTAACTCTTCTTTTACCCATGCGCCGCGTAGCCACTCCCAGCTGTCTGTTCGGTCGGTAAACTGCAATTTCACCACCAATCTGCAGGTAACAGAGGACTAAGATGATGTGAGACGAGATCCTTCGTGCACCCGAGGAAAACCCCCACCCACTAATTGCCGCCTTGTAGGGGTTCCACTAGTGGAGCTTTTGAACGGTTTTGGTTGGCTTACTCGGCTGTTCTTACGCTTGATTGGACATCCTTAATAATGGTGTCATGGCCCATCCCGAAAGGGTGCCCGGGATACCATGGCAGACTGGAAGTTATGGCCATTCTCCAGAAGATCAAGTGAGACATATCTTTTGCTCTGTCCTTACGCTGGTTGGTCATTTGAGACAATAGGCTCACTCGGCAATATTGTACTCCCATTGGCTGTTCAACTTCCCTATACTGAAAGCAACTGTTAGCGAGGCTGCGCTTCACGGCTCAGACGATGGATTGCAGCACGGTCTTGTAGGAAGGACCTCGATTCTCCCTTGTTCCAGGTAGAGACAATAGCTATAAGTATCCAGCATGAGTCCGACTTGGTCGACCTTCCCAAATCCCGAAACAGATCAATCCAGTTTCATTCCGTCAACGTATATATATATATAACCTCACTTATCGCGCCTGCTATCAATTCCAATATGGTTGTCAACCGCCAGCTGGGCAAAAACGGTCCAACTGTTCCGGCCCTGGGGCTCGGTCTGATGGGAATGTCCTTCTGGGTCTATGGCTCCATTCCCAGTGACGAAGAACGATTCAAGGTCCTCGATCGTGCCGTCGAGCTGGGAGAGACATTTTGGGATACATCCGAGTAAGTCTTCAAGCAGCATCAATCAGTAGGCTCTAATTGCTAATAACTCTACTTGCCAAGTCTCTACGGCGACAATGAGGAGCTCCTGGGAAAATGGTTCCGACGGACTGGAAAGCGTGACCAGATCTTTCTCGCCACCAAGTTCGGCTTTGTTCAGGGAGGAAAACCCCACGAGATCAACAGCTCTGCCGAATACTGCAAGAAAGCTTGTGATGCGAGCCTCAAAAGATTGGGGGTCGATTCAATTGACCTTTGTTAGCACCTTAACCCCGTCTACTGACAGAGGCCAGTATTGCTAACCAGCTTTCTACCCCAGACTATTTGCACAGTCCCAATCCTCAGACTCCCATCGAGGAGACCATGAGAGCCATGGTAGAGCTTCAGGCGTAAGTCACCAATTTAGTCAATGTTGAAGGTTCATAATCTTATTCAGTACAGAGAAGGCAAGATCAAGCACATTGGCGTGTCGTCCGTGTCATCCGCAACCCTCCGGCGCGCATGCAAGATCGCCAATGTCGTGGCTGTCCAAACTGAGTATTGCGTCTTCTCACGCGATATCGAGGGCCCAACAGGCACAAACCTCTTGGCAACCTGTCGAGAACTGGGGGTGGCACTTGTGGCGTCCTGTCCCCTTGGACGCGGGGTCATCACGTCCACTTTCAGCAGGGGTGAGCCAGTCGGCAATAGTGAAGATAAGCGACCAAAAGTCATACCCAAGTTCTTGGAGGAGAATCGTGAGCGCAACGTCAAGGTTGCCAGTCAGTTCACGTCACTGGCGGAGAAGAAGGGTTGTACTGTATCGCAGCTGGCACTGGCCTGGCTGTTGAAACAAGGGAACGATATTTTCGCCATTCCAGGGACGAGAAGGGTCAGATATCTGGAGGAGAACTGGGGTGCCCTCCAAATTTCCCTGACGGACACGGAGGAGGCCGAGATCAGGACTTTTGCAGAGGAGAACGAAATGGCTGGTGGCCAGGTCCCGGACCAGTTCGTGGAGTATCTCTATCGCGATACTGTCGAGGAGAGCTGATGGGAGCTTTACTCTGATCCATGTTGAATAGCCAGAGAATCATTTACTGGGTTGATATCGTTATCGATCGTGTTCTACAAGTCACCTCTGCCAATCAGCAGCATTCTGGGATGGTTTTGACCTGGGGCCTTAGAAGGAGCCATTCTTGTACATTTGTAGCGCTATGATATCCAGGACTACTCTTCGATCCAACTCTAGAGTAGCATCTGAGTTGGCTTCTGTGGTGAATGTCTGCAGCAATTTAGTGAATCTAAATATAGACAACCTAGTATGGACCACGCAGTCCAATAATAATGCAGATCAGTGGTCTGGCGTATATGTCAAAATCATGCAGAGGCTAACTAAGAATTCACATCTGTGCCTAATTCACTTGTGCTGAAACTAAGCTACTCTGTGTATTATTCTTTATCCTTTCGCTAGACTATGGTATGTGTTTCCCGCAGCTATACTTGATCTCAAACTCCTATCCATTAGAGTGATCTGCGCAGCTATACTTGATCTCAAACTCCTATCCATTAGAGTGATCTACAAGAAACTATAGTGGTTTATGGTGACGACTTTAACACCACCCTATATTATTACAGACCATTGGACATACTTGTATCTGCTAGTAGTAGAAAATATATCAGCTGACTACCTATCCATCCAGCATATACGAGTCAATATCTTCCTGTGTTTAGTTAAACATGCTTATTATCAAAATATCTATTAGAGTAATGGTAAGAAGCAGATGAACTTGTTAATAGGTCTGTCTAAGCACCACTAAGTGACCTCCTGTTTCGACCTGACAAACATAGGCACCAGAGTTCCCGCGGTCAATTCAACCAACCGTCTCCTTGTTTACTTCCAGGATGTCTATGACAGTATTCCTGAGAGTCTATATGAGGGTAGCCGGGCCAACGGCACCGAAAAGAATGTCATCGGCAAGGCTAAGCTCGGCAGCCCTGTCGCCGCGACTTCCAAGGAGCTGAACAACGTATGTTATTATCTGCCCATTGGCTCTGCTCCGGACTGACCATATGGAGATCCGTGTGTACACCCTCACTGAAGGGAATACCCACCAGGAGTTTGCCTACGACTCTGGAAGCGGATGATACAACAGCGGCCTGGGCGGTGCCAAGTTCCAAGTTGCCTTACTCTGGCATTGCTGCTGTGTTCCTGGCGGGAACAGATGCGTTTCAGTTGCGGAGTTATGTCCAGAAGTCAGATAACACAATCCAGGAGTACATGTGGAATGGTGTGTCGAATCACAAGTTTCTCTTGATGTCTTTTTCTAACCTGCAACTTAGGCAACGGCTGGGAGGAGGGCACCAACCTGGGAACTGCGTCCCCGGTACTGGTATCGGAGCCACCTCCTTCCGCTATACTGACTACAATGGCCCAAGCATCCGGTACGCCACCTCCATATGCAACCCTGAATACGGAAACACTTACTAATAAAAGAAATACACAGGATCTGGTTCCAAACGGACGACCTCAGACGCGTCCAAAGAGCCTACGACCCGCACAAAGGCTGGTACCCAAACCTCAGCGCAATCTTTGACAAGGCACCTCCACGTACCGCCATTGCCGCCACCAGCTTCGGAGCCGGCAACAGTTCCATCTATATGCGTATATTTTTGTCAACTTGGACAACACTATCTGGCAGGTCTGCTGGGACCACGGCAAGGGCTATTACGACAAGCCAACCATCACTCCAGCGGGGCAGTTTCGCCAATAACGGCCCGGATCTCGGTCTATACTTTCAGAATGGAACATACTGTGTATGTTAGCGCTGTGAGCGAGTGGGGTCGCAGTTGGGCAAGAATGCTCTTCCTCCTGCTTAATTCTGTCTGAATTGCCATGTGTGCTACAGGTGAACAGTAGCTAGGAATGATGCTTGCAATCAGTGCTTTTGTTTTATAATCTCTATTAAGAGTAAATCAAGGCACATATAAGATTACAAGAGCTATATTATGAGAAGCAGAAAAGGAAGGATAATAATACATAAAAAGTACATGGTGCATGGATCTGCATTTCTCTGTTCTGCAGTGGTGGATCCAACCCTTACCCAATCCAAACCAGTCTAAGCTGCACTGTCACGTGTTAACCTATTTCAAGATTAGTGTGTTTTCCAATATTAAGTGCGCCAGGGGTGATATCTTTCCTTTTTAGGTCCAAACACGCATACCTGTCCTGGAATGTTGACCTAGCCAATCAATCACGGCTACTAAACTCCAGGACATCTTGCAACGGCCCCTCAAAGAGCTATTCATACAGTCCGCGGCTTGAGTCCCCAAAAATGGCGCAAAAGCAGTTATCACTGCTACCACCAGACCTGATGGAGTCTCAATTATCCACAATTGACCTCCTGACAGCCATGTTCCCATCTCCTGGAGAGATCGACATACCTGTGTCTACCACTGAATGCATTGAGAAACTCCGCAAATGGTGCGAGGATCCATCTGCAGTGCCCTGCGGAATTCCTTCAACGTTACACCTTGCAGTCTGTTTGCCGATTGCAGGGGGAGAAAAATCAATACAGGTCAACATATCAATCCCGGTCCAATGTGATGCTTTAAATATAGCACAGCCGCCGTCACTGAGTTACTCACTGCGACAGCCAGATTGGATGTCTAAAGCTGAGCTGGCTACGCTGGCCGCTGGAATGCCGTCAGATGACCTGTTTGAGGCCTTTGAATACGTCCAGGATGAAGGATTGCGCTTTCTTGAAGCCCAGCGGGCTTCAAAGTCTGAGACCACCAAGAGCAGTTCCGGGCCGATCGTCCGAGTCTGGTTCTATTTCCCGTCTCTCTCAACCCGAGAAAAACGAAACGATCTGGTTAATCACGCCCCTGATTATTCTCTCACAGGCTTCGTGTTGGCTGGCAAACCTGGTGTGTTGTGTCTAGAGGGGGCGTCGGCGGACATTGATGCTTATATGAGCTTCATCAAGACACACTCCTGGGGCGATATCCCCAGCCATCAGAAAAAGGTCAGTGAGAGATATCGGGAGACGAAGGACGTTCAGAGAGTGTTCTCTGGGATGGAGGAAATCACGGATTCATTAGGCGAACGAAGTGGCCACAGAGCCAATCGGGGCGACATGCAGGCTTTAGAAACATGGCTACAGACGCGAGGGTTGCATGAAGCATTTGACAAGGTGATATTCTGATATCAGTCATTAACGTTCCGAGGCTATCTGGGAGTGTTACCTCCAAGTCAATCATATCTGTAGCACTATTCCTAGTCAAGCTGGTCCTTCAAGAAGCAGATTGGTTTCAATTATGCATCACGTTTCTTATAAGCATCGAGAAGCCTGACAAGAGACGGATCCAACTTTGGCGGGCCAACTAGCCCTAGTCCCTTCCTCAACTCGCTCAAATCAAAATCAACCTGCAGCTGGCCGGTTGACAGCAGGAGCTCCACAACAGGAGTCCGTTGAAATTTGGCTGCCCACATTAAAGGTGTCATCCCTTGGTGATCTCTTGCATCAAGTTGCACCCTGCCTGTTGCCAGCAATAGTTCAACGACCTCCGCATGACCATGAAGAGCTGCCGCGATCAGCGGAGTTCTTCGGTGACCGTCAGCAGCATCTGGATCTACTCCCTTAACCAACAGCTGCTGCACAACCCCCGGATGACCTCTCCTGGCGGCCATCAGTAATGGGGTTTCCCGATGGCCAGATTTTGAGTCTGGATCCACACCAAGACTCAGTAAATACTTGACAGCCTCCTCCTTCCCGTTTTCAGCAGCTAGCAATAATGGTTTCCTCCCTTGATACATGCGACAATCTGGATCGACCCCTTCCAAGGACAGCAACAACCGCATAACCTCACAATGGCCCTCACTCGCCGCGCATGCAAATGGGGTCACGCCGTCATCGTCCGCAGCATTATGATCAAGCTTCCCGGTATCCAGCAACGTCTGTACAATTTTCACATTGCCCCCCTTGGCAGCGTACCAGAGAACACTTCGATTGTTGCAGCTGCGCAGAGTCACATCTGCAGGCCCATACTTGGCAGAAAGCAGTGTCCGCACCACTGATTCATGCCCACCCTCCGCAGCGGACATGAGAGGCGTCCGCCCGATCCCATCGCGGATGTTTACTAGGCTACGCTTATGCAACAGTAACAAGCGCGCAACGACGGTCTGCCCTGTCTCAGCGGCAAAATGGAGCGCCGTCTTGCCCTGTTCAGTCCGCACCCTCACTTCGGGATCAGCGCCATCACGAAGCAGGAGCTGGCATAGCTGGGGCGGTTTGGAATTTTGTATGGCGGAGATGAGGAGATTACTGCGCTCTTTGCGGTCCTTGCGGGCCTTGATGTAGGGGGTTAGGATGCTGTCAAGTTGGGGGTGACTTTGAGCGAGACAGCGGAGTTCATGCTCTGAGGGGATGTGGTCCGCGATGGCCTGGATGAGCTTGCTTGGGAGGCTGAGGAGTGTTGGTGTCATTCTATTCCTTGACACCTAAATTTCAGTTATGATGTATCGGGAATGTTGAGAGCTGCTGATGAAATGCCCCATGGCAGGTATTCATAAGAAATAGACTTTGTAACCAGTGGGGAAGATACCACAATAGTTAAAGTGATGCGCCAAGTGAAATGGGCTAGAAGAAAGAAAAGCCAAGAATTGAGACGTGCTATACTCCTTTCAGTATCGGTTGCCTGCCCGTAATCGAGACTAAGCTGCGAAGCGAAATAATTATTAAGGGGTCATTAGATAGTGAGAAAAGACTTCTGGGTCCATGAGAGCATCAGAACCTTCAGTGGCTTGCTGTAGGTACCAGGCACCAGTATGGAGGATCATACTCCGGTAGTTACCTACAGTAGTTGTCATTTGTTGTATTGGTAACTTAGCGATCCCTGTTCTGACGTCTCAATTCCTAGACGGATATTTAATTCATCTCAGATACATGTCTGAGTGAGAGCATCAGAATTGCGAGGATGGAGTAGAAGACCGGAAGTATAGCTGGATAACAAAGTCCGGGGCATGCGTCCCAATTCAGACCGGGGGAGAGCGGACATCAGGACCAAAGATGATGCGGAGAGTGACCGAGATGAACTGATTTTAGTGAGTCACCCTTACTCTTTCATCTCCTCCCGCAACCAACACTTCCGTCCGAATTGACCCAACTGAGCGTCATACAATTACTCGCCACAATGACGATCGTACATATGGGTCAGTGCAATTCCAGTTGATCAATTAATACGTCGTACTCATATAATCCAGTCCTGTTCAAGTTCCGTCCAGAAGTGACGCAAGAGCACAAGGATACCTTTGTCCGCGAACTCAAGAAACTCAAGGATCTCGACTGTGTCAAGGGTCACCGGCTGGTCGTCGGCGGGCCGTCAATCACTGATCCAATCGAGAGAAGCAAAGGGTTTGAGATTGCGCTGCTAAGCTTCCACGAGAACCGGGAAGCTTTGGAAGCGTACCAAGCCAGCAAGGAGCACCATTGGTATGTGCATCCAGCAATGGCGCGCGATAGCGACCAGGCGACGCTGACAAAAAGATAGGGTAACCAGTACATACATGTTCCCCTACAAGGAGGATCTCGTCCGATTTGACTTTGAAGTGGCGCCGGAGGAGGAGTATATGTGGAATTTCTTGCCAATTGATGGACTTACACAAGGGCTTGCGAAGGAATAAATCTTGTCTATTTTTTGAGATGCGATTGGGTTGATTCAAGTATCTAGATGTAGTACCTGCCAGATTGTGTAGTGTGATGAGATCTGAACTATGGCTGACAGAGAGGACTACAATGACTATAAGTGATAATCTCTGCTATCGTATAGCCTGACCTCCGACGCTAAAATGGACTGCGGTAGTTTTGGAACTGCCCCGGGGGCTGTATACGACAGAACATAGGCTACATTCCGATATTTATATTGTTGGCCGACAAGCATCCCACCCGAGATCTGTAATAAAATATCAGGCATTCAATGGCTATAGGTGGTCTGGTCAACTGAATCATTTGATTGAAACATAAAAACATGATACACGTCGTTTCTCTTGAACCAACTGTTGTCGAGACAAGTGACTGGTTTATACCAAGCTAAGTGCCAAAATGACGGGCCATCTGCGTTGACGGCTCGCTCTTGAATCGGCATAGCGCATAAAAGGATTAGGACTCATTCTTAATATTCATGTCTTGAATCTCCTCCTAGGATGCGAATTAATTTTCTCCTTGCCAACCAGTCTAGAGCTTCCCAAGTGTCTCTCCGAGCTCCGCCGCACGAGATGTGGCCGCCTGTACTGCTTTGTCAACAATATCCTTGAAATTCAGCGACTCAAATGTCTGGAGGGCGGCGTGCGTTGTCCCGTTTGGACTAGTCACGTTCTTGCGCAGCTGGGCCGGTTCCTCCGACGACTCGACCAGCATCTTGCCCGCACCCAGGCAGGTCTGAGCCGCCAACCTTGTGGCTTGCTCCTTGGAGAGACCCAGAGCAGTGGCGCTGGCAACCAAGTGTTCCACCATAGCGAAGAAATATGCAGGCCCAGATCCTAGTCAGTGTTAGATTTATGTGTCATCTGCAGTGGAGCCTCCAAGATACTCACCGGACAGACCGGTCACAACATCTAGCAGTTCCTCCTTATCCACCCACTCGGTAGCCTTGCTAACGGTCTGGAGTAGAGTTCCGATAAGATCCTTCTCCTCTGCCGTCACATCGTCGCTAGCCAGAAGTCCCGATGCGCCTTCCTTGACCAAAGCCGGCGTGTTGGGCATGACGCGGACGATATGCGCAGTCCGGCCATCGCTCGTCTTGAGCCACTCTTTCAAGCTATTGAGCGTAATACCCGCCGCAATGCTGACAACCACAGGGAGTGATGTGCGCTGTGACCAGGCGGCGGCAAGCTCCTGACAGACATTCTTGGTGGTTTGAGGTTTGACGGCAATGACCACAATATCTGCGTTGCCTGCAGCTTCACCATTGGAGGTCGTCGTCTGCACACCCATCTTCGCGATCTTTTCGCGGTTGACATCCCATGGCTCGGAGACGGTGATGTTGGAGGGGTTCATGTCCTGGCTCACGAGACCTCCGATGATGGCCGAGGCCATGTTGCCACCGCCGATGAAGGCGAGTTTGCTCTGCTGTAAGGATGTCATTTTGGGATATGTAGTTTGACGTGTAATGTAACAGACTGAATGCTCTGTAGTCTCTAGTCTGGACACCAGATAGATAAATGATGCAACTTTGCAGACGCGTCGGATCAAGGACGGCCCGATGTCGGCGGGAGGGGTCTAGCCCCACCGGAAACGCGGGGTTGTTCATCTTCCCGGTGCCGGCCCGGTTAGACCACAGTCATATGGGGATATTTGATCCCTACTGAGTACAGTGGGATTGAACGGCATCTTTCCAGATCTTGGACAACTTGTCCAGCAGACTGTGCAATTATTCATGTGACTATGTATTCCATGCATTGATAAGAGTGTATACTATCAATGAGCCTAGATACATGCCACTGCTCTGCTCATCAAATGCACGTTTTTGCACCAGCACGACTTGAACACAGATCACTGCTATTTTGACTGGACTTCCCGACTATGGGCTTTTTCTAGATCTGCTATGGAGTGACACTAGAAGGGTGGATCCATAGTCGCTGCATTCTGGAGCCTGTCTGGCCCAGTGGAGCAGTAAACTATGTTGATCTTAACATAGAAGTCGGCATATATTCGAGAGGTGACATCACCCCGAAAGTTCGCGAACGAACTTGATGACCGAGAACGGAACACCATTCTTGGTTGGATCCTGGTACTGAAACAGAGGGAAATTGTAGAGCGGCGCCACCAGCGTGAGGAATCCCCAGACCCAGAGATACCCGATTAACCTTGTCCAGAGGGTACTGCACTGCTTGGTATTACCCCTGAAACGCCGGAATGCCTCCTGCACAGCGTCTTCGATCATGATGCCAAGTGGTTGAACCAGGAAGCATCGTACAGCGCCACTATAAGGGAGCCAGATGCCTGCTCGTCCATCGATCGCGAGGTGCAGAAACACAGAGATGGCGAAAACGCATGTGATATTCAGATACCGTTCCACTAGGAAAGGGCGAGGCAACCTCAGAACATCTCGACACACGTAAGAGGAAGTACTTCGGCATTGGCCAGCGAAAGACTAATGCCAGAAGCGGCTGCAGTGGTCGAGAGGTTAGCGTCAAGGCGAAAGAGCAAGCAAGGCCCATGATATCGTACGTGAGAAAGGAGAACCACCACGACATATTCTTATGAGGACCCTTGAAGGTCGTAGGATCCGAGACCCAATTGACAAAACAGCCGTGTCTTGTCCAGAATTGTGGGCTCATAGGAGCGGATGGCTGCCTCGCTCATCGCATGCGAGATAATCCGTCGCTTCCGGGCATGGACGCGCTTATCTGTTGTGCTCGCCAGGTTCTGTGCCAGCCATTAGGTACACAGCGAGTGTAGGATGCGCACTAGAGAATGTACATACGACTAGAAGCTGCTTCTCCTTTGGCCCTGGAAAATAGATCCTCCCCTGGCTAGTGTGAGTCAAGGACTTTGCAGGCCGCAATGCAAGCATATAGTACTTTTTCAAATCCGGTCCCGGGACCATAGACGGCTACTCGAGTAAGTACTTCTGTCATCGCAAAGGAGTCGGTGTCTTACTTCTAATGGCGTTCGGAGTACATATCGAGATCAGATTGGGCTCGAGCCGCAGAACCTTGTCTGCCATGGAAACGTGTTAGCCTTTGCAATCGCATTGAATGTCCTTGAGATAGCGTATCATAGGCCTTGTGCAGCTTGTTGACGACCAAATGTCTGTCTCCTGTCCAGGTACAATACAGGCTTGGTAGGATACTGATGCGGCACAGGAAAGGGCCGGGATAGCGGGCAAGCGAACGGAGATAGAGGCGATAGACTGACGCGATGAGTAGCTGAAACGCGGTGGTCAGTACCTCATTGACACAGATGGATATCATGTGATGCTACAGAAACTCACCCGAGTGAGGAAGATCACCATGGCATACAGAGCAATGGTGCTTCATCTTCTTGATTGCTCTACTCTTCGGCACGGAGAGTCGTTTAAAATACCGTTCCTATTACTGAGCCATGTGCTCACAGCTTCTGCTGCGTATGTCAAACGTGAATTGACTCTGACCGGGGATTCAATATCCCTACGACATGGCGATTGAAGTCCTGACTATATGTTGACTCAAATCATTCAATACGCCTAAGGGAAGGGAAATTGAAGTCTAAGAATAGTTAGGTGCTTACTGCCAGCACAACACCATGAATTACCGACATACTGAAATACCTACAGGCGTGTTTTTGGTTTGTCCCAATGGCTTGCCGTAATTGTCATCCAATTGATTTATTCAAGGTGGTTCTTTAGCAGATGAGGTGTGTATTTCCTGCAGAGACGTCTATCAGGCACACCGCCAGTTTTTCGGCCAGCACAGCCAAATAAATAGTCTCACGTTACTCTGTCTCTGCTTTCCAAGATATGAATCAACATCTAAGCTTATCATGCTATAGACTTCCGCGTCCCTGCAGCAATGGATTTCCAAATGTCATCATCTAAGGCAGCCACTTCAAGAGACCAACTACCCCTCACCTCTGTGCCACCATTAAGAAATGCAGACATCCACCACTCTGTCCTTCGTTGCCAAAACGCATCTGGAGCAGAGCAGCAGCCACAGGATCCCACATCTATTAGCCAAGCTATAGCCCACCCAACTTGTGACAGTTCTCGAAATAAAATCCGGCTGAGTGGTGCCCTATTCTCGCTCCTGGTTCGTCATGCATGGCAAAAAAAGGTCAATTCCTATACTGAGATCTGATATTCAGCTTTGTCTCTTCCTAGCGGCACTCGACTTTACTATTGCTACCAGTGCAATCCCAACAATTGTGTCTTCCTTCCACTCTGGACGGAGCTATGTGTGGATCGGCTCCGCGTACCAACTGGCCAGCGCTGCGTCGACGCCCATCTGGGGAAATCTGTCAGATATCTGGGGACGTAAAGCCATCCTACTGCTCGCCATTTTCATCTTTGCGATTGGATCGATTATCTGTGCGGCTGCCACCATGATGGGGATGATGCTAACAGGCCGATCGATTCAAGGTGCTGCAGCTGGCGGAATAGTGATTTTGGTGAATATCTGCATTAGTGACTTGTTTACTGAAAGGTTTGTTTTGCCTACCACAAGATCCATGAGACTGGATTTTCCAGTGCTGATTAAGGTTATTAAATGGTAGAGAACGAGGATTTTATCTTGGGCTGACTGGCGTCGTATGGGGACTTGCCAGCGGCATTGGCCCTCTTGCTGGAGGTGCGTTTTCCGAGTACGTTTCCTGGCGCTGGAACTGGTGGATCAACCTTCCCTGTTGCGGAGTCTCGTTTGTTGTTCTGTTCTTCTGCCTCGACCACGTTCGTGAGAGACAAGCGGGAATCAGCAGCGGCTTGCGGCAAGTCGACTGGCTGGGGACTCTGGCCGTCACCGGTTTAACAACCATGTCTCTTCTGGGTCTAAACATTGGGGGTGTGTATAGCTGATGGAAATCCGCCAAGGTGATCTGTCTTCTCGTGTTTGGAGGCTTCACAATGGCGGCTTTCGTGGTCTACGAAGCGAAGATCATATCCGAGGAGAAGGCTTTGATCCCAATGCGCATTCTACGACGTCTTTCCAACAATGCGTCCTTACTTGTCTGCTTCATGCATGGATCTGTAAGGACAGGCCAGGAACACCCCTCAGTCAGAGAGACTCACTGACACTTACCGATGTTGACGGATCTAGGTCAACGTTTCGTCCTGGTACTTTCTTCCACTATACTTTCAATCCAGCCGCTCCCTGACACCTCTTCAATCCGGCCTTCTCCTCATGCCAATGACCGTCATCCAGGCTGTGACGGGATTCATTGCTGGCTTTATCATTCGCCGCACCGGTCGATATCTCCCGTTGATCTATCTCGGTATGACATTTCAGCTGCCTCACAGGTACCATTTATCCTTACATCTGTTATCCTGTCTCTGAGCCTGGCGACATATTTCATTGCTGCATGTGCCCTTTGGTTTATTCGGGATAGATTCAGTCAACAAGATACTCACTTCTTGGAACCCGAAAAGGACGCCTCAGAGTGATCAGCAGCATCAAAAAACTGCAAAGTTAAGATTTCCTAACTTGCTAAATAGAAAGAGGTCGATGCCAGCAGCTGTGTAGCGGATCTTTGACCGTGAGTGCAGTGGAAATAGTTTCATGTTTGGAATGCAGGAGTAGCACTTGCAACACTTCCCTCCTACTCCTAGTATTGGCAGGTTATCGGGTCTCTGAGATGGAGCAGAGCGCATATAGAGGCCGTAGTTGGAGCTCACATAGGTGAAATTCGAAGGCGAATTGGTCTTCCATGGACATTGCCGGGTGCCGGGGCATTCCGCGGTGTCCTCATTAGACAACATTTATATTACTAGCTAGGTGATTTCTGTGGGTAGATTACTGGGCTAACACATCTATTTTGGCCATTAGGGTAAGAGTACCACTGCTATGTAGGGCCTGATGCAGTGGGATGCAGAGATATATATTACAGTGGTAGAGGTATGGCTGTGCTGCCAGATTTAAAAACCTCTCTCATCTCTTTTCTCTTATCCTTAATGCTCCGCTCTAATCCTTATAAATATAATATATGCACCAACCTCATCTCACAAAAAGTAAGATAAATGTTGCTAGGATGAACCAAGTAAGGTTAACCAGTTCTTAACTTCTTATACAGCAGCAATACACAGAGTGGAAAGGCCACTTTCTAGCTCCAAAGCCATACATAGTCATATCTTTTCCATTATCATCCAGACTTACTCCGTAAAAACATGGGTAGTAATGAGGATACTGTGGTCACCTGACTGGGAACATTGGATCTGAGTTCTCCGCAATCCTGTGGATCAATCCATAATCCACATGGTTGGATCAGATAGTGTGGATCGACCCAAGTCATAATATCAGGAATACTATTATGACAACAGCTCTAAGGAAAGCAACAAATGTAAACTAAAACACTGATGATCAAGAGGTCGATTTCTAGTTAGGTAGAGGGAGAAAGTTCCCTTATGCTGCTAGTTACAGCTTTGAAACATAGACAGAAATGTCTTCATACTATTACGCGTATGAATGACATTGGTCATAGCTGAAGCCTCGCAC
Organism: Aspergillus lentulus; assembly: GCF_010724455.1. Next base: position 18,370 of record NW_022983878.1, on the reverse strand, counting down.
ATCTGTCCCACGTAGCAGAATTCACTTCTGATCGGTCCAAGTCACCGAGAAAGGAGAAATCAGACATAACATCTATGGTGGAAGAATAACACCTAATGCTGAAAAATATGCTAAGGAACAATATGCTCCTTAGCCAATGGTGTGAAGCGCAGGTACGGCTTCACAGTTTGCATATTTGGAAACTTGGCCTGCGCCTCCTCGTCGGCGACACTCGCGGGGACGACTACATCGTCGCCAGGCTCCCAGTTGGCGGGGGTGTTGACAGAGTACTTGTCGGTGGCAAGTAGGGAATCCACGACACGGAGCAGCTCAGTTGTGCTCCGACCGGTGGAGGCCGGATAGGCCTGGATGAGGCGGATGACCTTGTTGGGATCGATGATGAAGACAGAGCGGATCGTGTAGGCGATGCCGCGGGCGTCGACGTTGGTGACGTCTTGGTGGTCGAGCCTGTTCCATTTCACAGTTTGTTAGTGGCCAGGCCCGACAGGGACAGTAGACGAGAGAAGAGACCACTTACATATCATAAGTATGGGCGATCTTGCGATCCTCATCGCCAATGACCGGGAACGTCAACGTACAGCCGGCGATCTCTGTGATGTCGTTGATCCAACCATCGTGCGACTCGATCGAATTCGCTGACAGGCCGATCAGCTTGACGCCGCGCTTTGCGAACTCGGACTGGTGCTTGGCCAGATCTGCCAGTTCGGTGGTGCAGACAGGGGTGTAGTCTTCGGGGTGGGAGAAGAGGATGACCCAGTCGTTGCCGATCCACTCATAGAAGTCGATACGACCGATGGTAGTGTCGGCTTGGAAGTTGGGGGCTTTGGATCCCAGGCGGAGTCTGTAGATTGAGGCATAGTCAGGTAGAATTGTCAAAGGGACGGGCAGCACATCGACTAATCATTACGGATCCTCCTCTTATCAAAGATGAATGATGACCAAATATCAACAAGTAGGGCATAAAAGGAAAGACAAGGGAAAACTAGGAGAGAAAAGGGGAGACATATAATCACATTAATGTCACAGAAACAAGCACGGATCATCAGACAATGGAAGGGTGGGTAACTTACGGCTTGTATGCCACTTCCTCAGGCATTGTGAGCGGGAATTGATTCTTTTCAAAGCCCGCGGAGATTCACTGCGATTACACAAGTATAAAAGGGAACCAAGATCGATGACTGGTTATTCGATTATAGCTAGGAACCAGGTTAAGTTGATATTTGAAAAGACCAAGTTTGGAAACATGACATAAGAAGTTCAGCCGGAGACTGTGAGGGAGAAAGAGTGGGAGGGGATACTGTGTAGATAGAGGGAGAGGCGAGGGAGGGGAGAAGGGTCTGGACCTTGCTAGAGCTGGCCAAGGATATTGATTGCATTTGATGATTTGATCAAAATGTTGGGTTGTTGTAGAATATATTGCAGCCAATAGGAGCCATGGAATATCCCACTTCTCCATCCCTTGTCCCAGGAACGGGTTAGCGCCTGAAAAGTTAAGATAGACGTCATAGCTCAATCTGTCAGATTTACTTTGCGGGGTCCCTTCAACATGGATAATCAGATATAGGCTGTATAGAGATTCATTAACATTTATTCATGTGCATCTAATACAGATTCTACTCAACAAGTGGACAAAAGTGCCATTAAAAAAGTAAAGTCCCTATGACAGCATAACTTTGGCAGTCGGTACATGGAAGGGAGCAGCCAAAACCGGTTTTTGCAAGATGGCTTTAACTTCCCGAGCGCCACAGCCTGCACTAGGCTTAGCGCCCTTTCCATTGTCCAGACTTTCGGGCCATCCATCTGCTATCTGCATCTGCCACAGTCCACAACTGACTAACTGCTGCTGCTGCTGCTGCTGCCATCTTCCATGTTTTGATTGCCTCCTTAATTTTTTTTATTTGTCTCCTACATCGCACAGTCAATATACCCGACCATCATTGCAGTTGCTGGAATGCTCATCTCGTCAACTTTGATTCCTCCGTTACTTTGAGTTTACAGTTGGCGGATATGCCTCGGATCTTCCAGTCAACGTGACCAGCAACGCGAATGATGATGAGATCGGCGATTGATCCACCCACTTAATAATTCTTATTATCCCTTTAATCTTCCGTCAACACCCAAGCCACCCGCTCCCCACGCCATCGCAGTGATGCACCGAGAGGCTCAGCAGCCTCCTACCGGTCTGCTGGACAGGCTACGACGGCTAGCAGGCTATACCTGGGACGAGTCCAGACAGTTTTGCTCCAGCTATGGCGTATGGTGCGTTAGCCACCTCCATTGTTGTAAGCGAAAAAGATCACGTGCTAATGCTTCGTAGGCATACCTTCGGCACAAAACACCTCGTCGATACCAATAGGTCGCGTCAAGGCCTACCCGTCCGTCCTCGCAGCGCGTCGTCTCTCGAACAACGCAACGATGGGGCAAACGCTGTCGCGCCGCCGCGCGAGGCGCGCGACGACGGTGGTATTGCGGCGGACAAAGGCCGGGAGAGTGAGATAGAAGTGGTGGCGCGTATTTCTGAGAGCCCGGGCCAGGAGGAAAAGGCTCAGGAGGAGTACCGGAGGCTGGCCGCCGTAGCCGATCCCCAATACAACTGTCTCTTGAGGCCCCTGGAGGTGAAGCGATTACCCAGTCGCGATCAAGAGCGCGAGCCACCGCTGGTCGCCTGCATCTACGAGAGCCCCGGTCCGAATGACTTGTTGAAATACGTCGACTGCGGCCTGACTTGGTATCGCGAGGCTCCCGAGGTGGATGATAGTGACGAAGATCATGATAACAGCTCGGATAAGGACGATAATGACGCGAGTTCGCTGCGACGCAGTCGGGACGAGCCGATGCCGCTTTCCACTTTTCTCGATTTCGCCATCGGCGCCGCGGAATGCATCAAAATTCTCCATAGCCAGCAGATTGTTCATGGGGAGATCAGGGCGGATGCTTTCCACTTCAGTGAGGAGACCGGGAAGGTGAAGCTGATTCACCTGGGGGCCGGTCTGCGGCGTTACCGCTCCGACCTCAGAAATGCAACCTGGTCCGCTCTGGCCAACCAGGACGGCGCTACGGCCAGGATATCATACATGAGCCCGGAGCAGACGGGCCGGACGCCCATTCAACCCGACAGTCGAGCGGATATCTATTCCCTAGGCATCCTCTTGTGGAGCGCTCTGGTCCAGGAGGCACCGTTTTGCGGGAGGACTCCCATGGAAATCATCAGAGCGGTGCTGGGAGAGGAACTCCCTCTCGTATCGAGCTTGCGACCGGATGTTCCGGACCTCATCGCGCGGGTGATCGCCAAAGCAACCGCCAAGAATGTCTCGGAGCGGTACCATTCCGTCAGTGGTCTGCGGCATGACCTCGTGGAGCTGCGGAGGCTGCTGGCTGCCAGAGAGTCGGACGGCGAGGACAACGATGAAGAGGAAGCAGCGACCGCCACAGAGGTCGAGAACTGGAAAATTGGCAGCAGGGATGTCTCTCCATTCTTCACACTGCCGCGCATCATGGTGGGCCGGACACAGGAGCGAAATGCCATTGTGGAGATCCTGGACCGGACGTATCATATGTACCAGGCGGGAAAAGGGCTACAGCTGTCGTCGTTGCCCGAGGGTCAGTTCGCCACATTCGATGCTTTGGCCTTCCCAGGCGACACCCCCGGCGAAGAGGATGGCCACAACGCGATGGACGGGTTTTCGAGCTTGCTAGCCTCCACAAACGGCGTCCGCCGGTCGTATCCAGCCAATACGGCTCGTATGCGGTCCCCTGCCGACTCCCGGTATGGTTCGTTCGAGAGCATCGAATCCGCAGCAGGGTCGTCAGACACAAAGACGGCAGATAAGCGACTGTCGTCCCAATCGATTGACAGCGCCAGTGTGGACGGAAGCTCGCGATCCAGCGACAGTGCTGGGAGGACAGCCGCGCATCGCATGATGGTGCCGAAAGGACGATGCGAGCTGATTACCATCGAGGGAGGCGCTGGCTTGGGCAAGACCCGGCTGATCACATCGGTGCAGATTGAAGCTAGACAGCGAGGCTTCTTTGCCAGTTCTCGGTTTGATCCTGCCGCCAAAGAGAGGTTGCGTCCAGTGTTGCAACTATTTTCCAGCCTGTTCGAGCAGGCGTTTTCGGAGAATACTATTGAGCCTAGCTTCCTGCCGATGTTGAGGAATCATATAGGGTCTGCGTGGAACACTCTACACAAGGTTTTGGGCCTTCCGAAATTCCTCCTAGGATCCGGTCCCGATTTGCCAGACCAGGCGTCAAAGCATGCTACTGCCACAAGTCCAACCTCCTCCCGGCACACAGGGACTCCAAGTTCTCAAGAGTTTCTTCGGACCGGATCGTCTACCAAGTCCTTGCCGCTCGTCCGGACCTTGCTGGATATCCTGCGAGCCTTCTCGCGATACAAACCGCTGTGTCTCTGCCTGGATGATGTCCATTTTGCGGACGAAGAGTCATTGGAGCTTGTTGCTCAGATCATCTCTGCTAGGATCCGAATGGTGGTTATTCTCGCTTACCGGCCAGAAAGTGCCTCCTCGGAAATGACCACCCATATCTTAGACCTTTGTACCAATGAAGGTAGCTTTCCCGTTCCTTTTCCTTTCCCCGTGGTTTAGACCTATACTCATTAAACTAGCAGGGTTCCGAAAGGCAAGAGATGTAGGAGTTACCAATATCACCCTGTCTCCACTCAACGAAGACAGCGTGATGGAATATGTCGCAAACACCCTATATCTATCCGTCCCTCTCATTTGGCCCTTGGGAGCCCTCATTCAGTCCCGGACTGGTGGGAACCCCTTCTATATCCGAGAAATGTTGAGCGTTTGCTATCGACAGAAATTCGTCTGGTATGACTACCAGGAAGGCTCGTGGTCATTTGATCTTCGCCGCATATCGGATCATTTCAAGGCAGACGACTACCACGAGGCCGTCCTTGATGATTTCTTGGTCATTCGGTTGAATAGCTTACCGCCTGTCACCAAGTCAATCCTGGCCTGGGCATCCTCCGTGGGAATGACCTTCTCATTTCAACTGGTGCGCAGGCTTCTCAGTGGCGACAAGACGACTTCTGAAGCAGGCTTGTCCGAGGTGGAGATGATTCAAGCACTTCAGCCTGCCATGGAAGCCTACGTGATCGCACCTACAAAACACCATGACGTCTTCTCTTTCACGTATAACCGTTATATGCACATTGCAGCCTCATTCCACGCAAAAGCCAAAGACGATGTGAACTTCATTAAAGCACAAGTCCTTTTCCAGTATTATTCCCACGACGACAAATATCGCAATATGCTGGCATCCGCCATCATTGAATCCGCTCCGGTCATCAAACGCTCCGTGACCAGAAGACAGCCTTTCCGCAAGTTTCTGGTGGATCATGCGAAAGCTGCCAACGAGACTGGCTTCCGCTCCACCGCCATTGACTCGTATGCGTGTTGCATCGTCCTGCTTCAGGATAACATGTGGGATGGTAACGCTGAGGATGTGAGCTATGACGAGACGCTACACATTTTTACTGCCGCTGCAGAGTGCTATCTGTATCAAGGACAGCATGCCGAAGCTGATTGCTTGCTGCAGTCGATCCTCTCTCATGCGCGAAGCGCGGTGGACAAGGCCCCAGCGTGGATCTTGCAGTCTCGCATGCTTGCGCAGCAAGGTAATTCGACCGATGCTTTCCAGGCGCTGCAAGCGTGCCTCGTGACTTTAGGTCTTGACATCGACGAGGAGCCGACTTTTGCCAAATGCGACAAACAATTCCGGCGACTGCGTGACACTATTACAGCGATCGAGTCGGAGGGCATCGCCGAAAAGACGCCCGTGGAGCATCCCAACTTGGCTGCTGCCGGTGCAGTTCTCGTAGAGGCCACCCGGGCGGCTTTCTGGTCCGATACGCTGACCTTCTATCAAATGACACTGGTCATGGTCGATACCTATCTCACTCGCGGTACATTTCCCCAGGCCGGCATGGGACTCTTGCAGCTGGCCGTGATTGCGATCTCTCGTGACAATGCTATTTCCTTCGCCAGCCATTGTGGGGACCTCGCCTTGGCTCTAATTGAGCAATGGAAAGATCCCCATACCATGGGCCGTGGCATCGCCTTGTACTCGACCTTTGTCGGTCATATCAAACACCCCGTGCAGTCCTCCATTGCGCAATTAGAAGGGGCCTTGGATTATGCCATCCGCGCTGGTGACCGGATCGCGACAATCCTGAATTACGGATTTCTGGCCACAGCAAAGTTCTTTGCCTCTGAAAACCTGGTGGAGCTGGAGAACTTTTGCGTCTCCAGTTGTGAGGACATTCCTCACTGGCAGTCAGACACCCCCGGCGGCACCATTCTTATGGCGATATGCCAGGTCTGCCGTGCTCTGCAAGGGAAAACGTTCACGCACGACCCTATAGGGGTGATGAGCTGCGAGGAGCACAACTCGACCGCCTACAAGCATTGGCTGGTGAAAACGATCAAGAACAGCGACCGCCCCCTTATGCTCTATGAAAGCATGGAAATGGCTCCATTATTCCTTTATGGGCACTACGCCCGAGCGGTTGCACTGGGAAATGCCTGCCTCAAAAAGATCAACGCTGTATGGTCTGCACGGGACACGAGGTTCCTCATGTTTTTCCATTCCCTTTCTCTAGCTGGATCAGTATGGATCCGGAAGCAAGAGCTGCTCGAGCGCTCATATCAGGCAGGTTACCCCCAGCCGGCCTCGGATGTAGACGCGCCGCCTCTCGACCCCTCTCTGAAAGAAGACATGGTGGGCCTGGCAAGGATGCTGAGGTATTTTCGGCGAAGGATCGAACAGTGGCAGGCTGTTTCAGATGTGAACTATCTGGCGTGGTCTAAGATCCTCGGCGCCCAGATCGCAGAGATGGAAGGTCACCAAGCCGCGGCTCTACGTCTCTACCAGGAAGCTTTGGATCATGCTTCCACCCATGGTTTTATTTTCGAAGAGGCTTTGGCCAATCATCTGTTGGCTGGCCATCTGATACGCGAGGGCTCTTCCCGATTAGGCACTCTTGCCCTCAAGGAGGCAGTTACTCTTTACCGGCGAATGGGCGCCACCGGAGTGGCTGATCATATCCTGCAGACGCATGATCTGCAACAAAGGGTAAAGGACGCACGGGAGGCTGCTACTCAAACTGACGCGGAAGAAATGGCCGTGCAAACTAGACCACGAGTGACCACTGCCAACACCGACGACACCTCCAGCATTGAAGATGCCGTGGCGGACCGTGCCCTCCACATATTGGATCTCACCTCCATCCTTGAAGCATCACAGGTGATTTCCAGCGTTCTGCGGGTGGACGAGCTACTGCGTACCATGTGCAAGATTATCATGCAAAGCTGCCATGGTGTCGCTACCCTAGCAGCCATTGTCACCAACGAGGAGCAGAAGGTCGGGTGGGCAGTGGCGGCCAGTGGGAATGCCGCCGGACATATCAAAGTACATAATCCTCCAACCCCAATCCGCCAATCGAACCTTGTGGCCGAGAGCATCGTCAACTACTGTGTGCGCTTCCGCGAAGCGGCGTATTTGCCGGATGTCCTCCAGGATCCGCGGTTTAGCCACGTTAGTGAAACCTGGGTTGCGGAAAACCCGGTCAGCAAATCTGTCATGGCCTTGCCCATTTCGCCCGGCGGCGACGAGAGTGGACCCAATGTGGTGCTGTACCTGGAGGGTCCACCGAACGCCTTCTCGTATCGTACTCGGGTCGTTTTGCAGTTGCTCGTGGTGCAGCTCGGGATCAGTTATTCCAATGCCCTGACACTGCAGGAAGTCGAACGCGTCTCCACCATCAATCAATCCATGGTTGAGGCACAGAAGAAGGCCCTAGCGGAAGCTATGGCGGCTGAGCAGAAAGCAAATGTAGCCAAGGCGGAGGCCCTGCATCATGCCAAACTGGCGGAAGAGGCAGCTAAGGCCAAGAGCAGCTTCCTCGCCAATATCTCCCATGAGCTACGGACTCCTCTGAACGGGGTCATTGGCAACTCCGAACTCTTACTCAACAGTCCACTGCCCGAGGCGCAGTTGGAAATGGCCGAGTCGATCCGCATGTCGGCGAACCTGCTCCTCGCCGTGATTAATGACATCCTCGACTTTTCCAAAGTTGAGGCGAACAAGATGCAGTTGCACGTTGTCCCATTCGACATCGAGAGGATGGTAACGGAAGTCGTTCGCTCGGTTCCCGCCGACTCCAAGAATGGGCCCAGGTCGAGCGACGTCCACATCGTGCACGACATTCAACTCCAGGAAACGCGTCACGTGTGTGGTGATCCGGTGCGCCTGCGGCAGATTCTAGGAAACCTGCTAGGCAACAGTATGAAATTTACAGAAAAGGGGACTATCACTATCGGAGCCCGCGCGGAAAACGAAACCGAAGACTCTGTCCGTCTTTCCTTCTGGGTGGCGGACACGGGGATCGGCATCCCGGCTGCACTCATCCCGCGGTTGTTCAGACCCTTCACCCAAGCTGATGCCAGTACCGCGCGCCGGTTTGGTGGTACCGGACTAGGGCTCAGCATTTGCAAACTTCTGGTGGAATTGATGGGCGGCACAATCGACCTCAAAAGCACCGAGCACGTCGGAACGACAGTTTCTTTTGCACTCACATTACCCAAGGCGATCCCGGGAGATTCGGGACGCACTACACCGACATGGTCCAGCGACGGCAGCCAGGGCGTGATCGATCAACGGCCGCCGTTAGAGTTGCTGGATTTATCTAACACTCGCCTTGCCGACCTGCGTGTCTGCATCGCAGAGGACAACCTCATCAATCAGAAGATCACCGTTCAGTTTCTCAAGAAACTAGGTTTTACCCAGATAGACACCTACAACAACGGCCTCGAAGCTGTAGAAGGCATCCAAAAACAGGCCCTCCGGGACCAACCTTACCACATGATTCTGATGGATGTTCAGATGCCCGTCATGGACGGGTATGACGCCACGCGGCGTCTGCGACAGGATCCCATGGATGCTGTTAGGCGGATACTCATTATCGCGCTTACAGCGTCGGCGATTCAGGGCGATCAGGAGCGTTGTTTGGCGTCGGGGATGAATGATTACCTGGCGAAGCCAGTCCTGCTGGGGGCTTTGAAAAAGAAATTCAGCAAGTATTTGAGGATCGCATGAGTGTGATCCTGGTTCTGGATATCATTGTCCTGTGGTGGTTTTTGATTGATAATACCCGCTTAGGTTTATTCCTCTACAAATCTATTTTATGCCCACATTTATCCGCGACAGAGGCCTAGAAGTATAATGAAGTAGCACCCATACTCTGGATTCATCGCTAAAGGTAACAAGGGCTCATGTCTTCGGGAACCAGAATCATATATATTCAAAAGGCATGTGAAGCGACCTCGGAACGGGGTCATCTACCATCAGGTCACCTTAATAGGAGGCCCCGAAAGACTCAACATGAGCAGTGCAGATCTGGCCGCCGTCTGACCTTTTTCGAATGGAGAGTTTACCCCACCGGTTGGGCGAGGATCGGCCAGGATTGTCAGCATCACTCGAACCACAGCTGTGATCGTCCCCGAGGGCGGCTGAGACACGTCACTAAGAGCTTTCCTACTCTGATAGGAGCGTAAGTTAGACGCTAACCTAAGGGATTTTCATTGAAACTGAACAGTTGTTGTGCATGAAAGTTGCCAGTTCGTCTTAATGTGTCTGAGAACCTAACCCTAAGCTGCTGTGATCGACATGATCGGCAAGAAGCATGATCAGTGGCTGGCTCAGCCAACTCACGTTGGAACACTCCAATACATAAATGAGAACACAGATCCCGGCTATCCTTGATATGCCACCTATTGCATCCTTACCCCTCCCTCGTATGCTGTAGCCATGGCAGATACACCACGACGCCAAATTGTCCTGTGTTTCGATGGCACAGGAAACACATTCCGTGCTGATGGCACGGAAACGAATATCCTCAAGATTTGTCGAATGTTGGAAAAATCGGATGAGCAATGTCAGTATTTCCTTTTTGCGTTTTCCGCTTCATAAAGAACGAAGTCATTTGTCTGATTCAAAGTCTAACCCTGATTAGTGTGCTACTATCAACGTACGACCGCGTCCTCCCCCGTAACAATCCAGACTAACACACTCAGCGGGCATTGGCACCGAGATAACGCCCGGCTCACTCGCAGCCATGACGCTGAAGAAGAGCAGCCGCCTGGGAAGGAGCAAAACACTGAGCCAGGCGCTGGGAAATTCATTCGACCAGCACGTCCTCGGCGGCTACCGGTTCCTCATGCGTCACTACCGAACCGGGGCCGAGATCTACATTTTTGGCTTCTCTCGCGGCGCCTATACAGCTCTTTTCTTGGCCAACATGCTGGATTACGCCGGCCTGCTGGGTCCGGACAACGAAGAAATGATCCCTTTTATCTGGGAAGCTTTTTCGAAATTCAAGCTGAGAGTATATGCGGGGAGTGATCAGCGCAAAAAAGCGTTTGAGTTTCTCTATCATTGCCGGAAAACACTATGCCGCCCGGTTGTCAGGGCTCGCTTCGTGGGCTTGTTTGATACCGTCAACAGCATTGCAGACTTTGAAATCTTTAATAATATGAGCACCTCGGCCGTGAGAACACGCCATGCTGTGAGTATCGACGAACGCAGATCCAAATTTGAGCCTGTTCTGTTGCGCCCTAGAAATGCAGACAAGCCTCGAGTGGTCCGTCACCACCGGCGTACGAAGGCTTCCCCTCCCCAAGAACCTCCAGGAGAGGCCTCAAACTCAGTGGAAGATGCTGCTGCAGCTCCTGTCACTGATGTTACTGAGAAAGAGGATGAGGACGAGGATGAGGATGAAGTTTGTGATGTGCAAGAGGTGTGGTTCCCCGGCGGCCATGCAGACATCGGTGGGGGATACCAGCGCGAGCCGACAGAGAAGAAATACCAGCTCAGCCATGCACCACTGGTCTGGATGGTCCAAGAGGCATCTCGGTGTGGACTGCGGTTCGATCCGCACAAACTCCAATCCGAGGGGTGCTTCCTCGATCCGGAATCGCCAGATGCGTTCTACAAGGATCTTGATGAATCCATCACGACAGGCCAGTTGCATGATCGTCTTGAGTTTGGCCCCGGAATGTCTGTGCCCTCCGTGCTGGCATGGCGAATCATGGAGTATCTGCCAATCCGCCGGGCGGAGAGACAGCTCAATGGGATGTGGAAGTCCATCCACTGGCCGCTACATCGCGGGAGGTATCGGGAGATGGGGCTTGATGATGTGATCCATGTCTCTGCTTTCCGTCGGATGGAGGCAAATCCCGATTATCGTCCGGTCAGACTCATAGCTGGAGGTTGGAAGTACCTTCGAAAGACACCTGCAGAATTTGGGCGCGGCGAATTTGTGATCTATGAGAATGAGGGTGATCCAGTGCGACAGACATATGTCAGGAGGAAGCCTCCAGTGCAGGACAAGACAGAATAATGCCGTTCTCTCATGTGGAGGATCTTGAGGGCATGACCGAGCATTATGTCTCAGTTGTAGAAGGCATGGGAAACCTGCTGATGAAGGATATCAACAATGCTATGAAGTAGTGAATTTCAGATAAAGAATATAATATGCCATAGTAGTATACACATACTGGCTCAACAGGTTGATTAGCTCTGGAAACCTCGGAGGCGGCGGTTGGGGAAGATCTTTCAGTCCTGACGCGTGTGGCGGTACCACAAAGCTAAGGTCTCATCTGGTTCCCTAATGCACTTTGGGCCAGAAGAAGTGGAAGCGAATGAATAATTGGAGAGGGCAACGGGGATGTCTGATGAAGGAATCTGTTGGTTTTCGTGGCATTGGTGAGGAGTTATCCTTATTGGAACATGTCTGAAATGGCGACATTGTGTCCCATGCGCAAGAGATAGAATACTGTTTTGGCGTAAGGCCCCACAGCTTTGGCTGCAACTCAATTGCCAAGATTTGCTAGAACGTATAGAGGTTAGACTGTGAGAAATGTCGTATTCAGACAGTGAGGTAAGTTGTAATTATATCATGTGATCAGATTTCTCTGACTCCTTAACTGACTTCGTCCTCTCAAACACAAGTTGACTGACCTGATTCATGGTTATCTTTGCTAGTTTCCTGCACAAGGAGCAATGACGCTTTTGCATATCCCCACTGATATACTGCTGTTGTTACCACTGTTCCTCGAGGAAGGGGATATCAACTCACTGTGTCAAACAAACCTCTGGCTGTATTCTCTCCTTAATCCATGTCTATACCGGCACAATTCCAAGTATTCCCGGAGCTCTGCCCTCTTATGGGCTGCTGGACATGGAAAAGAGGCCACAGCTCGATTAAGCCTTCAAGAAGGAGCCAAAACCGGTGTGGTGGATAACACTGGCCGGACACCCTTACGTTTGGCGGCGCAGCACGGCTACGTAGCAGTGGTAAAACTGCTACTCGCAATCAAGCAGGTAGATGTGAACACAACGGACTTCCTAGGGCGCACGCCGCTATACTGGGCTGCGATGAACGGCCACGCGACAGTGGTAGAACTGTTACTTGAAACTGGGCAAGTTGATATCGACTTGAAGGACTGTGAAGACTACACGCCCTTCTCTTGGGCTGTAGAACTTGGGCATGCGGAGGTGGTGAGGCTACTGCTTGGAACTGGGCAGGTTGATGTGAACTCAAAGGATGAATATGGCTGTACGCCCTTATCAAACGCAGCAACGCGAGGGCATGTAACACTGGTGAAGATGTTTCTTGAGACTTGGCAGGTTGATGTGGACGCAAAGGATGAATATGGCTGTACGCCGTTATCAAATGCAGTAATGGGAGGGCATGCAACACTAGTGAAGCTGTTACTTGAGACTGGGCAGGTTGACCCAGACTCACCGGACGTACGGGGCCGAACACCATTAGCTTTGGCGGCAGCATATGACTATGCTGAAATCGCAGAGCTATTACTTGATACTAGGCAGGTTGATGTGGAGTCAAAGGACTCACAGGGCCGCACACCATTATACCGTGCTGCAGCTAGTGGGAGTGAGGGGGTAGTGAAACTATTACTTCAAACCGGTCAAGTCGATGTCAACGTAAAAGATCGTTGGGGCGTTACACCATTGTCCAGGGCTGAACGTTTCTGCCATTATGGGGTTGTGAAGATTTTGTCTGAATTCAAGCAGACAGGACGGTATTAGTATTTATCAATCAATTAGAAACTCTGGGCCATCCTATAGAGGAACCAAGCTTGGAAAGTTAAAGTCCCATCAGATTATCTCTCTACTAACTGCCTATGTGGCCTACAGTCATTGGTTATTGGGAAGTTATGAGGTGTTGCACATATTAAAGCCCAACTGATGCAGCCAGGCCAGGTTTGGTCACTACACTCTGCAATATATCATTAAAGGCATAAGCTGGGCAAAAGGCTCCCTCTATAATTTCATAAATCCGCCAAGCCCTAAACGGGCTCTGCATTCTGTGACCTTTCTGGTTATTACTTCCTCTGAAGATCGAAGAACTATTGTCTGCCCGTTTAGACGGAATTCCTTTTCAGAGACCGGAAAGATACACGAGAAGCGGAAACATGTGTATGTCGTCGGAGTCAATCCATCACTCCCGGCAACAGGCAACCCCTAATTTTGACTCCGGTCACATACCATATTCGAAAACATACAGCTGAAGCTTCTAGATAGTGTACTCGCTAAACAACCAGCCTCTGTTAATGTCTTGGGATGGCTGCAGTATGATCCTGAGCAGAGCGAGGCGGCTGAAATGGTTTGCATTATTTGCTTATGTCGTTCAATCTTACAGCTACCAGTAGCTTGAGACTGCGTTATGATCAAGTATCTAGGGGCCAAGGCTCAACGCTGATATTAATATAGACTTGTTCTAACTACTGTTATTTAACAGGCTCCAGCCCGCTCATCCCGATTACTTTCTACCCAGCTGACCTACTCGGGGATTATAACGACATCTCGAAGACAGGGAATGCTTGACACTCCTTCCATGAGTTCGCCAAAAAACCGTCACAAGCGCCTTCCGGCGGAACGCGGCCGGCGACCAAACCTATATACATACTGATCGACTCCATCAACACTGACTAGCCACCCATAATTATTTAAACCCACTCCCTTCTTCTTCAATTAACAACCGTGGCATTCCCTTCTCAACCATGCAGCCCTCGTCCATAACCACACCGTATGAAAATCCATGGCTGCCTCCAAGCGATGGCTGACTATCACAATGGTATATTCTTGAAAATCCTCACGAACCCAGGCCTGACTTCCTCCAGAAGTAGAATCCCCTTTCCACCCTCAGGACCGTCTTGCTCCCGAATCCTTCGCCGTTGAATTGCCCGTCCTAGACTGATATGCTGCTTCTGATCTTCGGAAAGAGTATCAAATGAAAATGGTCCATACAGAGCCCCGCGCTCGGTCACGAACGGCCATAGGCCCACGATTCCCAGGGCATCTTGACAGTCGCAATCGCTCAAGACACCAAATGTATCAAGATTGCATTTGACCGCCGTGCTAGCACCGAGAAATACTGTGTCCTGGGGATGGCGAAAGTCATGGGTCAATTTTGTGGAGAGGTATATCAACAATGGTAATGATTTCGCACACATCGGGAGAGGGTCCAAGAGGCGGAGGAGAAAGCGGATTATGGAGGATTTACCACTTTAAGTGTGGAAGTCGTTTGGACTTTTGGGAGAATTTATTCCTTGTCAAAGCCATCTGCCTTCCTGTTCTACCACAGATGGCAACTCTTTCTGGTTGATAGTGAGGGTGAGGTTCTTTACAGCTAGGGTGCTTGGGTCATCTCCGCTCCCGCTATTTGCAAGCGTGGTTAACACATACACAGTGCCATGTTCAACGACACAGGCGTCTTCTCCCAAGGCCACCATGTGATCCGCGTGCGGTAGATGTTGAACAGAATGGGTACATAACACTACCGTGGCATTCCTGCGCCGCAATAGGCCTCCTGGGCCGAACACGCGATGGGAGACCTGTTCTTCTGTATTAGCACCTAGTCCCTCGAGCACATCATGAAATATGAGCAAGGCTGAATGAAGATATAAAACTTGAGCCCTTCATAATCGTTGCTTCTGTCCTCCACTCATACTAATCTACTACTACCGATCTCCGTTTTATTCCTTTTAGGGAGCGTAGACAGGTCTGCCTTGAGCATAGTCGCGTCTATGACCTCTTCGTATCCTCTTCGGTTGTAAGCAGCGAACCCAAGAATATTTGCCCGGATAGTACTGTTAGACGGATAGGGCGGCTGATCACAATATCCCAGCGTCAATAGGGACTTCCGCATGGTAGTAAGGGACCTCACCAAGCAAGACTTTGCATAGGGTGGACTTCCCTGACGCAATCGGTCCAACGGCCATCATGAAGTGGGACCTTGTGATGTGGAGAACAACGTTCTTTAGGGCCATTGTGTCAGGCTCCCATCCAAGCTTCCATTGACAATGGTCATCACTGGGTCGATCTTTCCGGTTCGGCCCCCGGGTTTCCAATCCTTCCTCTCGATATCCGCTTCGGAAGGCAACCGGAAGTCCACACTGCGGTTTCTGCTCCAGAAACCGTTGAATTTTGTCGATGCAGGTAAGGGTTACCAAAAGAATAGGGATTTCTGAAATACATACCCGAGAGGATCAGCTAATAGTAGAAGATAAGAGACCGCGTAAAAATCCTGCTAATGTCCATGTGCGATCTGTGACTGCAAAAGTTATCACATGCAAGAGAGCCAACAGTACGTAGCCCAGTATGACAAGGATGACATAGACCAGTCAAAAGCAACACGCAGCTTTCAACTGGTCAATCCGCATGTCTCATATCAGGTCCTGTACTGGGCAAGAAATTCCAGGTATCTTGAGATATTTCATATTCGAAATCACCTCTGCGGTGAGTCCGACTCTCTTCTGTATTTCGCTTTCTGCTCATGACTTTTCTTTGCCCCTACGGCGGCGATCTATGCCTTTGTCTTGCTCCGGAATAGCGGTTCACAAATGCAGCATGGACAACGCAGCAAAAAATCTATGATCAAGGGTGCAACAAACACCGCCCCATAAAGAAACCTGGAAGAGTATATTAGGGTAAAATTGATATGCTAAGAAAAGCACGTGGATGTGGTGCAGCTTGCAAGTCTAGCCAGTGATTAGGGTTCTGCCAATACCAGACGAAGCCCGAAGTCAAGCCCGAACCGTCCAGAGTTGACAAATATCGTGGATTCCAATCATCCAGTGTGGGTGGCGATCAAACCTGGAGTGATTGATAACTAAACATAATTACCTACCCCTGGTACTAAAAACAAGCCAGCAAGCATCCCTACTTCCCTGAGCTGGGCCCCAGTCCATGCTTTTCATCCGTGCACCCATAGTAAAATTCTGGTGGATGACACCCACTTGTCCTGCCGTTCCAACGGTGCCCCACTGCAACAGGATTCTATTCCGTCTGGGCATACACCCCGAATGGAAGGAGGTCTGCACCTCCACAGGTCATCCGACGCCCGGAAACTCCCGACATTTCATTCCTACCTAAAGCCTTGAATCTCCGTCAATATATGTGCTCAACTTCCGCCGCATTTGACGAGCTAGACTTACCACTCTCAACCCATCTTTTCCCACCCAGATAGAGCTTGACGACTCCAGTCGGACACTCCCCGGGCAGATGCAGCAGCGTTCTCAACGCTGCCCTACGCCGTCGAGGCGTTTAAGGAAACGGAGGGCAAATCTTTGAACCTATGCAGACGACGAGCACAGTCCATCAATGACTCGATAAATCTCTCTGACATAGGCTTCGGTGTTGTCATTACCCAGAGTGCCTCTACCAGACATGTTGTTCATCACGTAGGTGATAGTCATGCGTCGGTCACGGTCCATGATTACCATTGATCCTCCCCAGCCTCCCCAGAAGCCAATTCGTCCTTCAGGAATCCAAGCACAAGTTTGCGGTGCTGGCAGAGCCACACCAAGGCCAAATCGCAGGAAATCGAAGGTGACAAGATCCGTTCCCTTTATCTGCTCCGTGAGCATTTTGTCAATGGTACTGGCTGAGATGATGCGCTTGTTCTCATCGAGAATGCCATCAAGAGAGACGATAGATCCGATTCTGGCCAATGCGCGTGCATTGGAGAATCCATTGTTCGCACCGCACACGGTTTTTCTGAAGCCTGGCGTCATAGAGGCCTCAGCGGGAAAAGGTGAGCCCGCGATCGCCTTTGCCGTTATACTTTGCGGATCCAGCTCGCCGAACGGCAGCGGTGGAGGTGAGATGATATCCGCTGTGCGTGGCCAATGTTCTTCTGGTACGCCGTACTGAAAGTCAGCTTCCAAGGGACCTGTGATTTCGTCGGCCACAAACTGCTCAAGTGGTCTGCCAGTTATACGTCGAATGATTTCGCCGACAAGGTGACCCTGATTTGTGAGATGGTATCCGCTCCTCTCACCCGGAATCCACCAGGGGGCCTGAGCAGCAAGCTTCTCGGTAGCCTTTTTCGTGTCATATATCTCTTCCAGCGTTATAGGAAGCTCCCATGCGGGCACCCCAGAAGAGTGACTGAGAATGTGGGCCACTGTGACATCCTCTTTGCCGTTGGCTCCAAATTCCGGCCAGTACGTGGCCACCTTCTCATTCACATCAAGCAGACCACGGTCGACAAGGATGAGAGCTGCTAAGTTGGTGACAACTTTGGAGCACGACCAAACCACTGTAATTGTGTCTTTCTGCCAAGGCCGAGTCCTGGCCACATCTGCGTGGCCTCCCCACAGGTCAAGTATATTTTTCCCATTGACATTCACACAGAGGGATGCACCTAGTTCATCCTTTGAGGCGATTCTCTGTTGGAGAAGATCACGTACAGAGTGCAAGGCAGGGTCACAGGTCCCATAAATTTCATTCATTGTTGATTGAGATTTGTGAGATCAGTTAAGCTAATGAAGATGAGAGAATTGTTCCACAAGGATAATAAACAAGGCATGCCAATTCTTATAAATGAATCGACGTTCAATAGGGATGGGAGATTCCAAACTTATGACTGACTGAAACACTGTTGCCTAGTGATACGCATAGTGCTTTAGCTTCGAAATTTTTGATATAGATTACCGCTTGCCTGATTGAGCCTACAGCATGGACCTTCCTGATTTTGATTAGATAGATTACATTCCCTTAATGGCCGATAATCAGTCAATTACCCCTATCTAGATGCCTGCATCCGGCGGTATAAGATCTAGCTAGTCAGATGATAGATTAGAAAGAATTATACCTTCTGAACTTTCTTATTAGTAGGCAAATTACTAGTAATTAAGTAATCTTATATAGTTTAGTAATTTCTAATAGTTATAAGCCCAGATTACCTTTAAGATGTACAGATTTAATTATTCTAAGTACCTAAAATTAGTAGTTCCTATTTAAAAGAGCCCTA